>JAIUJO010000372.1:300342-427842 GCA_023846275.1 Vanilla planifolia
AGATACTTATAAGATTGAGTGTAAAATACTCAGTTATCAATTCCAGTATAAATCTAAATATCTTGTAAACACTACTAATGCACTTGAATATATATATATATATAATATATATATATATATATATATATATATATATATATATAATAAGAAAATGAATATTTTATTTGGAAGAGTTCATCAAGTTGTGTGAAAAATGCTAGTTTTGTCTTGTTTGTGTGTCATTTTGAATTAATATTAATTAACAAAGTAAATAAGAATAACAAGTTATAAAATATTATTTTAATATTAAGTTAATATTTATCAATTCTAAAATAAGATAATAAAATTAAAAAGTCATATTGCCAAATAATAGTTATTTGAAGACAAATCAGTGGAGAAAGTCATATTCAAAGTTACAAATTAGTTTAAGTGAAACATCCACAATCAACAAATTACGTACGAATTAAAATGAATTATATAATGGACAAGATCCATAAACAATAAAAATTTAAAGTTATACAAATGAATATTTAATTGGACATAGAACATATCAGCGAGCCCAATGAATCATATTTTGAGTTACTTTGCATTAACATTGTAAATAAGAAAAATAAATAGTAAATTATTTTTTAAATATTTGGTATATTTATATTATTGCTAAAATGATATAAATTGAAGCATTACAATGTAACAAAATCAAACTAATGTAAAGGTGAATTGAGAGGAGATTTAAAGATACATAGTATTACATTGAAATGAAAGAGTTAAAATTCAAGAAATATAATAAACTATACAAGAAAGTTGCATAGCAATGTACAAAGGTGATAAACTGTAACAACTTTAACTGTCAAATGGGAAGGAACTAAAATATATCATAAAAAATAAAAAAAATTTACAAAAAAAATAATAATTTAGAAATATAAAAATAAATATTGAATTTGGTAGAGCTCATCGAGATGAGTGCAATGGGCTTTGGTTCACCTTGATCAAAATCTTTTTAGAATTTTTACAAATTATGAAAACAAATAGGCATAAATTTTAATAAAATTTTATTTTAAAATTAAGTAATAATGTATTAAAAACGAAATGAGATAAATTTATACTATATAATAAAAAAAATAAAATACACTTAAGTAACTGAATCAAAGAAAAAATTTGAACAAATGGTATATATTCTACAAAAAAGCTGCACTCTAACACACTAAGGAGATCAAGTGTAATATGTTTATCAACAATCATGTAATTGATAAAAAATCTCATAAAATGTTAAAAAAGACTTAAAAAATATAAATGATTATTTAATTGAATATAGGTAACCGAGATGAGACTATCAGCGATTGCATTGTTTATATTTGATGACATTTTGAACTACTACAAACTAATAAAGTTAATAAGCATAAATAATCATAATTTTTTTTAATATTAAGTAGATATATATTAAACAGCAAACGAGGTTTAGTTAAGAAAGGAAATATAAAAATGAAACCATAAAAAATAGATGAAATGAGACACATAGTATGGAAAGTAACATTTTTAGATAATAAAGAGATTGTGTGTAACATCATTGTTTATCAAATCTAGTTGAACTGAATTATTTTATAAAGAGCACAAAAATCTTTGAAAATACATATTCAAAAATATTAAAATGATGTTTTTAACAGAGCACATTGAGAGAAATAAAAATAAATGTTATTTGACATGGACGAAACTCATTTGGAATACTGTGAATATGCAAACAAGTTATAAATCAATAATAAAAAATCATTAATTTAATACTAAGTAAATAATTATTAAAGCTAAAAGCTTATAACCTAAAGTAATCTAATACAACCAAATCAAAGTGATGTAATGGTGGCAAGATTGTAAATGTAGAGTCACATTGTAATATAGCAAAATCAAAGCACAAAAGTAAGAAAAAAATGACAAAGTATACAAGAAGGTTGTCATAAAAGCTATTATTGATATGGATTATAACATTCTCAATAACATAGTTAGGTATGAATCAAAATGCATCATTAAACATGTAAAAAAATGGAAAATAAAGCAGTTAAAAATATTAAAATTGAACTTTAATTAAAAAAGCCCATGAAGACGGGTCCAACGATGTTTCTTTCATCTCAATTAAATGTCATTCGGAATTTTTGAGAAGTACCAAAGTGAAAAAAATTAATAACAAATTATTAGTTTATAATTAATTAAAGATACGTTAAAGCTAAATGGAGAAACAATAAATAAAAATAATATAACCTAATCAATGCTGTTTAAATGTGACATAATAATACAAGAAAATTAAAGCGAAAACTTTATAGAAATGGGATAAATTTCATTAGAATATTAAATTTTGAGATAGTTTTATGGGCTAAAAGATTTAATATAAATTAAATTAGATCAAGCCAAACTTATCTTTACTAGAAAATACAAATGTTATTGAAAATTAAAAAAATAAATTATTATTTTTATATTGCTATTAAAGAGACACCATCTAATACAATCAACATAAGGTGATGTGAAGGTCACATTAAAATAGATCTATCATTACATAATAATATAACCAAATCAAAAAAACTTTTTGAAGAAATAAGATAAATTATATAAGATATTTGTTTTTGAAGATACTCAAAATATCAAGTATATAATCCTCAATCTTCATACTAGCTATGATAAAAACATATCTTACAAAGCATGCTAAACTATTTAAAAATATAAAATATAAAAAATAGAAATGAATACATACTTGGATAGAGCTCATGTAGAAGTGGGTAATGATGCTTATTTTACATTGATTAAACCATGTAATAAATAGCTATCAATCACTAAAGAAAGTAAGCTGTATGATTAATAAATTATGATTTTTATGTTAAGTAAAAGTACATTAAAGTTTAATGAGATAAATTGAATCTAAATTGATATAATATTTTGTAAAAGTAAAGAAGTATCATTTCAATAAAACTAAATATATATTGAAGGTAAATGTATATAATGTTTTGTAATTTAATTTATCAAAATAAAAATAATATTAAAATTGCACTATAAAAGATTTAGAGTTATATACTATAACCAGGTAAAACTAAACTATTTTTATAAATGATGTAAATTGGATAAGGGTGTTGTATTCCAAGATAATAGAAAGATTGGGTATAGCATCCTTTGATCATTAAATAATGTAAGAATCAAAATGTCTCATAAAGTATGCAAAAACCATAAAAATCTTTTTTTAAGAATAATTAAAAAACAAATATTTAATTAGATAAAGCAAGCCAATAGGAGTCCCTGTTTTAAATTATAACAAACTATTAGAGAAATAAATATGAAAAACTTATTATTTTAATATTAAGAAAATTTATAATAAATCTAAAACAAGATAAATTGAAAGAAAATACCATAACTTTCTAAAAGAAAATATTTTAATGAATGACATAGACTATATGGGATAGCTGCACTCCAAGAATTTAGGAACGTTATGTGTAACATTTTTAAAAACTTAATAAAAACATAATAAGCACAAATATTTTATATTAAAAATGAATATTTAATTGGATGGAACTCGATAGGATGTGTACAATGACTTTTATTTCTTATTAATTTGGCTTCGCTTTAGAAGTACCATAAAATGAAAAAAAAACAACAATAAATTCTAAAAGTACTATTAAATAAATATCTACCCAAGTTTAAATGAAAGAAATATAGTAAAACCATATAAAAATGTTATAATAATGACTCATGAGAAGATTACGAGTGGCATAGCAAACTAATGAATTCAATACAAAAATGTAAAAAAAGAGAAAAATTATATGGGAAAGTTGGTTTCCATTATACTAATGAGATTAGATGTAACATGAAAATAATCAAATTAGGTATGAATCAAAATATCTACTAAAGCATCTTAAAAACCTTGAAAATAAGGTATTTTAAATTATAAAAAATGAATATTGAAGTTGATAAATGTCATCAAGGTGAGTCTAGAGAAATTTTTTTATCTCGATTGAAGTTCAATTGGAACTACAAAAACTTTTTGAAGTAAATAAGCATAAATATAATAATGACATATTTATTTAAGGTTAAATAAATATATATTAACTTGAAGAAATATAATGTAACAAAATCGAAGGGACATAAAGGACACTTGCATAGAGATTTGGAGTTACATAGTAATATAATAAAATAAAAGCAAAAACTTTGTAGAAAAAATATAAATTATATAGGAAAGTTTTATTCCAACATAATGATGAGTTCCAAAATAATATTGTCAAATATCAAATATTTTAAGAATTATAATGTATCACAAAGAAAGCTAAAAACATACATAACGAAATATTAAAAAATATAAATAAGAATACTTAAATGGATAATGAACTTCTAGATGAGGGTATTGATGTTTGTTTCACGTTATTTGGAAGTAATTTTGGAACTGCTTGAAGTACGGAAGTAAATAACAAAAAATATTAATAATAAATTATTTAATATTAGCTAAATATATATTAAAGTAGAAATTAGATAAATTGAAGAAATATAATATAAACATATTGTAAGAAAATTTTAGAAATAAGTTAAATATTTTAAGATAATTGCATTTCAAGTTACTATTAAATTAAGCATAAAATGCTTGATCGTCAAACTAAGTATGAATCGATTACCTAGCAAAAGTTTTTCAAATTTTAGAAACAAGTATTTATAATTATATAAATGAATATTTAATTTAATAGAAGTACCCATAATGAGTAAAAAAATGTTTTCTTTGTGATCAGACTTCGTTTGGAATTACTAAGAATTATAATAATAAATAAGAAATTGAATAATAAATTTTATATTTGATATTGACTATATATTTAATTAAAAATTTAATGAGATAAATTGACACATGTAAAGCGAAATCAAAGTGACAAAAATTTTTAAGAGAGGTGATGTAAATTAAGCTATTAATATAGTTACATTGGTGACAAAAATTTGAAGAAACCAGATAAATTTTTTTGGAAACTAAAAAATTCCATCATATTCGAGAGATAAATAATTCATAACATAAAAAAATTATTTAATTAGATAGAGCTTAAAAAGACTTGTCCAATAATATTTGTTTAATCTCCATACCACTTTTTTGAAATTATAGCAAACTACAAAAGTGTACATGCACATATAATAATAAATTATTTTTTCAAATTTCAATAAATATATATTAAATTTGAACTGAAAAAATTAAACTAATGTAATATAAGAAAAAAAAAACTTTTATATAGGTCACATTAGAGGGCAACTAGAGTTTTATAATAATATAACAAAACAAATGTAAAACAATTGAAGAAATAAGATAAAATATACCAAAATGTTGTATTAGAAGAACCAATGGAGATAATCTATGAAATTCATAGTAGTCAAATGATGTAAAAAAATAAAATATTTAAAAATGTGAAAAAGCATTTCTATTTGATGGAGCTGATCGAGACGAGACCAATATAATTTGTTTCATCTTGAGTAGAACCTCAATTGGAATACTACATTTCACAAAATTAAATAATCATAAATAATAGTAAATTATTAACTTTAATAATAATTAAATAAATATTAAAGATAAAAATATGGTAAATTAAAACAATGTAACATAACTTAATCAATAGGTTGTAAAGGTATAAAAGAGGAGATTAAGGGTTAAATATTAATAAAATCAAAACCAAGTTAAAAATATGGGAAAATGAGACAAGTTATATTAGAAATCTATACCCAAATATGACAAGTGGATCGATTTTAATATGCTTGACATCAGATTACTTACCAATCATAATTTCCCATAAAATGTGCAAAACCATATGAAATAAATTATTTGAAATCTAGAATCAAAACACATTTGAAATTATTACAAATTAAAAATAGAATAAATAAAAATAAAAATATTATATTACTATTTAGAAAATATTTATTTCAACTAAAATGAGATAAATTGAAGCAATGCAATATAACAAAATCAAAGAGATGTAAGGTCTAACGAGAATAGATTTAGATTACAACATACATTACAAACAAAAAAATAAATGTTTTAAAAATGAGATAAATTGTTAATAAAAAATATTTTTTGAGAAAATATGGAGATCTTGTTATCAACCATTACTATTAAATATCTTGCAATTCAAAATATCACATAATGCTTTCCTAAATCCATGAAAAGTTGAGTTAAAATGTGTAAATGAGTATTTAATTGAATATAGCTTATTAAGATGAGTCCAAAGATGCTCCTTCAATTTGTTTTGATCACATTTCCAATTTCTATAAAAAAACAAAAATAAATATGCATACAGAGTAATAACTAAGTATTTAAGCACTAAGTACATATACATTAAGGCTTCAATGAGATAAATTACTTTAATTTAATAAAGAAAAATTAAAGTGATGTAAATGTTATGCAAGAGAAGATTTTTAGATACATAGTAATACAACAAACTTGAAGTAACAAATTTGAAAAAGTGAGACAAAGTATATATGAAAATTGTATACCAAGAAACAAAAATGATCAAGTGTAACATTCATGACAATAAATTTAGGTAAGAATTACAAATATTGTAAATTAAAGCATTGCAAAGGTGACAACTAAAGAATAAGAGTTTGAAACTAATATGACAAATTTAAAAAGAAAACTTTTTTCAAATAAGCCAAATTAAAAAAGAAAGTTATATTCCATAATACTAAGAAGTTCCAAAGAAACATACTTAATTGTCAAACAAAGTATGAACGGAATGCGATGACAAAATTGAACAAAAATTTTAAAAATCAAAGATTAAAATATATGAAATTTGTTGTTTAATTTATGATATCTTTTGGAGATGTGTATAATTATATTTGTTTTTCAATGAGAACTCGTTTAGAATAACTAAAAATGACATAATCAAAATAAGGGCTTGCAAATGTCACACAAGGGGAGATTGAGTGTAAATCCTTAATAAATGAATTAAAGACAAATAAATGCCACATAAAATATGACAAAATGATAAAGAACATAAAATATTTAAATATATAGAAATAGCTACTTAATTAGATAGATCATGTCAAGATCGGTCCAAAGGCATTTATTAGGTTTAATCAAACTTCTTTTTGAATTTCTAAAAGAAACAAAAGCTAATAAGCATAAAAAATATTAAACTATTATTTTTGTTTTGAGAAAAAATAAATTAAAGCTGAAATAAAATAAGTTAGAACAATGTAATATAACTAAGTCAAAGGGAAGTTCATGTCACATGAAGAGAGAAATAAATTTATATTGTAACATAACAAAGACAAAATGGAATTTTAAGAAAAGATGCAAATATTATTGGAAAGTTAAACTTCAAGATCTTAAGGAGATCAAGTGCAACATCCTTGATCATTAAATCATGTATGATCCAAGTTATTTTGGGAAGCACTAAAAACTATAGAAAATAAAATATTTTAAAGATTTAAAAATAAATACTTAGTTAAATAAAGCTTAATGAGATGGGTCCATCCAAGCATGTTTTCATTAAATTTGATCCTAATTTTCAATTTTTACAAAGTACTAATTAAATAATTATAAATAATAATAAAATAAAAAAATTATTTTCGATAAATGTTGGATAAATCTAAAATGTGATGAAAATAAATAAAGTAATGTAGCTAAATCAATGTAAAAAATTTTGAGCTAATGAGATAATTTATAAAAGAAAGTTACTTTCTAAGATACTAAGCATATCAAACGCAACATCATAAATTATCAAATTTGGTAAAAAAATATCTCATAAAGTTTGTTAAAAACAAGGAAATTACAATATTTAAAAAATTATAGAACTAAATTTTTAAATGGCTATAGCTCATTACAATGAAGTCCATTAATCCTTATTACATCTTGACCAACAATCATTTGGAATTACTGTTATTATCAAATAAATCAAAAATAAATTATTAAAAAAAATCTTATTTTTGCTTTAAAAAATATATATTACTATTGAAATTAGGTAAAATAAATTGATGTAACCTAACCAATTGAAAGTGAGAGAGGTCTCACAAAAGGAAATTTATAGTGAGATACTCATAATAAAATATACGAAAGCATTTTGAAGAAAAATGACAAAATATATAAGAAATTTGCATTCAAGAAACTAAGGACGCAGAGCAACATCTTTGGTCATTAAATAAATATGAACAAAAATATTTCATAAAACATGTAAAAACAATTAAAAATAAATTATAAAAAAATACATAAGTGAAATTTTAATTAGTTAGATTTTTTTGGAATCATCAAAATGAGATCTGGCTAAACAAATATTTTTTTCCATATTTTTAAATATTATTTTCTATTGTTTTGTCATGCTTTGTGAGAGATTTTGATTTGTACCTAATTTTAGTGTCGAGGTTGTTACTCTCGATTTTTTTAGGATCTTGAAAAAGTTACTTTCTTATGCAATTTCCTTTTTTTGCTTAAATATTTAAATTTAATTTAGTTATACAACTATGTAATTAAAAATCTTTTCTCTTTTGATCTTTATGTTGCTTTTATTTTTTTATATTACATATCTTAAATTTTTCAATTTCTAACTTTTAGAAATACTTTCTTTATATTAAAAAATAATAACTTATTACTTTTTGTTGATATTTAGTTTGTTGATTAGTTATAATTTAAATCTCAGTCTATTGGAGATAGAACAAATGTCATTAAATTTGTCTTGAAGGTCCCTAGTATGTTAATTATTCTCATATTGAAATATTTTGTTTTATATAATTTGGACATGCTTTATAAAGCTTTTTGATTCATTCTTGATTTCATATCGAGGGTGACAAAACCTTACTCCTAATTATTTTTTAGTGCAACATGGACTTACAATATATCTCATTTTTTCAATGGTTTTTCTATTGTATGTTTATATTGTTTTGTTACTCAAAATCTCCTCTCGTTTGACGTTTACATTGTCTTAATTTTTTTATATTATGTTAATTAAATTTATATCAATTTTTCTTTAATATATATTCAATTAATAGTAAAATAATAAGTTATGCTTAACTTTGTTGTAATTTGTAAAAGTTTCAAATGAGTTTTGATAAGGAAAAACATAATCATCGTTAGACTCATCTTAAAAGAGCTTTATTCAACCAGTCTATCTTTATTATTATTTTTAATATTTTTATTTCATTGATTTTGTTATATTGGTGTTTAAATTTTCCAAATGAGGTTTGGTAAAAAAGAAAATAACTTCATTAGACATATATTGATTAGCTATATCACATTAAATATTGATTTTTAAATATTTTATTTTTTATTGTTTAAAGCTTAATTTACAAAATATTTTTATTATGGCATGATTTTATAGTCCACAATTTTACATTTAAACTCTTTGGTCTTTTGGAATGCAATTTCTTGGTTTTCTTTATTTTATTTTCTCATTTTTTTCTCTTTGATTTTATTACATCACTATGTAACTCTAATTCTCCATGCAATTGAACTTTACATGTCCTCAAATTTATTATATTATAGTGCTATAATTTATATCATTTCTTATTTAAAAGAAATTTAGTTCGTATTGAAACAATAATTATTTTATTATTTATCCTTATTTGTTTTGTTAATTCATAGTAATTTTAATGAGGTCTAATCAACGAGCTTTATCAAATTAAATATTTATCTTATATTTTAAAACTGTTTTTATTTTCTACTATTTTGACATGTTTTAAGATAAGTTTTGGTTAATACTTGATTTCATAATTAGGGGAGTCACTCTCGATCGCATTAGTTAATTGTAATGTAACTTTCTCGTACAATGTATCTCATTTCTTCAAATAATTTAACTACATTATGATGGAACTCTAATTCAACTCTAATGTAACTTTTAACTCTTTTTGATTCAATTATATTATTTTTATTCAATTTAAATTAGTTAAATTTTAAAATATATTTACTTAAAATTGAAAAATAACTTTATTCTTATTTATTTTTATTCAATTTGTTAGTTTGCAAGATTTCAAAATGATGTTTGATGAAGTAAATATATTTCCATTGCAATCATCTTAGGAAACTCTATCAAATTATATCTTAATTTTGAAATTTCAAATAATTGTTTTTAAGGTTTTTACATTAAATTTTTTAGCTTTATTATTTTATATTAAACTTATAATTTGTTGTTAATTACTTTTAATTACTTTTATAATTTGCAGTAATTATGATAAAGATATGATAGCACCAAAACAAACATCATTCAAATTGTCTCAATGATCTTTAATTAATTAAAAATTGTTTTCTTATAAAATTACTTTTTACAAAATTTTTACATACTTTATAAGACAACTTTTTTTGTACATAATTTTATAATTTATTATATTACACTTAACCTCCTTAGTATCTTATAATACTACTTTCTAATTTAATTAATATACCAGTTCAAATGTTTTGTTTTCATTTTATTATATTACTCTGAAACTCTAATTCACCTCTGCTCTAACACCTATAATTCTTTTGTTTGTTATGTTATATTGCTTCATTTCTCCTGTTCAAGTTTTAATATTTATTTACTTTATATTACAAAAATAATTTATTATTAATAACGTTTTCTTGCTCTGTTAATTCTCAATAGTTATAAATGAAGTTCATAAAAGAGAAACAAATGACATTTATGTAGTTAGATTTTAATTTTAATAATTGTTTATTTTTTTGGCATTCTGTATAAGACATTTTGTTTAGCACAAGTTTCAATGATGGAGGATGTCACACTTGATCTCCTTAGTATCATGAATTTGTAGCTTTGCTGAATGATTTATTTTATTTGTCTAAAGTTTTAGATGTCATTTGGATATATTATGATGAAACTTGAATTTTCCTCTTTTGTGACCATTTCATCACTTTGATTTGGTTTATAATATTGTTTTAATTTATCTCATTTCAACTTTTATATGTAAATTAGTTTAATATTCAAATAATAATCTATTACTATTTATGCTTATTTATTATATTAATTCACATCTATTTTAAATGAGGCCTTGAAAATTCAATACAAACATAATTGGTCATATTTTAACGAGCTCTATCAAACAAAATATTCATGTTTATTTTCTTCTGTAATTTTTCAAGAATTTTTACCAAATTTATGAGACATTTTTATTTTGTGCCAGATTTGACAATCGAGCATATCATACATTATCTTTTTAGTGCCATAGAATGTAACATTCCTGTACAACTTATTTTATTTCTCATAAATTTTAACTTTCATTTGGTTATATTAAATTATATTAATTTATCTTAATTTTTCTTGAATATATATTTAATTAGTATTGAAATAATATTTTATTTATTATTTGTTATTTTTATATTTATTATTCAAAGTATTTATTTCTAAACAAGGTCTAATGGAGATGAGGTATACGTCATTGAATAATTCTCGATGTGCTCTATCTTATTATATATAAATATATATACATATATATACTCATAATAATTTTTTATTTTTTTAAATATATTTTTTTCTATTGTTTTGGATTGCTTTGTGATACATTGTAATTCATACCTAATTTTATGATCGATAATGTTACATTTGAACTCGTTAATATCTTGGAATACTAATGGTAAACATAAATTACTTAATTTCTTCTATTTCTTTACTTTTAGTGTGGTATACTAATACGAAACTATAATTCTCTTCACATATAACCTTTAAAATTCTTGGATATATTTGTGTATAATTAGCTCAACTCTTCTTGTTTTAGCTAAATATATATTTACATAATATTTAAATATTACTTTTTTATTTTTTCTGCTTAACTTATTAGGCAATTTGTAGTAATTCCAAGTGATGTCTATTGGAGATATTGGAGATAAAACAAATATTGTTGGATTCACCTCAATGAGCTATATTTGACTAAATGTTTACTTTTCTCTTTTTAAATATTTTGTTTGTACGTAACTTTCTTGTAGAATTTATGTTATTTTTCAATTGTTTTTCCTAGATTTGTTTACATTGTGATGAAGTTATAATCCTCCTCTTATGTGACCTTTACATCTTTTTGATTTCTTTATATCACATTACTTCATGTTATCACATTTGAATGATAACATATTTCCTTAATTTTAAAATAAAAATTTCATATTTTTTATTCTTTCTAATATTGATAATGTATACCAAGTCCAAAAAAGATCTAATGATCAAACAAACATTGGTAGTCTCATCTTAATGAACTCTATCACACTAAATATCCTTTTTTATAACTTCAAATATTTAGTTTTATAGAAGTTTGGCACAAATTTTTACATATTTTCATTTATCATATTTGATAATTTAGTAGGTTACACTTGACCTTTTTAGTTGGAAAGCAATATTCTAATACAATTTATCTCATTATATAAAACATTTTTCTTTTATTTAGATATATTACTATGAAACTATATTATTCTTTCATGTGATCTTTACATTGATTTGATTTAATTATATTAAATTACAACAATTTAACTTACTTTTACCTTATTATATATTTATTAATATTAAATTAATTATTTATCATTTTTTATTTTTAAATAATTTTGTAATTTGTAGTAATTCCAAACAAGGACTTTCAAGATGATACGAATGTTATTAGACTTGTATTGAAGAGCTCTATCCAATTGAATAGTCATCTTAAGATTTTTTTTATCTTTTTGATATCATACATTCTAGTGCACTTTTTTGGGGAATTCTATTTAGACCAACTTTTAGGGTCAAGGAGTTTACACTTGATCATAATTGTAACTTGGAAAACATCTTTCTCTAAATATTTATCTCATTTCTTAAAATTTTTTGCTTTGATTTGGTGATATTTATGTGTACCTCTGTAACTTTTATCCTATCTCCTTTAAATTGTTTTGATTTGGTTATACATAATATCGATATTTTCCTTAGTTTAGCTTTGATATATATATATTTACGTAATATTAAAATATTACTTTATTTTTTTAAGCTTATTTATTATAATAATTAGAAATAATTACAAACGAGGTTCGGCTGACACAAAAATTATCATTGGACTAGTCTCAACAAGCTCTATTTAATTAATTATTAATTGCAGATTTTTAAAAATTTTATTCTATGATTTGGGTATTCTTTATAAGTCAATTTTTATTTATACCTGATTTGTTGAACGAGAATATTCGACTCGATCATCATAGCACCATGGAATGTAATATTCTCAAACTATTTATCTCACCATAGATCCTATATCTATCTATATGAATAATATTTGGCTATGTTTCTATGAAAAAATTATCTTCTTCTCATTAACCATTTCATCATTTTAATTTGGTAATTTTATATATATACCCTTAATATCAATGTAATAATTTATTATTATTTAGGATTATTTAATTTAAGAATTCATAGTAATTCTAAATGAGCATTGATCTAAGTGGATCAAACAATAATAGACTCTCGGGGATGAAATGAGTATTTAATTGCTTAAAACTAATCAAGATGAGTCAAACAATATTTATTTAGAGTAATTATTATTAACTAAGAAAATATGCATAAATTATAATAAATTTTGTTTTAATATTACGTAATTTTTTTAAAAGAAAAATAACATAAATTTAGCAATAAAATACAATTAAATTGAAGTGATGTAAGAGTAATACAATTGGAGAATTGGAGTCACATAGTAACCAATTCAAAGCAAAAATTTGGAAGAAATTATCATCTGTAACAACTTCACTAATCGAGTGAGGTTTGAATCAAAACGTATCATAAACTGTTCAATAATATTGAGTAATCAAATATTTAAAATTATAATTAGATATATCCCTTCTAAAGAAGACAAACAATGTTCATTTCACATCAATCAAACCTCCTATATGTCTTTTATAATTATAAAAATAAATGAGCATAAATAATAGTATATTATTGTTATAATATTAATAAAATATATATTATATCTTAAATGTGGTAAATTGAAGCAATGTAATATATCAAAGAAATGTAATGGCTATATGAAATAAGATTTAGTGCTATATGGTAATTGAACCAAATAAAAGTGAAAACTTTTATGATGTAAATTAAATATTATAATTATATTCAAAGATATGAAGGAGATAAAGCAAAACATTTTTTAACATTAAATTATGCACAAATCTAAATGTCTCGTAAAGCTTACCAAAGTGTTAGAAAATAAAGTATTTAAAAATATTAAAAAAACATTTAAAGGAAAGAGCTTGTTGAAATGAGTGTAACAATGATTCTTTGGTCTTGGTTAGAAATTTTTGGGGGTTATTATGAATAACATTGATAATAAGCATAATAATAGCAAATTATTATTTTAATTTTAAGAAAATATAATTTAAAGATAAAATAAGATTAATAAAAAAAATAATAATATATCCAAATCAAACACACGTAAGGGTCAAATAAGAGTAGAATTAGGATTATCGAATCATATAACCAAATCAATGAAGAAGTTTAAGAAATGTCACAAATGATTTGAGAATATTGCATTCCAAAGTGCTAAAGAAATTGGGAGTAACATCCTCAATCATAAAAGTGAGTATGAATCTAAATGCCTCACTAGGAAATCCAAAGCATTAGAAAAAATTGTAGAATGCATAGTTAATTAGGCAGAGCTCATTTTAGAAATGTCCAATTATGACTATTATTTGTGATCATATGCTATTTAGAATCACTATAAATTACCAAACTAAATAAGAATAAATAATAATAAACTATTATTTTTATTTTAATTAAATATATATATTAAAGTTGAAGTTTGACAAAATGAAGAAATGTAGTGTAACCAAATCAAAGCGATGTAGGTCACACGAGAATAAAAATTAAATATTTAATTGAACGAAGATAGTTGAGAGGAGTCCAACATTGACTATTTATTTGACTATTTCTCAAATTACTACAAAGTGCCATAAACATAACCATAAATAATAATAAATCATTATCTTAATATTAAGTAAATGACTTTTAATGTGAAATAATTTAAAACAACTAAATCGAGGAGATTTGAAATTAACATGAGACAAGAATTCAAATATCACACTAATGTAAATAATTCATAGCAAAAATTTAGAATTAATTAAATAAATTAAACTCAAAAGTGGTACTCCAAGACACAAAGTTGATCAACTATAATATCATCAATCATCCAATAACTTATTAATGGAAATGTTAGGTAAAAATTGCCAAAACACTTAAAGATGAAATATCTAAAATGATGAAATTAATATTTAATGGAATAAAGCCCATCAAGAAGAGTCCAACAACATTTCTTTTCATCTTAAACATACGCCATTTGGAATTCTACATGGTACCTCAACAAAAAAACTCACATAATAAGAATTGTTTATATTAAATTAATATATATTATAGTAGAATAAGATGAATTGGAGAAATGTAATACGACTAAATCAAATTGATATAAATATCACAGAAGAGTGGAATAATAGTTACATAGTAATGTAACAAAATGAAAGAAAAAAGTTCTAAGAAATGAGATAAATTGTACTAGAAAATTTCACACCTAGTTACTACGAAGATTATGAGCAACATTCTTGACTATAAAACTGGGTACCAATTAAAATTTCTTATAAGACTTGCTAAAATCGAAGAAGTTAAAATGGTTAGACATGGAAAAAATATTTAGTATTATAGAGCTCATTGAGATGTGTCTAACTCTATTTGTATTGTGTCAATCAAATTTCGTCTTAAATTTTTATGAATTCAAAAATTAAATATGAAAGAAGATAAATAGACTATGTTTTAATATTAAGTAAATAAACATTAAAGTAGAAATGAGATAAATTAGACCAATATTATATATCAAAATCAAGATGATTTAAAGATCACAAGGGAAAATATTTTGAATAACATAACAAAAGAAAGAAATCAAAGTGATGAAAAGATTTAAATTATATTAGAAAGTTTAATTCTAATATAATAAGGACTTTTAGTGTGATATCCTCAATCAAAAAATTTGGTACAAATTAATATATATTCTAAACTATTCCAAAGTATTTGAAAATTAATTATTTAAAATAAATAACAATAACTAATAATAATTTTTTTAAGAATAATAATAATCAGTTCTATTGCAATAAAGTATTAGTTTTATATTTGGTAAATATATATTGAAGGTCAAATATGACAATTTCAAGCTTTATAATGCATCTAAACAATAGATGTGAAAACACAACATTAGAGAAGAATTATAGTTTAATAGTAATATAACTAAATCAAAGCAAAACATTTGAAAAAGTGAGATGAATTATACTCAAATGTTTTATTCAAAAATACTATAGTCATCAAGTGTAACATCCTCAGCAACGAAATCAAATCATAATGTCTCACAAAAGATGCAAATTAGAAAATATTAAATATTTAAAAATACAGAAATAGATTTTATTTTGATAGAGCTCATTGGTACATGTCCAATGATTTAAGTTTCATTTTGATCAAAACCTATAATGAATTACATTAATTTACCAATGAAAATATGCACAAATAAAGACACATTTTTATTCTTATAATTTGTAAATATATATTAAAGTTGAATGAGATAAATTGATTCAATGTTATACAAACAAAATAAAAACATTTTAAATGTCACTTAATTAGATGTTTAGACATACAAAGTAATATAACTATATTAAAAAATTAAAGAAATGATATAAATTATATAAAAATGTTGCATTGTAGGAAAATTAAAAGAAAGTGTTTAGCATCATTAATCACAAAAAAGATATGATTCAAAATTTCTCATGAAAATTAAAATATTTAAAAAAATTGAAATTAATTTCTAATTGTACAAAGGTCATCAAGAGATGGGAAATAAAGTCAATTTCATCTTATTCAAACCTCATCTAGAATTATTACAAATTACAAAAATAAATAAGCATAAATAACAATGAAGTATTTTTAAATATTTATTGAATAACATTAAAGATGAAATGACATAAATTAAAATAATTCAACATAACCAAATCAAGGAGATACAAAGTTCATATAACAAGGGATTTATAATTAGCTAATATTATAACAAAATTAAAGCCAGGAGATAAAGTGTTTAAGAAAGTTGCAGTCTAATATATTAAAGAAATTGAATGTAACACCATCAATCATCAAAATTGTCACAAATAAAAATGTCTCATATACATATCAAAATCTCAGATAATAAAATATTTATAAATATAAAAATAAATATTTAATTGGGTATAGATAATAGAAATAAGCCCAAGCATGTTTGTTTCTTCTTGAGTATATGTTGTTTGAAATTATTGTGAATTACAAAATTAAATAGTAAATAATTTAAAAAAATTATTTTAAAATTACATAAAAATTTAAGTAAACTTAGATGAGACAAATAGAATAAATATGTTATAACATGTGAAAGAAATTTAAATCTAAAATGAGAAGAGATTTAAAGATACAAAGAATATGTCCAAATCAAAGTAAAAAAGTTTGAAGTAACAAAACAAATTAAATGAGAAAGTTTTTTCCAAGATATTAAGGTAATTAAGTACAATATCCATGATAATCAAATTTGGTAGGAAGCAAAATGACTAACTTATTATGCAAATAGCATATAAGAAAATTTTAAAAATTTAAAAATAAATTTTTTTTAGGTAGAGCCTCTTTAGATGAATCTAATGATCTTTATTTCATCTCAATCAAACCTTTTCTAACTAATTCTTATTTTAATATTACCAAAAAAGTTATTAAAAAATAATGTAAATTGAAGTAATATAGTAAAAAAATAGAAGTGGAGAGGAGACGTATAGTAACATATCAAAACAATCAAATCAAAGAAAAAATATTTAAAGAAATGACATAAATTGTACACAAAAGGTATATTTCAAGACACTAAGGAGATCGAGTGCATCATCCTCAAATTTCAAATTAACTACTAATAAAAATGGATTTCAAAATATGCCAAAACTTAAGAAAAAAATATTTTCAATATTAAAAAATTAATATTTAATTGGATAAAGCTCATTGAGTTGAGTCCACAAATGTTTATTTTATCTTGATCCAAACTCCTTTAAAATGCCTACAAAGTACAAAAGTAAATAAAAATAAATAATAATGTTATATTATTTATATTTGGTAAACATATGTTAAAGCTCAAATAAAAAAGTCAAACCAATATAATATAACTTAATAATAGTAACATAATGATCACACGAGAAGAGATTTAAAGTTGTAAAGTAAAATACCTAAATCAGAGTGAAACCTTCTTAGAAATGAGGAAGATTAATTCAATGATACTTAGGAGGTCAAGTTTAAGGTCCATGCTCATCAAATCAAGTAGGAATAAATTCTTCATTAATTATGGCAATGCTTTTAATAATAAAATATTTAAAAATATGCAAATTAATATATAATTATGTAGAACTCATTAAGATCAGTCTAATGATGCTAGTTTCATCTCAATCAAACATCGTAACTACTATATATTTTATTTTAATTATAAATAATAAAAATTTATTTTTCTACATTAAGTAAATATATATGAAACATGAAATGAGATAAATTGAAGAAAAGCAAAATAACCTAGTCATGTTCATTTAAAGGTGACAAACGTAATGGAGATGTAATGTTACATAGTAAAATGACCAATTTAATTAGAAAAATCTGAAGAATATTAGATAGATTATATTAGAATGTGGCATTGCAAGATAGTTAAAAGATTTAGTGTATCATTCCTGATTATCAAATCAAGTATAAATAAAAATGTCTCACCAAAATAGGTATAAATGTTAAAAAAATTAAAAGAAATATAATTGAATTTTTAGTTTGATAACACTCATAAAAATAAGTCCAACAACATTAACTTTAGTTTGATCAAACCTTATTACGAATTACATGGAATAGCAAAATTAAATAAGCAAAAATAATAATAAATTTTTATTTTGTTAAGACAATATATATTAAAACTAAAAAGATATAAATTGAACAAAAATAATATACACAAGTCAAACTAAAAACTTATATGCAAAACTTACGAACATAGTTAAAGAGAAGATCAAGTGCAACATCTCTTATCAGCAAATCAAGTGTGAATGTAAATGTCTCACAAATCATGCCTAAATCTTTCAAAAAAGAATTTGAAAGATTTAAAACAAATATTTAATTCGATAAAGCTTTTCTAAGGATCCTTAAAATTTTTGTTTCATCTCGATAAATCCTCATTTGGAACTACTACAAAATACTTAAGTAAAAAAACATAATTAGTAATAAATTATGATTTTAATATTAACTAAATCTATATTGAAGGTGAAAAAAGTCAAAACCGATGCAATGTAATACAGCTAAACGAAATTAATGTAAACGTCACAAAGATTGAATTTTTAGTTATATAGAAAAATAAGAAAATAAAAGAAAAAAATTAGAAGAAATGAGAACAATTATGTGCAAAATATGTATTTTAAGATACTAAGAAGATCAAGTATAACATCATTATTTTACAAATTAAGCATTAAACAAAACAAATCTCATTAAGCATTTTAAGACCATAGGGTAAATTAAATTTTGACAACTATAGAAATGAATATTTAATTTGATAGAGATTATGAAGATAACTTTGATGACTTTCATTTTGTACCAATATGACCTCATTTAAAATTGTTATGTATTACAAAGTTAAATACGTAATAAAAATAATGTATTATTATTTTAATATTATGTAAATATATATTAAAACCAAAATATTAGAAATTTAAGTAATATAACATAACCAAATCAATGTGATATAACTTAAACACTATAGAAGAATAGATTTACATAGTAATAAAACATAATCAAAGCAAAGCATTTAAAGAAATGAGATAGTATAAATGAGAAAATTGCATTCAAAGGTACTAATGAGTCAAAGTATAACAACCTTGATCATCATGTTTGGTATGAAGAGATATCACTCATAAAACATACAAGACAATAGAAACGAGATATTTATAAATAATTAAATTAATATTTAATTTGACAAAGCTTTTTGATAAAAGTTTAATGACTTTTGTTTTTCCTTGATATGTTCTTGTTTATAATAATAATGTCTTGTCATAGTAAATAAAAATAAATAATAAAAAAATTACATTTATTATTAAGTTAATATATATATTATATCTAAAATAAGATTAATTAAAGCAATATAAAATAACAAAAATAAATTTGTAGAAGTCACACCCAAAAGGTGTATAGTTAGTAATATAACCAAATTAGAGCAAAACATTTAAAGGAGTGAGATAATTTTTATAAGAAAGTTGCATTTTAATATACTTAGGAGATAGAGTGTAAAATCATCGATCATCAAATTTTATTTGCATCAAAAGTTCTTTTAATGCCTTAAAAAACATAGAAAAGAATATTTAAAAACATGAAGTGAATATTTAAATAGATGTGGCTCATTAGGAGGAGTCCAAAGTAGATATGTTTGATATCCATAGTACCCAACATTTGGAATTTCTAGATTTTAATAAAGTATATCTTCACCATAATAATAAATTTTTTTTAAATATTAATTAAATCAAAGTAATGTAATGTATCTAATTCAAATAAATGATAATATCACATTAGAGGAGACTTATGATTACAAAGCAATATAACTATATCAAAGTAATGAATAAGAAAAAATGAGATAAATTATAAGGGAAACTTTATTTAAAAGATATTAAAAAGATTTAATATAAAATAATTGATTATGAAATTAGGAACAAATAAAAATATCTCATTTAGCATAAAAATCTTACAAAAAATAAAATATTTAAAAAGAAAAAAACATAAAATTCAATAAGATAGGGCGTTTTATGATGATTTCAATGATATTTGTTTCATCTTGATCATTTCTCATTTGGAATTACTACCATTACAAAAGTAAAAAAAGCATAAAAAATAAAAAATTATTATTGTAATATTAACAAAAATAATATTAAAGATGAAAATGAAATAAATTAATGTATTATAATATAACCAATTCAAAGTGATGCAATGATGACATGATTAAAGATTTTGAGTTACACAAGATTATAAACAAATCAAAGAAATAATTTTGAAGAAATAATAAAAATTACAAGTGAAATTTTCATTCCAAGATCCTAACATGATTGATGCAATGTCCTTGAATGCGAAATCAAGTACAAATAAAAATCCCTTATAAATCATGTCAAGATTTATGAAAATTAAATATTTTAAATTTTGCACATGGATATTTAATTTGATAAAGCTCATCTCAACAAACCATGTTTTGAATTACTACAAATTACAAAAGTAAATAAGTATAAACAATAATGAAATATTATTTTAAAATCATGGAAATATAATTTAAATATAAAATTATATAAATTGAATAGTTTTATACAATCAAAAATACATTGTAATATAAGTGTCCCACGAAAAATTTTTTTTGGATTACTTTGTAATATACCATAACAAATGTAATAACATTTAAATAATGAGGTAAATTATGTATGTGGTTGCCTTCTATAAAACTATGTTGATTGAGTGTAACATCCTCTATAATAAAATAAGATAATAATGTAATTATCTTCCAATAATGCAAAAACCAATAAAAATAAAATATTTAAAAAATTAAGTGAATATTTCATCAGTTAAGGCTTAGGATTCAAGTCTAACGATATTTGTTTCATCTCCATAGATCATCATTTGAAATTACTACAAATTATTGAAGTAAATTTTAATAATTTTTAATAAATTAAAATTTTTAATATTAAGCATATATAATATATATATATATATATATATATATGAAAGTTTAAATGAGTTGAAATGTATTTTTTTAATACAACTAAATAAAAATGATGTGAAGGTAACACATGCTAAGATTTAAAATTAGTAGTAACACAACAAAATCAAACAAAACATTTTTAGAAAATGAGAAAAATTTTATGGGAAAGTTGCATTCTAAGATACTTAAGAGATTGAGTGTAAAATTAACATTAATCAATTTTGGTATAAATTAAAATTACATGTATAAGATATCAAGTCCTAGGCTAAAATTGAGTACTATAGAAATAGATATTTAGTTAGATATTTGTCATTGACATGGGTCAAGCAACATTTCCTTCATCTCAATCTTTCAACGCTTGTAATTACAACAAACTACAAAGTTAAAGAAGCAAAAATGCCAATATATTATTATTTTAATAATAAGCACATATATATAAAATTTCAAATGTTATAAATTCAAGTAATGCAATATGTTGAAATCAAATCTTTGTAATGATCAAAATGTTTTGACTAACATTGTAACAGAAAAAAACAAAGCCAAAAATTTGAATGAAATAATATATACAAGAATTTTCATTCCATGACAATCAGCAGTCCAAATGTAAGGTCGTCAACCGACAATTATATATGTATAGAAAATGTTTCATTAAGCATGCAAAGTAATAAAAAAATATTTCAAGAAAAATAATTTTAATATAAGAAAAAATATTAAATTAGATAGAACTAATCGAGGTGTGTCCAACATTATTAGTTATGTCTTGAACATAGCAAGTTTAGAACTATTCAACTATAGTAAATACACATAAATAATAATAATAATTTTTTAAATTTAAATTATTTAATATTAAAAAAGTTTAATTGAAGCAATACAATATAACTACATAAGGTGATTTAAAGTTCTCAAAAGAAGATACTAAGATTACCATAGGAATATAACTAAATCAAAACAAAAAAATTTATATATAAGATAAATTTAAAGTAAAGTTGTATTTTGAGATAATAATAAGATGTCATGTAATATCCTTGGTCAGCAAATCTGGTCTAAATTGAAATATCTCATAAAGTGTGCCAAAAGCATTGAAAATAAAAGATTTTAAAAAATAAAATATTTAATTGGTTGGAATTTACTTAGAAGAGTCTAATGAAGTTTGTTTAGCAAGGATTCGACTTCATTTTGATTGACTAAAAATTACCAAGAAAATATGGATAATAATAATACCAATTTAAACATAAAGTAAATTATGTCAAAGTAAAAATGACATAAATTGAATCATTGTAGAATAATTAATTCAAAATGTTGTAGTGGTCACATAGGAGACGATTTAGAGTTACAACATATTATAACCAAATCAATACAACAAAAATTAAAGTGAAATAAATTGTAGTGGAAAGTTGTGTTCCTAGATTTTAGGAGACCAATTCTAATATCCTCAATCATGAAACTAAGTATGAATTAAGAAGTCAAGATGAATGCTATGATGTTTGCTTTGTCTCAATCAAACCACATTTGTATTTATTATAAATTTAAAAATTAAATAAGCTTAAATAATAATAAATTATTATTTTAACAATAAGTAAAAATATATTGAAGCTCAAATAGAATTCATAAAGGTAATGAAATCTAATCTAATCAAAAAGATGTAAAGGCAACATAAGTTAAGAAATTTAGATTATAGCAATATTTCCAAATCAAAACAAAACAGTTGAAGAAACAAGATATGTTTTGCTTGAAACTTGCATTTTGACTTACTAATGAGATTCAGTGTAACCTCCATAATTTTAAAATTATTAAGTGATTAAAATATCTAGTAACCTTAGTACAAATATATACAAGTAAAAAATTTAAAAAATATGGTAATGAATATTTAATTTCATAGTTATATGATAAAATCAAATAAATATTAAAAGAATTAAGATCAATTTTGTGAGAAATAAAATAAATATCAAATCAGAGGAGATTTATCGATGCATAGTAATATACCTATTTCAAAATAAAATAATTGAAGAAAAGAGATAAATTGTATGAGAATATTGTATTCTGAAATGCTAAGACAATAGTGTAACATCATCTATCATCAAATTATTTATAAAATAAAATGTGTTGTAATGCATGTAAAAAGACATGCAAAAGAAGACATTTAATTGGATAAAGCTCATCAAGATGAGTGGAATGAGGTTTTCTTTTTTGATTATATATCATTTCAATTGATTATGAGTTAAAAACATAAATAAGAATAAATAATAATAAATTAGTTTTTAACATTAAATGAATATATAATGGAGGTAAAGTAAGATAAATTTAAGCAATGTTATTTGACCAAGTGAAATGATGAAAGTCACATAAGATGTGAATTAGACCTTCATAGTACTATAAGCAAATTAAAGCAAACGGACAAAAAAAATTAGATAAATTATACAAAAAATTTGTATACCAAGATTTTAAAGAGATAAAGTATAACATCCACACAAATTAGCTATAGTTTGACATCTCTCATAATGAATGCCATAGCTATTAAATATAAAATATAAAATATTAAAAAATTTAAAAATCCATATTCAATTTGATAGAACTCATTTAGAGAATTTCAATGACATTTACTTTATCTCAATCTAAACTCATGTGGAATAATTATGAATTTTAAAAAATAAAAAAATATAAATAACAATAAATTATAATTGTAAAATTAAGTATTAAATATAAAAAATAAAATGAGATTAATTGAAGCAATATAATTTAACGAAAGTAAAGTGATGTCAAGGTCATAGAAGAGGGATATTATAATTTCATGGTAATATGAATATATATTAGGAAATTATTTCAAGAAATGAGATAAATTATATGAAAAATATTATATTTTTAGGATACTGAGGATACATAGTGTAATCTTCAATCATTAAATCAGGTAAGAATCAAAATATCTTATAAAAAGTAAAAAAATCTCAAAAAATAGAATATTTTAAAAAATTTAAACTAGATATTTGGTTTGATAGAGCCATTTAAGATGAGTTAAAGAACGTTTATTTTTTCTCAATTGAACATCATTTAAAATAGCAAAGAATTTTAAAATTATAGAAACGAAAATGATATTAAATTATTATTCTAATTCTAATGAAATATTTTAAGGAGAAATAAGATAAATTGAGGTAATATTATGCATCCAAAATAAAATAATGTCAAGATCATACCAGAATAGAATAAGAGTTTCATTTTAAAATAACCAAACAAAAGTGAAAAAATTATAAAAAATAGATAAATTGTATAGGAAAATTGTTGTCAAAGATACTAAGGATATTTGGTATAGCATCATGATGGTCAAATAAAGTGCAAAAAAATGTCTCCTAAAGCTTGGTAAGACAATGAAAAATAACTTGTTTTAAAAAACATAAAATAATTAATAATTAATTGGGTAGAGTTACTTAAGATGTGGTAAAAAGGTATAAACAATAAAAAACTAAATCAAAGAATTGTAACCATATTAAAGAGATTTAAAACTTATATGAAACAACAACTTAGAGTTATTTAGTAAAATAAGCAATTCAACATCAAACCTTTGTAAAAAAAGATAAAGTTTAAAACAAAGTTAAATTCAAACATACTAGAAGACCAAGTGTGATATTGTCATTATGAAATTCTATTTATACCAAGTTATCTAATAAAGTACAACAACAAATTATTTTCTTTAAATATAATAATGAATAGTTAATTTGATTAAGTTTGTTGAGATGAGCCCAACAATATTTTAACCCCTTAATAGGATCTCATCTGGAATTACCAAGAGTTATCAAACTAAATTAGCATCAATGATAATAAATTATTATTTTTATAATAATTAATAATATTTAAAGTTTAAGTGAGACAACTTGAATCAATGTTGTATCAAAAAATCAAGCCAATGTCAAGGTCACCTCAAAGAGATTTATAATTTTATAGTATTCTTACAAATTCAAGCAAAATATTTGAATAAATGAGAAACAAAATACAAGAAACTTGCATTCAAAGACACAAAAATGTTTAAGTAAATATCTTTAAATGTCAAATCTTGTATGAGCCAGAACTTCTCAAAACATTTACAGAAATCAAAGAGAGTAAGCTTTTTCAAAATAGTAAAATAAATATACTTTTCGATGGAGCTCATCGAGATCACTACAACAATGTTTAGTTTATATTGACTAAACGTTATTTGGAATTACTACATTTGCCAAAGTAAATAAGTATAAATAATAACAAATTATTTTTTAATATCAAGAAAGTACAAAACAAAGCTGAAAGAAGATAAACTAATCAAATGTAATCTAACTAATTAAATGTAATATAAATGTCACATAAGAAGATAGTTCCTGTTGCATAAAAATATGGCCAAATAAAAAAGAAAAAATTGATAGAAATGAGAGAAGTTATACAAGAAAGGTTTTTTCAAGAGACTAAGGAGATCAAATTAGCTACTATGTCTCATAAAGTGTGTCAAAACCCTCTAAAAATCATAATAAATATAGAAACAAATATATAATAATATATAGCTCATTAGAATGAGTCCACTAATATTTCTTTAGTCTTGATCAAAATATGTTAGGACTTTTGTGAAATATCTAATCAAAATGATGTAAAGGTCAAACAAGATGGAAATTAGAGCTTTACAGGAAGATAACAAAAACAAAGTGAAACTTTTGATAAAGGCAGATTACTTATATGGGAAATTTGCTTTCCAATGTACTAACAATATCAAACGTAATATGTACATCATCAGATCAAGAATGCACAAAATATCTTATATAGGATGCAAAAACTGCATTTAAAATTACAAAGAAAATATAAAATAAATTTTAATTTGACAAATCTAATTAAGTTGAGTTCAATTAAGTTTGTTTTAGCTAGATTTGAGCTTATTTTGAATTATTTTGAATAATAAAAAGAATTAAGAAAAATATCAGAAAAGCATTATTTTAATGTAAATTAGATATATATATATATATATATATATATATATATATTAAATATAAAATAACATAAATTAAAGCACTATAATATTAGTAAACAAATACAATATAAATATCACAAGAGTGGCAATTTAGAGTTAGTAAAATATCCAAATCAAAGATATATATTTGAAGAAATAAGATTAATTATATAAAAACTTACATCCCATGATATTTGGGAGATTCAATGTAGCATCCTTGATAGTCATGATTATTACAAACTCAAAATTTCTCATAAAATATTTCAATATCCTAAAATATAAGTTATTATTATTATTATTATTATTATTATATATATATATATATATATATATATATATATATATATATATATATAATATTTGATAGAGCTCATTCTGGTAACTCAAACAATGTTTCTCTAACCTTGGACTTTCATAATTTTGCAATACTATAAAAAACTAAAGCAAATAAATAGAAAAATAAATATAGGTTATTTTAATACAAATTAATACTAAAAAATTTTAAAAAATATAGATGTGAATATTTAAATTTATTTTGGTCATGGAGACAAGCTAAATAACTTTTGTTTTTTAATTACACTTTGTATAGAATTCCTAAAAATTATCAAAGTAAATAAGCATAAATAATAATAGATTACTCTTTTAATGCAAAAAAATATATGTTATAGTTGATATGACGTAAATGTAAGAGTTCAAAAATAATCAAACTAAACTGATATAAAAGATCACATAAGATGTGATTTACAGTGATTTACAGTGACATACTAATATAACAAAATCAAAGCAAACATTTGAAGAAATTAGCTAAATTGTATATGGAATTAAGATAAAAATAACTATAGAGATCAAGTGTAATGTTCTTAATCAACAAATAAGTTGAAAAGTAAAGATTTCTTGTAAAATGTGCCAAAGCATAGAAAATTAAAAATTTTAACATATCAAAAATAGATATATTGGTTGGTAAGGCAATTAGAACTAAGCCCCAATGATTTGTTTTTCATCTTGATGAGACCTCATTTTTGAAATACAACAAATTTCTTAAATACAATGCACAAATAATGACAAATTATTATTTTAATATTGAGTTAATATATATTAATGTATGATATTAATTAAAGTAATGTACTATAAAAGAATCTAAGTGATGTAATAGTTACAAAAGTTGCCACTTTGAGTTACATAGTAATATATCTAAATCAAATTAAAAAGCTGACAAAATGAGCTAAAGTATACAAGAAGTTTTGATTTCATGGTAATAAGCAGATTATCTATAACGTCTTTAGTCATAAAATTGCAAGAAATCAAAAGTTCTCATTAAGCATGTCAAAACTTTTGGTAATTCAATTTTTAAAATGATAGAAAATTATATTTTATTAGATAATGCTCATTGAGATGAATCCAATAATGTTTCTTTTCTCTCAATAAGATATCCTTTCTAATTACTAAATGTTACGATAGAAAGTAAGTAGAAAAATAATATCTTATTAATTTAATATTCAATAAATATGTACTAAATTAGAAATGAGATAAATAAGAACAACATAATATTTATTATTCATATTAATTTAAGAAAGTCTAATAAATAATAAACAAATGTCTTCTGAATATTATCAATGAGCCTTATCTAACTAAATATATATAGATACTTTTATTTTAAATTATTATTTTTTCCAATATTTTTGTGTTATTTATGAGGCATTTTGATTTTTGCATGATTCGATGATAAAGAAAGTTATATTTTATCATTTTGCTATTTTTGAATGCAACTTTCTTACAAATTTTAACTTATTTTTTTGAATATTTTATTTTTATTTGGTTATAGTACTTTTAAACATTAACTCTTTTCTCATCTTACAATATATCAATTTCATGTGCTCATATTACTATTTTTCAATTTATCTTATTTCAACTTTCTTCAAATAGATGTTCATTAAAATATTTTTAAGACTTATTTTTAAAAACTTTCACATGCTTGATAATAAATTTTGATTTGTATCTTATTTTTCTATCAAAGATGTTATACTTGATCTCCATAGTATCATGGAATGCTAATTTATTGATCAATTTATCTAATTTCTTTAAATTTTTTTGAAGTGGTTATATTTCTTTAAAATTTTAAATCTTCTTTCATGTGGTCATTATATGTCATTAATTTTCATATGTTATAGTACTTCATCTTATCTCATTTCAACTATAATATATTTGTTAATATTAAAAACATAATTCAATACTATTTCTATTTATATACTTGGATAATTTTGACTAATTCTAAATGAGATCTAATCAACACAAAACCAATATTATTTTTACTTGTCTCAATGAGGTACATCAAATTTAATATATATTTTTAATATTAAAATATTTACTTTTGTAGAATTTCGAGACATTTTGTGAGATAGTGTAATTATAACAAAATTTGGCATTTGAAGATGTTACATCAAGTCCATTATGTCTATTAGAAAGCAACAGTCCTACCTAATTTATCTCTTTTTCAAAAGTATTTTCTTTGAATTGGATATATTACTATAAAACTGTCACTCTCATCCCATGTAACCTTTACATCATTTTTATATGGATATCTTATAATGTTTCAATTCAACTAATTTTTTTTAATATAAATAATCATAATATTAAAATTTTAATTTCATATTAATTAAGCCTATTTAATTGCATAATTCAAAGAAATTCCAAATAAGATCCAATCAAGATAGAAAAGCATCATTACGCATCTTAAAAATCTAAATCTAATTAAATATTTTTTATTAATAATTTTTTAAATTTTATTTTCTAGGATTTTTGATATCATTATGTGACATTTCAAATCATACCTGATTTCACAAATAAGTTTTTCATGTTTGATCTCCTTTGTAACTTCAACTACAACATTCTCATAAAATCTTTTGTATTTCAACATATTTTATATTTTTGATTGGATACAACCTATAGACGCCTTACGCCCAATCATTTCCTGTGTCACTCTATATTCTTCTCATATAACCTTAACATTATTTTGATTTTGTTATATTACATTACTTCAATTTATGTTGTTTTAGCTTTAATATATTTTTCTTAATATTAAAATAATATTTTGTTATTGTTTAAGTTATTTTGCATTGATAATGCATAGTTACCAAAAAGAAGGCCTGATCAAGAAAACAAAACATTTTTGGACTTATCCTTATGATCTCCAATTAATTAAATATTCATTTTAATATTATTTTTCTTTATTTTTACATTCATTATAAAAAAATTACATTTATATCTGATTCGATGAAGAAAGATGTTACACTCGATTTTCTTATTATCTTGGAATTAAAATTTCAAAAAACAATTAATGTAATTTCTTAGAATTCTTTGCTTTTATTTTGTTATTTTGCTTTGCCCACTAATTCTTCTTAAAAATCTTCTTTTATTATTTTACATTATGATTTGTGTACATTTGTTTCATTTATATCGTTCAAGATTCATTATAAATTAACATAGAATTAAAATAATATTTCTTTAATATTTAAGCTTTGAAATTTTATAATTCATAGTAACTTTGAGTGAGGTTTGATCAAGATGATAGTAACATCATCAGACATACATTAACTCCTCCATAAAATGACATTTTCATTTTAATACCTTTAAATATTTTATTTTCTAAGGATTGTATAGGATATACATGTCATTTTGATTTATACTTTATTTGATAATCTAGAATGCCATGCTTAATCTCCTATATGTCTTGCAATTCAACATTGCCATGCAAGTTTTAATTTCTTCAAATATTAAGCTTTGTTATCTCATTTTAGCTTTAATATCAATTTAGATAACATTTAAATAACAATTTATTATTTCCTACATCAATTTTATTTCGTAATTCTTAACAATATAAAACAAGATCTAATCAAGATGAAAGTAACAACATTATATTCATCTTGTCGGGCAATATCCACTAAATATTCATTTTTATAATTTTAGTTATTCATTTTCTATAGTTTTGGAAAATTTTATGAGGTATTTTTATTTATACTTGATTTGATGTTTGACTATATTACACGTGATGTCCTTGGTATCCTAAACTACAAAATTCCCAAACTATTAACCTTATTTCTTTAAATATTTCACATTGATTTTGTTATATTTTAAGAAAGTCTTATGCCCCTCTCATGTGGTATTTATATTTCTATGATTTTTTATTACAATACCTTACTTGATTTTCTTTTAGTTTAACGTATATTTATATAACAGCAAAACAATTATTGTTATTTACTCTTATTCATTTTATAACACATCGTAACTCCACACAACGCCCAATAAAAATGATATAGATATCGTTGTAGTCATCTCGATGAGCTCTATCCAATTAAATCTATATATATATATATATGCACTTATTATTAAAATAATAATTTTAATACTTTTATCCTAGTTTGTTATTATTCCCAAGTAATATCAGAAAAGTTTTGATAAAAGTGAAACTAAAATTGTTGAACTCATCTCAACAAGATCTATCAAATTCAATATTCATCTTTATATTTTTAAAATTTTTTATGTTTGAGAGTTTTGGTATGTTTGATGAGATAATTTAATTCACAATAGATTTGTTGACCAAGATAATTGTCCTAGATCACTTTATTATCTTAGAAAGCAATTTTTAAGTAGAATTTAACTCAATTCCCAAAATTTATTTTGCTTCACTCTTGTTATATCTCATTGCTTCAATTTATCTTATTTTGAGTTTAATACATATTTACTCGATACTTCTATAGCACTTTTCTATTATTTTTTGGATCCACTTCGTATCTTGGAATTCAAATTTCTTATATAACTCATCTCCTTTTCTAGATTTGTTTTTATTTTATTTGGTTATATTACAATGAAACGTTCATTTTTCTCTCTTGTGACCTTTAAATTATTTTAAGATGTATACATTACATTGATTTAATTCAACTCATTTCAGCTTTAATTTATATTTTCATTATGATAAAATTATAATTTGTTATTAATTATGCTAATCTACAATGGTAATTTAAAAAAATTCTAAAAGAGATTTGATCAATGCAAAAAAATTGTTATTAGAATAACATCAATGAGTTCTATCTAATAAAATATTCGTTTTTATAATTTTTAATATTTTATTTTTTAGGATTTTGTCTCATTTGATGAGGCATTTCGATTTGACCCAAATTTGATGATCGAGGATGTTATGGCCGATCTTCTATTTATCAAAGAATGCAACTTTCCTATGTAATATATCTCATTTGTTCATAATTTCAATTATGATTAGGTTCTATATCAATGCAGTTCTACATCTCCACTCTTGTAACTTCTACATTCCTTGAATTGGCTATATTTTATTTCTTCAATTTATGTCATTTCCACTTCAATATTATTTTATGTAATATTAAAAATAACTCGTTATTGTCTAGGACTATTCATATTCATAATTCATAATTATTCAAATTTATGTTAGCTCTAAATGAAACAAATACTAGTAGACTTAACTCGATGGTTTACATTCCAATTTAACATATATTTCGATATTCTTAAACTTAGTGTTTTTTTTTCTCTCTTTTGAAGTTATTTTGATTCATACAAAATTTGATAATAGAAGATATGCACCTGATCAACTATCTGATTAGGAAACTCTCATATATTTAATCTCATTACGTAAAATTCTTCACTTTGATTCAGTTATATTATGATCTAGCACACATTCGTCTCTTTTATGATGTTAAAATCGATAAAAAATTTTTGTATTACACTACTTTGATTTTTCTCATTTTATTTCTTTAAAATATGTTCTTAATATTTAAATAATAATTTATTGTTATTTATGTTTTCAAATTTTAAATTTTGTCCAATCAAAACAATACTAACGTTGATAGACACATGTCAAAGAGTTTTGTTAAGTCAAATATTCATTTTTATATTTTTTAAATATTTTATTTTCTATGTATTTAGCACACTTTATAGGATATTTTTATTTGTACTTTATTTTATTGTCGAAGATGTTACACTCAATCTCCTTATTATTACAATTAGAATACCTCTTTCCCAAACAATTTGTCTAATTTCCTTGAATGTTTTTCTACCATTTAATTACTTTAATATATAACTTAAAATTTTCTCTTATTTGAATCTCATATGACTCTGAATTTCTTTTATTATAATTCTTTAATTTATCTATTCACTACTTCAAAACCTATTTAAATAATATTTTGTTATTATTTTGGTCTATTTAATATTGTAATTCATAGTTAAATCGAATGCAGTCCAATCAAGGTGAAAACAGTTATAATCACCTTGACAAGCTTTATCAAATTAAATATTAATTTTTTGTTTTTTTAGATATTTTATTTTCTAATGTTTTTTCATTCTTTATTGGACATGTTTTGACCATTACAATAATTTTATTTTGTTATATTACATAAGACGAGTCCAAATATTTTATATTGGTTTGTTAATATTACAATGTATTTCTAAACCTATCATTCAGTAAGGATTACATTAATTACTTTCTATTATATTACATATCTTTGACTGATAACATTTAAGCTTTAATATATTTTTTTTAATTCAAAATAATATTTTTTTATTTATTATTTTCACTATTTTTAAATATTTTATTATCTTATTTTTGGCCTTGTTTATCAGATATTTTGAATCGTAACTATTTTGGTAATCGATGATATTACACTTGATCTTTTTATTTTATTGGAATAAGAACTTCCAATAAAATTTATCTTATTACAATGTAATTTTGAGTCACATTTCATGTGACATTTGCCCTTAAAATATGTTATATTATATTACTTCAATTTATCTCTTTCCATATTTAATGTATATTTTCTAAATATTAAAATAATACTTAATTACTAATTATGATTATTTCAATTTATAAATCATGTTAAGTTTGAATGAGGTGCAATCTAGATGAAGAAAATGTCATTAGACTTGGCTAGACATGCTCTATGAAATTTAATATATATTTTTATTTTTTAAAATATTTTATTTTCTAAGTGCCTTGTATATTTTATAAGTCATTTCAATTTTTACAATGTTTAACAACAGAAAAATTTAAACTTGATCTACTTAATATCTTTGATTGCAACTCTCAAACATAATTTATTGTTTTTCTACAAATGTCTTGTTTGATTTGATTATTTTACTTTCTAACAAAAAATCCCCTCTAATGTACCCCTTAAATTGCTTTATTCTGGTTACATTACAATGCTTGAATTTATCAAATTTAATCTTTTAGTATATTTTGTTATTATTAAATTAAACTTTTATTAATTTTTTGGCATATTTGATTTAGTAATTTGTAATAATTGAAGTGTGGTCCAATTGAGATAAAAAAAATTTCATTATGCTGATCATGAAGAGATTCATCAAATTAAAAAGTAATTTTCATTGTTGTAGATATTTTATGTTTTAACATTTTGATATGTTTTATGAGTTCTTTCAATTTGCAAATGATTTAATGATCATAGATGTTATACTAAATCTCTTCACAAAATAAAATTTTCTCATACAATATATATCTTTTCCTCAAAGTTTTTGCTTTCATTTTGAGATATTACTCTAAAACTATAAATCTTCTATTCTACAAATAATACATTATTTTTGTTTTTTAAGTTATATTGATTCAGTTTATCTCAAATAAACTTTAATAATATCTTTTTTATGTTAAAATAATAATTTAATACAATTCATCTCAATTAAAATTTAATATATTTTTTCTTAATATTAAAATAATAATTTATTAATATTTATGCAAATTTACGTTGGTAGTTCACAGTATCTTAATACACTAAAGATGTTTAGTATAACATCACTAATTGTTAAATATTATACAAAAAATATCACAAAAACTTGCTAAAATAATAAATAATAAAATATTTTTTAAAAAAATTCATATTTATATTTAATTGGGAGCTCCTTAAGATAAGTTCAATGAAATCAATTTTATCTTAGTGGGTCATCATTTGGAATTACTAGAAATTATAAAAGTAAACGAGGAAAAATAATAAATAGTTATTGTTTTAATATTAAGATAATATATAGTAATGCTGAAATGAGTTAAATTAGTACAAAGTAAAATAAAAAAATAAATGCAATATAAAGGTTATATGATATTTCACGTTACATAATAATGTAACAAAATAAAAAAAATTTCTTGAAATGAGAAAATGGACAAATAGATAGACAACTATAATGAAATAATTATAAAGCATGCAAAAATAATAGAAATAATTTTTTAAAAAATATGGAAATGAATTATTGTTTGGATAAAAATAATTAAGAAAATTCATATAATACTTTTTTTTCTTTTTGATCTAAGCACTTTCCAAATAATTGTGAATTTTAGAAGTAAATGAGTAAAATAATAAAAATTTAATCTTTTAATTATAAGTAAATATATATTGGAGCTAAAATAATATAAATTGAGACAATAAAATACGACCAAGTCAATGTGATGTAAATGCACAAAAGGGGATTTAGATGCATTTAGTAATATATTGAATTTAAAGTTAAATATTTTTAAAATGAGATAACTTATATAGGAAAGTTATTGTCTAACACACTAAGGTAATTTATTGTAGTATCCTTCATAATGGAATATCATATAATAAAAATAAGTTGATGTGTTGTCAAAGATGTAGAAAATAAAAGTAGTTAATAATATTAAAACAATAGGCATAAATATGAAAAAATTAATTTTTTCTTAATATCAAGTAAATATATATTAAATAAAAAAATGTGACAAGTTGAAGGAATATAGTAAATAAAAATCAAGCTGATGTAAAAGTCACATTATAAAATTTAGAGTTACACACTAATATAGCTAGTTAAAGAAAAACATAGAAAAAATGATATAAATTATATAGGAATATTGCATTTGAAGATAGTAAGTAGATCAGGTGTAATATCCTCAATCTTCAATTCAACTACAAATAGAAATGTCTTGTAATGCATGCTAATATAACGTAGTATGAAAGATTTAAGAACAATGAACTAAATATTTAAAAAGATTGACGACATAGAGAAGAGTATAACGACAATGCTTTCATCTCAACCAGACCTCGATCGAAATTACTACAAATTACATAAGAAAATATATGAAAGTGACAAGAAATTATTTCCTTAATTTTAAGAAAAATAAGAATCAATGTTGAAATGAGACAAATTGAGGCAAACAAATACAACTAAATCAAAGCAATGTGGAGTTCACTTGAGAAGAGATTAATAAATACATTGTAATATAACCAAATAAAGGAAACATTGGAAGAAATAAGAGGAATTGTATGAGAAAGGTTCATTGCAAGTAAGTAATGAGATCAATTGTAATATGCACAATCGTTAAATAAGGCACAAATCTAAACAACTAATAAAGCAAGCCAAAAAAGTTATTTAAAATAAAAAATAAATATTTAAAGATCAAGCTCATCAAGATGAGTCAAATGACATGTTTTTCATCTCTTTGTTTTATTGTGATAGTCTTATATTATAAAATACCCTAACATAATATTGCATCAAGCTTGCATGGTTTAGTTATCAACTTTGTTCTTTTGCACTCACATTGATCATACAAGTGCAACACCATAGCATCATATTGTACAAACATTTCTTTTTGTCTTAATAATCACCACGAATAGCCCCACAATAGGATAAAATAATTGGGTTAAATGATCATGACATATTGTAGTAAATCTCATACTATATGATGAGCTTAACACAACTTTGTGGTGACTACTCAAAACATCAGCCTAACTTGTTATGTGAAATAATCACACTACAAGATAATGTTTTTATACACATGATTAATTGTTCTTCATTTTAGCCCTTTCCTTCTTTTTATTTCCATTTAATCTTTTTTGAATGTGAATCGTATTACTTTTTGGTGCATTTTAGTTAATGCACAAGTTAAACCTACTTATTAGGTTATGCAATCTCATGGGATGTATAGAAGCTAAGAAAGCATGCATGAATAATGTCCATGAGATGGGTAAAAGAGTAAGTTATGTTTGAACATATGTGATGCATTATATTGTATAATTTTTAACATTCTATCAGAATAATAGTAGTGAAGATGTGTCATAAATAGATTCAGTCCATTAAAAATAATGTCCATAGGGCTATACTATTGTGAAAGTTAAGCCAACCAACTTGTGTTATAATAAACATTGCATGCTAATCTTGTTAATCACATTTTCACAACAGACAGCAGTAAACATATCTATGTCATTTTCTTACCATGAAATCACCAAACATGGTTTCAAGGACAACTTATTAAAAATTGAAAGTATTTTAACACATTTTGTAGATCCTAGGAAAGATAATGAATAGTTACCACAAACTTCACCTTGCACAATAAACTAATTTTTTGGCGGAAAAAAATTAAATTAGACCTCCCTCACAAACATTGGATTAGTAGAATGCTACCATCAACTTAATCTACAAGATTCACTCCATCAAAATCTTGAATAGCATTGTGGTAACTTAGAAATGGGAATGAGTAAATGATACTTTTTGCTTGATTCCTTGAATTTAGAATTAGATCAACATGAGGGAATTTTAATTGAGTGCAGTTGACGTATTTGTCTTTTGAAAGATGGAAATGCTTTGTCTACACTCAAAAAAGTTGAATTGAAAAGAAGTTAGACAATATTAAAAGTTGGAGGTACATATTTATACAAGTTGTGGGGTGACTTGTAAAAATTCAAATCTCAATATAAATAATTGAAAATATTAGAAGTATGTTAAGATTCTGAATTCATTTGCAATCTTACATTAAAACTCTAGCTAACTTTGAAACCATTTATACAAGGGCTGTAACTAAATAAATGCACAAGTGATTTGTAGGTGGTTTGAGTGAAAGCTAGTTTTATGCCCATCATCAACTAGTGGGAAGAAAACATGAAGCCATATTTTGCAAAAGTTGACACACCATACTAGTAATGAGGAGCCCATAAAAATTTTGATAGATGACTTACAAAGCAAAAGGGGAAAGTACCCCCATAAACTCTATAACATTGTTCTAGACAATCCTATAACCAATGGGTGATAAGAATTAAGACCATGTCTAAATAATCAGTTAAAGCAAAAAATATGATGTTCCAAATGAAATTTTATTTTGAACTAGATGAGCTTAAATCTTTGAAATTACATAAAATTAGAACCAACAAAAGATTACCAAAGTTCACTGCATTTCTTTATAAAAATCTATTGATGGGATTGCATTTTCCTTAAAATTTCCTAGTATGTAGGGAAACTAAATGTAATCAAATTTAGTGAAATATTTACAATTGTTTGGTAGTTGTTGTAGTTAAAAGTGTAAGATTAGAAGTTTTTTCTTGTCATTTGCATAAGAAGATTAGCCACTTCATTGCCCTCTCAAAAAATTTCCTAAAATTAAAAGATTTAAAATTCCATTATTTACTTGCTTTTTTTGAATTTTTTTGCACATCTTCATAGGAATACTTGCATTTGCTTAAAACAAGTTTAGAACTTGTTTCCATAATTTTTCTTGAGTCTCCTAGATGTTAAAATCATTCCAATCCAATAGCTAAATCTTGTTGGCTAGCTTCAACATTTCATTTAAAATTAATAAATGTTATTAAAATATTCATCAAATTATTTGCACAGTCATGAATATATTCATCTTAGGCTATAAGTCATAAATGATGTGAAAATTCTTGTTAGCATTTTCTCTAAGTTGGATAACTTGTATAGCTTTCTATAGTTCTATAGAAGCAAATAACATCAATATAATAACTATATGGGAATATTCTAAAATTGGGTGAAAATAGCTGTTACTTAGGGAAAATATATCAAATCATTTATTTGAAGGACTATACAATATATTGACCAACAATACATAATAATCATTCTATCTAGTTGGTATTAATATAACTTAATCCTCAAATGTTAGTCACTTCTTTAGTACTTAGCAAAAAGAATCTAGATGTACTATATTCAAAATAATTAAGTACCATATACAATCCTCAAGCATTAATATAAGCACACAATCCACTATCTATTTCCTTACAAGCATTAGAAAGTTAAACTAAATGTATCACATATTAATATAACGTATTATGCAACTCTATGTTTACCCTTTTTGACTCATAGTTTTTTCTCAACTTACGTGCATACTAAGTGAAACTAAATGAATTATATTTTTTATAACAAAGTACCATCTATTATATTCAATTTTGAAAATTTTGTGAACACATTTTTAAGCTTTTATATGGCATTTATAAAGATAAAGAATCTTATGTGAACACTTGCCTTCTCAAACCAATATATGTTATGAGTTAGTTTGAAAAATGTTTTTTCTAAAACATAAAACCACGTCATTGTTTTATAGCCTTCAAAGTATTTCCATAATCTTAACAAGTTAAAAAAAATTAGTAAAATTTTAAAAATCTATTTTTCAAGTTTTTTCTCAAGTGTTTATCTATTGTTCTAATTATGTGCTCGCCAAGCACTAAAAATTAAAAAGTTAAGACTGTACTTTCCAAATTGTTCACATATATGATCTTTAGGAAAGTGATCAAAAACTGCTTCAACTAAAAGCATTAGTATGACAACAAAATGATCAATTTATCATTAAGTACCCTTCCTTTTTTAAGTCAAACCCACATAAGAATGATGAAATAAATAGAAAGTTAAATCTGTGTAAGCTGGCAAAAGCTCCACCTAAATTTTGCTCCCCTTATGTTTATGTTATTAAAAAAATATTGAACTAATCATAAAGACTACTTTAATTTTTTCCTTTGAAATATACCTCTCCCCCTTTTTGTAATGGATTACCAAAGTTAAGTTTTTGTTGTATTACTTGTAGAATATGAACTATGTAAGACCAAGTTGTCAAAGGATAATGAATTGTCTCACTCTACACTTTTTTATGTATAAAAAATACCACTTGCTATATATGTAAAAGTATATCAAAGGTTCAATCCTTCCTCTCTTTATTTACCTTCATGACTAAATATTTGAAAAAATTTTATAACTTATAAATATACTCCAAAGTATGCACGTAGAACTATGTTCTTTCTCTCCTTATTTATCTTCATGACAAAATATTTCAAAAAAATTAAAACTTATAAATATACTCAAAAGTATATACGTAGGCTTTAAACTATGTTTCTGATTTCAAAACCATATCAAATTTGTGTTTAGTCATCTAATATTCAATTCTTTGAACTTTATATGGGGCATATTTCTTATTCTTTTTAATCTAAGAAAAAGAGGTGTACCTTGAGCTCACATTTCTTTTAATGTAGCAATCCTCTTAAATGTTACCTTTTAGACGTAATAAGTGTAGCACCTGATGCAATTTGCACATATTCAGCATACCTAAATTTATTATTACAAACAACACTTCTATCAAGTGTGCATGTAAGCCAAAACTTTGTGCTTTAGAATTTGATTCTTAAAAAGAATTCAGTTTGGCCAACCAACAATCAATTCCAAAGAATTTACTTGGAACATTTCTATTATTGTTTTTAATCCAATTAAAATAGGTGCTCACTAGGTTCACATTACTTGTTATGTTGATATTCTTTTAAATGTGACCTTTTTGTGTAATAATCTGAATGGATGATGCCAATAGCACAATCTCAATATGATCAAAATTTTTTGTCGTAAGAAACACCTCAATAAAGTAAGCACATATCATTAAAATCTATGCTTTAGGTTGTTGTGCATAATCAGATGGGGTTTTGCCAAAAAGTAACCACTTACTAGAATTTTACAAAGAATATTTTTGTTATTTTTTTAATATAAATAAACGAGTGGTAATGTGAGCTCAGTTTCCTTATAATGTTTCGATTCTTTTAAATGTGACCTTTTTAATGTAATAATTAGAAGGTATAGATAATGCATTCTTAACATTAACATTTATTATTATAAGAAAAACTTTATGCATGTGATCTCAACAAATATAATTTGAATTGAATTTGTTAAATTGGTAATAATAATGTTTTGTGCTATGCTTTGATACTAATGGCTACAGGAGGTTCATCTCCCATTGATTCATGCTCATGTGGATATCTCCCTTTCTTTCTTCTAATTCTTGATAATAATCAAGTAAAACGTAGTTTTCCATGTGCATAGCTTTTGTTTTATTGGAAAACGCTTAAAAGCATTCATTAAGTCAATCACAAAAGTTTTTAACATATTATATGAGACTTTTTTAGCTTCGTCTCATCTTCAATCTTAGATGAAACATGTTGTGTCTTGAAACAGATCATGTCTTCTTCACAGCATTTCTCGTGACTAAAGGATGTTGATGATAGGTCCAAATCACTCAATATATGGCCTTCCCCATTTTATTATCTTTTGTGAATTTTTCTTCTTCCTTCTCCACTTCTCTACCATGGTTCAACGTTAAACATGGAAGTGGCTCATACATTGCATTCACGGAAGTGTGCCTCTACTATTCCCATTCCTTTGTTATCATGTCTCATGATCTTCTTCTTGATTTTCTTACAGCACATTTTTAAAATACATTCCACACTTATTATAACTTTTTTAGAATTTCACCATTCTTTCAAAACATTATTAAATCAAACTAAATAATCTTAATGGACTCTCAACAATGCATATGGAAATTGTCAAAATCATGCATATGAATATTTATGTTAGAAAATTTTACTTGAGTGGTATGCATGATTTTGACCATTTCCATATGCATTGTCGAGAGTACATTAAGAAAAGTTTACTTAAGAAAGAAATGCACTTTGGGCATTCAGAATAAAAAAAAATTCCATTTAAGTAATAGAGGGCACATGGAAAATATACTTTGATCTAACTTAGCACATCTATCAACAACAATCTGGTTCATTGTGACAATTTTTTCATACATGGTTAGTCAATTGTAATAATAAGTATTTTATAGTTATTAGAAGAACGGAACAAGATGGTCACATAATAGGTTGTAGGTGAATCATAAAATAGTAATATTGATGTAAAAAAGTTAAAGTAGCATATATTTTGAAGTTCTTGATTATTCATAGACTCATACTTTGAAATTCTTGTTAACATTATACCTCTTTGTGAGAGGATTGCAATAATGTAAGTGCACAAGGGAATTTTATGTGATGTTATTTAAAGATGGATATACTGCCATTGCCAATAAAAAATCTACTAAAACACTTAAATGTTACTTTTAATTGCAAGGTGAAAAAACTAGCCAAGGGGAGCCAACAATTACTTAGCTAAAGTGACCTACATAATGTGGAGCTAAAATACCTTGAAGATGGATTATAGGATCCAAACACACTACTCCTATGATAACACTTATTGAATTTAACAATTATTTTGGGCTTCACAAATATTGCTTTAAGAAATTCACTTATTTCTATATGCTTTATAATTCTTCCCAAGTTATCATAGATATATTGAAATTGGGGCATACCATTATCTAGGTTTTGGCATGATTATTGTGATAGTACTTATTCCTAATTTTTTTTAAGTAAATTAGATCTTTTTCCAAGCCATTAGTATTAGTTAAACCATTTCATTGATATAAAGATACTCTCTACTATCCTTCCTAGCCACTTTATTTCAAGTGTGATGTGAGAATCAGAATGACAAATTTGGGAACCGATGAAAGAGAGAGTAAGAATAGCTTAAATGGGAGATTAATGGATAAAGGAACCTTGAAGAATAACATGTCATTAGCTTGATCACAAAATTAGAGGAATAAGAAAAAATTTTAAGTTAGCTTTCATAGACATGACAATTTAAGGTAAGCTTCTACTGAAGTTTTCTTTCTTACAATGCTCTTAAGGTCCCTTATGAGCTACTTAAGTTATTGTTTTGGATTTCTTAGAAATTTGGTCATGACTCCTATGTTATGTATTTCATCCAAGTGCCAAAAACTATAAAATTAGACCGTTTGTGTCATATGATGAGAACCATGAATGGATTGATAAGTGAAGTTTCTAAATCAATAGTTTTCTAATAGGGTTTGAGAAATATTATCAGTTTAAACATATTGTATAATTAGTTGAGCAATGTTGGACCTTGATTTCATAAGTAAATTATATGGTATAGGAATATTTGTTAAACTATATGATAGGACATGGGAAATAATTGTTGGATGTTTTAGTAGTCCATCCACTTGTCAAGGGTCAAAGATCTCATTCTTCAAAGTTAAATTGTATAGTGAAACTAGAGAATTCAACCCAATGATGGAAACATGAAATGGTACCTTTAGCATTTGGAAGGTGTTAGGAATGAGACTTATTTGATTGATCGAGTGCACAGGGAAATATTTATGGTTGATTGTATAGTATAATTCGAAGGATGAAACCATATGGTGATATGGTTTTGAATATTTAATTCCATCAATATTTGAGAAATTTCATGTTATCCTTATGAATGCTTATTGAGTAATGAATTTAAAAATATTGATAGAATGTAAAACGAATTACATAAGAGACAAGGGCAAGAAATAAAAGGAAAGAAAAAAAATAGAAGTGGCATCCTAAGACCCTAAGTTGTTGGACTATATAATTGTGATGTGAATATGTTAAGTTATTAATTCTAAAGAAATAATACTATTGAATGTGATGTAATTTGATGTGAGCAAAATTCATGTTAAGAATATCCTTTCATATATTTTTATTTATGGTCTAATATTTTATTATATGAGACACACACATATTTATATGTGCGTGTGTGTGAGTGTTTCTCTTATAGTAAAATATTATACCAAATACTTATATATCTATATATATATATATGTGTGTGTGTGTGTATGTACATATATATGTTTTCGTTATATGTATTGCAACTTAAATACAAAAGAACTGAATGAAAAAAAGGACATGAGTTAAGAACTAAGAATGTGAAATTTTTTTTATTTCACCATATCTTATGGCTTCTTGATATAAGAAAAATTACCACCTACATTCATTATTTCTGAGATATTGGGTTTCAACATGATAGATACCTCTCCATCATGAGCATTGGATTATAGGTAATGTGTATGGTAGTTTCATAATATATGATCATCAAATTTCTACCTTATTATCATTTGTACAAAGATTGGGGAACCTTGGCATAGCAGAGGACACATCATTGTCAGCACACAATGTTGAACAATGTCCACATTGGCTCTATTTTAGATGATGACATGATAAAATTATATATATAGAAACCAAGGCACTCGAAAGAGAAATAAAGAAAGGTGAAAATAACATGAATATGAAAATAATGAAAAGAAAAGAAGAAAAAAAAAGATGAAAAAATATTTAAGTATTATATGGCATTTGTATAATGACATGACAATGTACTTACATGTTGTTGATGCATGAAACAATATATGCTATGATTCAATATTTTCATTTCTTTATAGATAGCCATGCACCATTTAAGTCAATGTTCAATCATATTTACAAGATTTTTGCTGGCATTATAATATTATTTTATTGCTTATATGCTATTCTTTACTTCTTAACACATTAAGCTTATACCCTTTATTATAGGCTAGGATATAGACTTGCATGAAGCTGGGGGTTTGGGCAGCTTATGGCCCTTGTGTTTTTAAGTGTGTGCTCTATTAGGGATATATTGTATGTAATTATTTTGATGTTCTTTGGTTGTTGTTGCATCTATGTTTCATGTTATCTAATGTTTTGAATAGTAAATCTATGATTTTGTGTGACTCACTTATTAAGCTATTTTTTATGAGATGATCATGTTTAAGATTTTTTCTTAGTCATCGTAGCACAATTCTTAGTTTTGTCCTCATGACAATACAACTCACTCTATTATAATCAAGGTAATTGGGTATCTTTTTTCTTTCTACATATATTTGCTAAGAATATGCCCATAAAAGTATGCCAATGATGTATTAAACTCAAAGGCCGACAATTTAGGATGCAATTGCAGTGTGCACAATCGAATGGTATGCACAATAATATATTTGTGCAATAAAAATGCCCTTCTAACAAAAGGAAAAATTTTCCTAGCATTTAGGAAACTAACATTAATCAACATGACAAGAGAAGAGATGGAAAATTTTTAGGGCACTATGTTCGCTAGCTTAAGCACAATATTCTTACTATAATCTCCAACAATGTGAAAAAGGGGTTCCTTCTCAAAAGAAATACTTGTAAAGCTTCATAGAATATAGCCTTTAGGTTTTTTAGAGGTAAAATTGCTTAGTGGTAGTTAACTAGATAATCTTCAAAAAAGAATATTTTATTATATATCTTGCAAAGAAAAGACCTTTCGTTGCCCTTTTTTATCTATGTTTAACATTATTGTAGGAATTTTATCACTATTTATGCTTCAAGAGTTGTCAATAGAGGAAGTCCCATAAAAACACTTTACAAAGAATTTTGAATGAAGATTTGTGGTTCTATTCCTTTGAGAGAAGACACAAGAAGAACAAAAGGTCCTAGAGAAGAAACACATAATTGTGAGAAAATGTAACAAAGTTTTCTTTCCTTTCTTGCTATGCACTACATGAAGATAAATTAAAAGATGAGCTATTTTTGACAAAAATTTTAAGCAATTTATATAAAGCTATAGTAATAACCTTAAAAAAATAAATTGTTGAGCAAGTGAAAAATGTTTTTTTTGTGGAGGAAGAATTAAAATCCTTGAATCCAATAAGGATGCAATTATGATAATGAAATACACACATTTATTAGCAAGGTGTTTTAAGCTTTTTAGGAAATTTTATTATGAATTAAGAAAAGATAAACATTAAAAAAGCTACCTACTTAATTGATAGGACAAAGGTGTTAATAAAAGAAATGGATATAAAACCTAGTAGGAAGGCATTGTAATGTGTAAGATGTTAACAATTTCAAAAAGGGTTTAATGTTTCTTAGTTGGGAGGCCAACGCAAATGCTTTAATTGTATATAGATGGGAAATTTTGCTAAAGATTATCTCCATATGGTGTAACAAATGGCTTTTAGGCACTTTAGCATGCATCACAGAGATTGTACAAATTTTGGAAATGGCTATTTCAGTTCCTCAAATATAGCCTAAGTGAGAAACAGTTGATGATAAGCTATATGGCAAGGTTCTTAAGGTCTGTGCCTTTATCTAGTACGTTGCCCATTACTCAACAGATCTGGAGTAAGGTATGATTTTATTTCAATAATTTTTTGTCGCTGTCATAGTTAATAGTAATGCTTCCTTTTCATTCTTATCTTCTTATGTTCTTCATGCATTGTTCAGTAAATTGAATTAAATGAATAACACTTTCTTGGTTAAACTACATAGTACAAAAAAATCTCTTGCTTTTTATTTGATGGTGAATAACATTTTGTGGAAAAAAGTTTACCAATGATTTAGTTGTCTTAGATTTTTCCTAAATTTGATGAAATGTTTTACATGAATTAGTTGTATAAACATTAATAAATTAATTTTTTTCATAGAAAAGAGAATTGTATTGATTTCTCTAGAAGTACCAAAAGTAGACTTCACAAGTAAAGGAAAAATAGACCCATTTATTTTGGTTCTTAAGGCAAGCAAAGTCTTAGGAAATGTTATTGAGTAATTTTATTTATCAATTATGTGTGCTGATGATCTATAATTATCTACATCTTTTCCCAAAGGAACAACGTTGTCCACCTCCTAATAAGAAAATTGGGTTTGAAATTTAGATGATATATAGAGTTTAATGCATACTTGGGGCTTTTTATAAAATGGCACCTTTATAGTTGGAAAAGAAAAAATTGCAAGTATAAGGTCTACTAGAAAATTGTTTAGTAGTTGTATGGCATCATCATAAAGAGAACCAATTTTGTTTGCTAAAAAAATATAGTAATCTATAATTTTCCAAAGACTTTCATTAATTAAAAAAATTAATTATTAATAATAAAATATCCATTACGAAGAATTTATGATTTTTTGATAAATTCCAGAGCAAAATTAATGTTTACCAAGATAAATTTGAGATCAAGTTATCACAAGTTGGAAATCATTGAAGATAAAACATATGCAATAAGTGTTATTTGTAAATTTTTGTTTCACGGGTGCACCAATAGACCTTATGGAATTGATGAACAAAAATTTAGAGAATTATCAAAATAGTTTATAATCATCTTCATTAATGATATTATTATATACTATAAACTCCCAAAAGATATTTTTGTCTATTTCCATTTATATTGTAGATGTTGAGTGGGAAAGAAGTATATGTGTATTCTTTTAATTATAAATTTGAATTTTCTTAGGCAGAGTTTATCAAACATTTGATTAGTGTAGTATGGATATTAGATGATCGTCTGAAATATTTGTCAATGAGGTTGTTTTATATAATCTTTTTCTTTAGTAGTTTATAGTTTCTTAAGTTTAACCAAATCCTATTAAGAGTTAGCATAAGGAATTTTCTATAGCATTTTTACTAGTATGATTGACTTAGAAAACATTATAATTTGATTTAGATGTTGATTAGTGTTGTAGTAGTAGCCATTCTAGAAAGATTTGATGGATATCAAATCATTAGTAATGTTTAACCATATGGATTAGGGTGTGTGCTAACATAAAAAAGAATGATTGTTTCCTATACATCTAAACAATTCATCCCTCATGAAAAGAACTATGCAATACATGTTCTAGAACTAGCTGTCATAGGTTTTGCCCTTAATAATTAGAGGCATTTTTTTAGATCATGAATTATAACATTTTAGTTAATGTCAAAAGTGTAAAATTCCATGTCACTTAGAATAATTTTAAAATGAGATAGAGTATTTGGCTAGAATTGATTAAAGAATTTTTCTTAATTGTAAATTATTTTAAATAAAAATAAATGATGTTTAATATTTACTAAGTAAAATGTTATTGAAATGTTTTCATGTGGGATAGCTTTATGAAAAATAACCTCTCTTGAAATTGATAGATTAAAGTAGGAAGGAATAGTGTTAAGAATTTTGGTTAGTGAGATTCTATTAAAAAAGACAAAACTTTAGGATGAAACCTTAGGTCCTAGTATTGGTTGATGATAATTATTGTAGCATAACACAAATCCTAGATTGCATAACACTAAAGAAAAAAATGTGTCAAGAAATGTTTTTTATAAACTACACAACTTCTAATAGTTGTTGATGAATAAAGTAAGGCATCACAAGGTTAAAAATTTTAAACATGAGAAAAGATAACATAGAAGTTTTAAATATTACTAGAATGGTTTTCAATTTTGAGTAGTAGTAAACCATGGTGTATTGTTAGAAGATTTTATACCAGTAGAATATTACGTAACACTATGTTGAGATCTCAAATTTTTGTCAACATTTGTTAGCTTTTTCATTTTTTATGGTAGGGTTTTTATAGAAACAATTTGATCAAAGCTATTCAAAACTCAACCAAAAGAGATTTTATAGGATGCTACCAAACAGCTCAAAACTATTTCCAAATGCATCCTTCAATGCCATAAGTAATGGCTTTGGAGTTAGTTATTATGTTGGATTGATTAGAGCTCATGGATCTAGTTAGAGAAGATCTGTATTGTTTGATAAATAATTGTAAAAAAAGAAAAGTTAAGGATTATTTCATAAGGGAGTATTAGATCTAGACCATCCAATCACATCATATAAGGTCTAAATCATTCAATTCATCAATAATAAATGCTAAAATAATCTCAAAAGTTAGATTCAAAATGGATAGCTCTTAACTGCTATATTCAAGGATAGGTTAATTGATATGGACAAAAGAATGCTAATAGTGTGATAAAATCAAATGAAGTTTTTGACATTGGATTAATGTCTTTAAACTTCCCTTACTATCAAGAAAACTCTTCAACATCCAATCAATGATCAATGGTGAGATTTCATGCATGCTTACATACTATGATGTTGAACATGTAAAAATATTTTATTCCCACAAGATAGGATATGAAATGTGTTTCATCTTTATAAAACATTATGTCACATGTAATGTGAGCTGAATGATGGTTTGCTCCTAATAGTGTGCTAGGGAGTTCATCACCTAGGGCACTCATATCTCACAAGGTTAACATATGTGACTTCAGCATGACCAATTACACACTTGTTTAAGTTCTTCCCAACTCATTCCTTCATCTACCTTACCTCATCTAGGTTCAAGACAACAACCTCACCAGGATAGTGCTCCACCCTACTTGGTTCTAATTGTCTCCAAACTCAAGGCTACCTAGGCCTGCTCGAGCTTTGACCAAAGTGCATTTCACTTTAGTCATGCTTAGGCATTAGGCTTCGAATATATGTGTATATACCTATATATATTAATTAAGAAAATAGAATTATTTTTCTTAAATTACTTTTTTCTAAATTAACCATTAAAAAACTTTGTAAGATGGTAAAAGCGAGATTCTATAGATGAAAAGATTGAGTGAATAAAAATTAGAATCCAACATTTTTTCTAAATAATGAATAATATTGAATAATTAAATGCTTCAGTAGGATTTGAAATTAATATGAGTGGAGAGATGTTCCTTATGTTTAAAAGTAATAAAGCTAACATTCTATTTAATAAAAAAGAGAAACTTTTCAAATTTGATGTGAATGTTCTGAATCTTTTAAGCATATTGAATACTCTAACGTGTTTTGAAGACCACTAATTTTTTATCTATAAAATTGCTTGATTTGTTCTTCAAAACTTAGCTTAATTCACACAAAACAAGCCCATTGGAACAAAATGTAAAATAATTATGGCTTTCATCATCAACCCCAAGGATGAACATATAATCTCTTTTTTGATGGAAATAAGACAAATATTTTGATAGACATATAACAAGTAAAATAATATATTTAGGAAATATTGTTATTGTAAGAGGGATTGAAAATGATGAATGTGTGCTCCCCCTTATTTCAATCACCCCTATAATATGTACTCCCACTCACTTTGTGACTATTATAAATTTTATTTAAACCACAATCATTGTCCACCTTTTGCACCATGAAAAAGGAGATACCATTTACACAATTTACATTACACATAGTTGTTGCTTTTATGATTTGAAATTTACTAGTTGAAAGTGATTTAGTTATTATGTGATTAAATTTATGCTTGGTACAAACATATTTGAGTTTTACCAAGCTTTTTGCTACTTGACCTTTAATGACATGACATCTTAGATTTATGTTCTTAGTCATAGAATGATAAAGTTGGTTCTTTACTTGGGCCAATGAATAATTATTAATAATTCTAATAGAAATATGCGAGATCTAAGCTATAACCTTGATGTCTTTGTCTTAACCAAAGCACTTCACGAGTGCAACTTCTAGCCATTGCATAGTTACCCTCTATGGTTGATAGGAATATGCAATTTACTTCTTGTTTCACCATAAAATGTGATATTTTTCTAGGAATGAACATGCACTTGAGGTATTTTTCTTACCAATCATAAGGCCTACAAAGTTTCAATCTATGTAACCTATACTATCACATGTAAGAGTATTTGTAGGGTACAATAGTTCTAAGTGTAATAAGCCTTTTAACTATTTGATGATTGATTTCATTACCATTAGATCATTTTTTATTAGGATTTAATTAGATTCTAGCACATAAAAAACACTAAATAAGATGTCTACTTGCTAAGAGATATGTAGGGATCCAAAAAGAAAGCTATGCAGTTTTGATCAATGTGTTTCCCTACCACATCTAAATCAAAATGGATTGATTTATTCATTGGAATCTCCTTATGCTTAGTTTTTTTTAAAACCAAATCTACTGAATAATTCTTTTAAATACTTAGTTTGTGAAAGAAAAGTCTTATGTTTTAGTTGTCTTATTTTTAATCATAAGAAATTTGTATCACCCATCATATTTGCCTCGAACTCCCATGCCATTTGTCACAAAATTCTTTAACAATACTTTTAGTTGTGATTCCAAAAATTATGTCACCAACATAAATTATGTAATAACAAAAATCTTTTAGTGTTTTAAGAATAGAGTAGTACCCACTTTTTATTTCGAGAAACCATTATCAACTAAGATAATTACTTAATTTATGATACCATGCTCGAGGGGCATGTCAGTGTCACAAAGAACTGTCTTAAGCTTATAAACATAATCACCATCTGCATGGGTCTCAAAACAAGGGATTTATCTATATACACATATTTTTTGTTACCTCATACAAAAAGACATTTTTTACATCTATTTAAAATAATCTAAAATGCTTATGACATAAATATACTAAGAGGAGTCTCATAGCCTCTAATCTTAATGACAACACAAATGCCTCTTCAAACTTGATATGTTCAACTAGGCTAAAACCAATAATAAGGACTCCAATAGTATTTCCAATGATCCTTACATTTTTACTTATCTTATTTTTGAATTCACATTTGTTTCCAATCACTTGTTGAGCATTAGACCAATGAACTAATTCACACACACGGTTTCTCTCAGATGGATCTAGTTATCCATTCATTTCATGAAACCAATAGTTTTGTTTAAGGGCTTCTACTATATATGTTTGTTTTGTTAAACATGCAAATGCATTATGACTAATTTCTCTTACAAAGACTATAGCCTTAACTCCGTGATTAACATTTATTTTAACTAATTTCTACAGATGTCAAGTGTATTGTTTTCAATATTTATCTAATTGATGACTTGAACCATCTATTTTACCTTTTTTTACCTTCATCTTCACTCAAGTCTAAGTTCTTCAAGAACTTTAGCTCTCAATCTTAATTTTTTGTATTTACCTTTTGAATGCACTAATCAAACACCATATGTGTTATTTACTCTACATTTCAAGTATCTAGGCTGTAAACTCTACAACATTTTTAATAGTTGTGTACCTAAAAGAACTCTTATGATTGCTTTTTTAACAAAATTCTTCAAGTTAGTCTTCTCATAACTAATTATGATGCATTTACACCTAGAAACATAAAAGTTGCTAATAATTTAATTCTTCTTTTTAAATAAATCATAAGTAATTTTGTTAAGTTCCATTCTTAAACTCATTTCTTATACAATAAGGTTTTTTAATCAACCAGTAAAAAAAGTAGCATGGTTGGTTGTATTTGTAAAACATAGATCTACTCATGTTTACCAATGTCCTACTATTTCTTTATATTATCTCTTTTTGTTGGCATGTATAAGAACATGTAAGCTAATTCCTTACACTTATTCCTTTGTAATAATCAAAAACCTCCTCATTCTTAGAATAAACATCATTATCATTTTGAATACAAATTAGGTTGTGATTGGTTTACCTTTCTAACACTCATATAAAATTAAAAAAAATTTAAAATGCCTCACTCTAACTCCTAAGAAGTACAACACAAGTATATCTATAAAGTTCATTAATAATAATTAATCCATACTTTTTTAACCAAAGCTCAACTTGTGTATGGCTCAAAAAATGTCTAAATAAACTATATTCAAAGGTCTATCAAGGTTTACGTCAGTTTTAGTTTTGAATAAAGATTTAGCTTTCCTTATTGATAATATTTGCACATTTTCCAACTAATCCTACTTGGCTCAGAAGGACCTCAAACTAGTTCATGTTTTTGATAAAAAATAATCTACATGACAAGAACGTTTACACCATAAATTGTTCTCACTTTTATTTGCAACTTGGCATTCTAATTTTCTAATGTCTAATTGATCTAAATAAATAAGAGTCGTCTTTTCTTCTTGTACATAAAAGCACTTGATAATCTTTTAATATTTTGTAACATTTAGTATCAAAACTTACAACATACTCATTATCAAAAAATTTGCTGATACTAACTAAATTAAATTCTAATTTATGACAAACAAATGTAATTAAAGGTGTAAAATTAGGCATACCTCCATCACTAATTCTAATTACCTTCTTCTTAGAGTTCTCTCCAAGTTGTTTCCATCTTTTGCGACCACATCCTATTCATATATTTTCTTATCAATCTTTAATCACATGTCTTGAGTATCAATTATCTAATACTGAATAGCTAGATCTTGATTTTCCCTTTACATATGGCTATACATAAATTGTAAATTTTTCCTTACTAATAAAAATGTGATTTTTATTCTCCTAACTTGCATACTTACATCTACAAAGCATTCCTTAGTATCCCCTTCTAACATATGAATACACTAAATTATCTATTCTCTAACCTTAGGAACCCAAGTAAGATTTGGTTCACAACTAACATTCACTATAAGTGTATCACTCTTTTGAAATAAGTTTTTGAACTATAAATTCTTTTCTTAATTTGATAATCCTTGATTATATGACCTTTTTTTGCAACCATAAAATTATTTAACTTTTGAAACATTAAACATGTGGTCAAAAGAAACATATATTTATGCTAAGAAAAATAATTATATGGCAATAGAAATTTTTGCATGTTTAAGAGAATAAATCTTTGTTTCTAAATGAGTGGTTTCCTTTTTAAAAAAAGCTTTCTCAATAATCATGGAAGCTATTTAACACAAATTTCAAGTATTCTTATTTTCAATTTCTCACTTTATTTCATGTCAAAATTAGAAGCAAAATAACTTCTCAATTTTTTATGTGAGGATATTAATTGAGTTAAAGTACTAATAATTTCTAAGTAGTTTCCAACAACTTCACAAGATCAACAACTTACCTCATTCTCTTCTTGTTCATTAGATGCACTTAATTCATCATCATTTTCCTTGATTCTTATCATTGCTTCCTCCTCAATATGTGAAGTTGCAAGCTAGAATCTTTCAATGCACTCCAAGCAGCCTAAAAAGCTTCTTCTTTTACATTCTCTTCATTTTTTCTAGCTTCCTTTTGGTGTCACTCACTCATAGACTTTCTCGACTAACAGGGCCAGCATTGCCACATTAGTAGCATAATGGTGCCAATTTCTTCTTCTTTGAACAGCTATTTACAAAACATTTTACCAAATGTTTAGCTTAAACCTTTAATGTAAAAAATCAACTCTTCTTCTAGATCAATGGAAGAGATGATTGTAAAGTTTGATTCATCTTTTCATGCATTAAATGCCAATGATTCTTCATTCTATGCTCCATGCTTTTGATTACTTATGAAGCCCTCCCTTTCAACTCTCCAATTCTTCATATTTTCTCCCAAATTTGTTCTAATGATCTCATAATCAAGAGTAAGAATATTTATTTTTTTTTACTTCAATGTGTGAAGTGCCTTTATATGTTACTTGTAACATCTTCCAAACATTATGTGTGATATAAAATATCATAACTTGATCAAATTCATTAGGAGATATTCCACAAAATAACGTAGTTGACTACTCTAGCAATTGATTTCCCTATTCTCCTTTTGTCACTATTGAGTTCTTTGATAGATTTGATCTTATTAGTGCATGAATCTTTTAGTAAATCACAAAGATTAGCCATCACTTCCAATAATTCAAAGTTAATTGATTTCATAAAACTTCTAACTATTTTTTTTAATATAAATATTATTCATTTTTAAATAATAATGTAAAAAATATCTATAGACCTTTACTTAATATTACACTAATATCAATCATGTATAAAGTCATAACAAAAAGTTAATTGAACAAAGGAACGAACAAACAATTGTATTTTGCTAAGTATACAAAAAGATATAATAAAAATTAAATTAATATGTATAAAAACTATAAATCAGGCAAACTTAACAAAATAAGTAAATCATACAGATCGATCTCCCATGTGATTCGACTTACTACTTGCAGGGAACCTACTCTAAGACCAATACAAGTAAAATTAGTTTACATGAATCCCATAAGAGGGAATCAAATTATGGGTTTTAGAATATTTTGGTTACCATTGGATAGTTTTTACTTTTCAAAATTGCCTTCGTAGATATAGTTTTAACTTTTTACAAAACTTATTATTCAAATTTTTATATAGAATTTTTTAATTTTTATGATTAAAATAAAAAAATTAAAAGTAAAAAAAAAATTATGTTGTTGGTTCAAACTAGAACCAATGATGACCACCAATTAAGCTTGAGAAAACACAATTTAAATAAAGATTAAAACTTAGCAAGTTTATTTTTTGTTGGCCTCCAACTATTGGCTTTTGTGGCATCAACCATATCCCATTGTCTTGTGAGCTCAAGCCCACTTAGTTCTTTAATGAGATCAAACTAGACTCAGACTATAATAAATGTTAGGAGCCATATTCTAAAAGAAAAATTAAATTATTGTATGAAAAAAACTCAAGATAAAATTGTATAATTTTTATGATTTTTTATGAATAGAACAAGGCACAATGAGCCAGAAATTGTGAAAGGAAGCAAGAATACCACTAGATGATGGGCTTAGGTAGAGGATTTTGGAAGTTTAAGAAGTAATAAGCCATCGTAGGTTGTCAAAAGGTCTTACTATAGTAAAATATTATGTAGAACTCCATTAAGATGTCGAACCTTTATTCATGTTCGTCATTTTATTCAAAATGAATGGCTTTTTATAGAAAACATTTAGTCATAATAGCTAGAAACTCAAGCAAATGTTATTTTATATGCTGCTACCAAATAGCTTGCGAAATTCTCCAAGAAGGCTTTTGTAATGAAAAAACTAATAGCAAGTGAACAATCTATTTGCTAGATTCTGCTTGAGCCATCAGATGCAATCGGAGATAATATAGTCCTTCAAATCAACGAATGTAAAAAACAAAGAATTATTAATGGTTAGATTATAGAGGATGTGATCAAATTAACGTTGTCTTCAATCATAATGAACTATCATAAGATAGAAGCATAAATTATAAAAAATTATTAAATAATTTTAACAAAATATATATATCAATGTTGAAAAGAGATAAATTAAGATGATATAATATAGTCTAATTAATGCAATGTAAAGGAGACACGAGAAGAGGTTTAGAATTTCATAATAATATATAAAATTTTTTAAAAGAATTTGAAAGAATGAGATAAATGTTACAGAAATATTGCCCTCTAAAACAGTAAGGGAATTGACAATAACACCCTATATTATCAAATCTAAAATGAGTTTAAATGTTTCTCAAAGGGATGCAAAATATTAAAAGTAATAAATATTTAAAAAGTTAAAAAATATCATATTGGATGGAGCACATCGACAGGAGTCTAACAACGTTTGGTTTTCTTAATCAAATCTTGTTTGGAAAAACTATGAATTGCAAAGTAAAATAATCATAAATAATAATAATTTATTAAATCAACATTAAGAAAACATATATTTTTTTGAAATAACTTAAATTAAAAATGCATCTAATATAACAAAATTAAATTGATATAAAAATCACATAAGAGAAGATTTAGAGTTACATAGTTCATATATTGACAACAAAAAAAAATTTTAAAAATGACATATGTTGGAAATTTTTTTTCCAAGGTGTTATGGAAATCAACTATAACATTCCTTTTCTCAAGTAAATTATGAATCTAAATATCTCCTAAAACATGCAAAAATTTATAAAAAATTATAAAAATTAAACAATTAAAAAAATTGAAAAGATTATTTATTCTACAATGGATCACATTTGGAGTTACTATAAATTACAAAAAGTAAATACAAAAAGAAATAATAAGTTTTAACTCAAATACTAAGTAAATATATTTCAATTCTAAAATAAAATAACTAATGCAATTTAATATAATAATATAAAACCAATGTAATGGACACATGAGAGTAAAAGTAGGCGTTCATTATAATATAATAAAATCTATGCAAAACATTTAAATAAATAAGGTAAATTACATAGAAAAGTTATACCCAAAGATAATAAGGACATGGAGTATAATATCCTCAATAATCTAATATGGTATTAGTTGAACTGATAAAGTAAAATGTGTCAAAATCAAATAAAATATGATATTTAAAGACATGAAAATTAATATTTAAATAGATAAAGCTTGCGAAAAAGTCCAACAACATTTGTTTTATCAAATCAAATATCGTTAAGAATTAATAAGATTTGCCATAAGAAATAATCATAAACAACAACAAATTATTATTGTTAAAATTAAGAAAATATATAAGGTAAATTATGGCAATATAATATAACCAAATAATAAAAAAGTAGAAGTCACATGAGCTAAGATTTAGAGTCACATTTCTAACTAAATCAAGGCAAAAGAATTATAGAAAAGAAATAAATTATTTAAGAATGATGCATTCAAATGTACTAAGAAGGTAGAGTGTAACATCCTTGATTATCAAATTAGTAAGTAATTCAAATATCTAATAACTATTGCAAAAACTTCAAAAAATAAAACATTTTAAAAAAATGTAAGATGAATATTTGTTTGTATAAAATTTGTTGAGATGAGTCCAAGATGATTGTTTTTCTTGATCAAATCTTTTTTTGAATATCTCTGAATTACAAAGTTAAATACGATAAAATAATTATGAACTACTCTTCTAATATTAGCAAATATAATTTCGAACTAAAATGACCATGCAAAGAATTAAGGTTTCATTACAACATAACAATCTTTGTAACAAAAAACATACGAAATAAGGCAAAGCTTATCAAAAAGTTACATTCTATGGTGTTTAAGCAATTGAGTGTAATATTCTTATTCATCACAACTCATATGAATCAAAATGTTTCATGAGTGAAGAAAAAATATTTGAAGATAAAACACTAAAAAATTAATTTGACAGAGGTCATCGAGAGAGTCAAATGTTCTTTATTTTATTCAACCAAATCTTATTTTGAAAAGTAATTATTTATATATTTTTACTTTCCTTTTTTTTGATAAATATACATAAAAGATGAAAAGTTGTAACTTTAAGCAATGCAATATAACCAAATTAAAATAATGTGAAGATCACATTAGATATGGCTTGGAATTACAAAATAATATATTAAAATTGAAGTTAATTGTTTGAAGAAAAAACATAAATGTTACAATAAAGTTGCATTCTACAATATTAACAAGATGAGAGTAACCCCCTCATTCAAAAAATAGGGTAGGAATCAAAACCATAAAAACTTATTTAAAAACAATAAAACTAAATATAAAATTGGATAAAGTTTATCAAGTTGAGACCAAAGAAGATAGTTCAACTTGATCAAAACTTTTTTGAGTAATTACAAATTGCTATGTGAAATAAGCATAAATTAAAAAACATAAATAATCATAAAATATAATTTAAAATATATATATATGTGTGTGTATATATATATATATATATGTATATATATTAAAAATAAATTAAGATAATTTTAGGAAGGAGCGCTGGCGGTGGCGACTGAAGGCGAATTGTTGGAGGCGCAGGTTGGAGGGCGGGGCACTAGCGACGACGAATTGATATGTGCGTGTGGGTGTCGGTGAGTTGGTGCCAGTGACTGGAGAAGGAGCACCCACGGTGACGACAGAGGCATGGTAGGCACGTGACGGGGTGAAGAAGGTGCTTGTAACGGGTAGCTGGTGAACGGACGTGTACCCTGCTTCGGGCTCGTGCGTATAGCCTTTCCGTTGTGCAAGTCAACCAGGACACATGACATCCTGGAAATTCAAATTTGAATTCCTTGGAAGCTGGTTTCTACTCTGGGGTGCTGAGACAGAATTAAATAGCAAGTTTCTCATGCAGTACAGGTTACCGGTTCCTCTTCCCGCATGAATTAAGTTTTGGGACACCTATAGCCCTAACGGTGGTAGCTACATAATATGGCAGGAACCAAGGGGAGGAAGAGCAACAGGAAAACCAGGACCTCTGTGAGTGAATCGTCGAAAAGAGAATGCTTCACTATCGTAATAGAGAAGAAGGGGGTAGACACAGAAGAATGGCCTCGCTCCTAGAGTGTTGGCTGACGGGAGGTTCTTGGAATCTTGAGGCATGAGGCATAGCCATCGATTGACTCTACTGATTCATCGTGTAGCCCTTTGAACTCGGTGGCTTCGGAAGTGGGTCTGGTGACCTTGGTGAAATGTAAAGAAGCACTGGTTGTGGTCTCTGAACATTGGATGCGAGGAGCTGAAGCTCTGAAGCATGCTGCTACACATACAGTGATGGCTGAAGTGAAATGAGGTCGGCGAGGAAGAGAACAAGGTTGAGGAGCATGCGGAATGCATGCGGTTAGAGGGGACTTAAGTGTCCTGATTAGGGTGATGCTCGGGGGCATGTGCAGCGCTCCATTGCAAGCTACGAATATATAAGCCTAATAAAATAGAGTTAGCTTCTGGGAGGCCTTGATTTTCAAGAATAACTTTTCAACCGGACGTGTAACATCCTTTGTGCATCTGGCTACAATCGATGTTACGGATAGAGCAGCAGGCATGCCAGGCCATGTTCATAACGAAGATGTTGTTATGTCCTCTGAAGTATGTATAGATGCATCGAATTCCACACGTTCGATCTTGTCGGGTGCGTGTTTGGGAATACCCTCCCATTCTTCGTTATCGTACGAGTACTGCAGAAGCGATGGGGTCATTATAGAAACTTAAAGATTATGGATTTGTCTTTCGGATGCTTCTGCCTACACTTTGACTCCATGCATGATAGAAACTATGTTTGGTTGGGCGGCCCATGGCAAGTTGCCAGCCAAGCCATGAGGCTGGACATGTGGTTAATTTCGACCATATGCCACGATGGCGATGTGAGCACTAATGTGGGCGCATTTACCTTGCGTCCCCTTAATATACTAGGATGTGGAAAATATTCTGAGAATTGCTATGGCGATTGAGGAGCCAATCTTGCTGGACGAGGGGACCACCGACATGCAAAGATCCGCATTTGCTAGGGTGTGTCCTAATGGATCTCTTGCAGCCCTTAAAACCTAGCATGTGGCTAAGAGGGGAGTTTGGCAGAGTCTACCAACCATTCGAGCGTGAGGGGCTGCCGCGGGTATCCTTCCACTGTGGGCATGTAGGTCACCTTGTGGGGTAGTGCAGTATGCACACGACTCAGGAGGATGCGCCTATGTGCATCCCTAGGATGATGAGTAGTGCGAAGAAAGCAGGGAAGCGTGATGAGGCGACAACAAATTCTGCTGTGGCACAAGGCGACAATGAGCCTAGTGGTGGATCACTACAAGTTGCGGAGACAGGCACATGTGGCGAGTCAGCCACTGAAGCTGAGGGCTCCAGGGCTCTTGGAGTGTTGAGGCGACATGCACGTGACTCGGAGGAGAACACAAAGTTGGGGAATCTGGGTCCGTGGATGCTTTTTCTTCAGAGGTGACTAAAGGTGGAGTGGATACAAGAATGTATGACAGGGAGAGAAGCCTATCCAAGGCCAAAGGAAGGGACATGAAGAGTTGGGCTTGGCTCCCAATGAGAAGGGAGGACAAAGAGAATGACTCACGTTCAGAAGCTCTGATGAAGGAAGCAGGAATGGGGGGGATTGTGCAAGCACGAAAAAATAAGGGGAAGAGGCTATTGGTGGAGGAGAAGTACGCGACGAAGGAGAGCACACGCATGCCTGGATCTTGCACCAATACAAAGTAGGAGGGCTTCACTTGGGCTGTGCTTTGTGTGGTGCAGGGGATACGGGGATGGACGATGGTGGCTGCTTTCTGCCTCATCATGGGAGAAGTGCATTGGCGAGGTTGTATGGAAATAAATGTGCTCTTATTGACATTAGGGTAGTCTTATTCTATGATGGTGGCTACACAAAGGTAATTTAATAAATAAATCGATGATGAGATTTGTTGTTTGGAATATTAGGGGAATACGGGACAGGAAATTCAGGTGCTATCTACAAAGATTTGTATGCTAGGTTAATGTTGCTGCCATGGCTCCTGTGGAGACGAGAGCCCAAACTTTCCTAAGGAAGGATGCAGATTGGCTTCTTGGAAGGGAATAGAATTTTGCAGTGCAGCCATCGACTGAGTTGTCAGCATGAATTATATTACTGTGGAAGAGTTGGGTTTACATCAAGATCACTGCTTCTTCTCTACATGCCATAACCTTTGAGATCAGGCTACGTGTCATAGTTAAGCTAATTACTATGGGGTGTAATGCCCCAAGGAACATCACAAGCGGTGGGAGGTCTGGGATATCGTAAGAAAAGAATCCAGCGGCGATGATTCTCTTATTATGCAGGAGATTTCAATCTCATAGTGGCACAAAGAGAGAAGTGGGGTGGAAGGAAATTCATTTATGGCAAAGGGCAGCAAGAGTTCATGTTTTTCATGTAGAAGCTGCAGCTGGTGGACGTGGGTTTCTCTGGCAATATCTTCACCTGGTGCAACAGGAAGCAAGGTGGCGCATGTATCCTGGAGAGACTCATTCGGGAGCTGATAAACACTATGGGTTTAAATGAGTTCCCTAAGAGACTGCGTGCATGCATGACAGAACATTTCTTGCCTATCAGTCACTGTAACACCATATACATGGCAATGGCGTGAGTATTGGTGGAAAGATTGAAGCCCATGATGCCAATTAACGTCTTGCATGAACAAGGTTCCTTCATCCCTGAACGCAACATTTTGGATAATATCTTCATCTCACTGGAAATGGCCTCCAGAATGCACTCCTACACTGCAAAAACTAGGCTCATGGCTATTAAGATTGACATGGAGCAGGCCTATGACAACGTAAAATGGGATTTTTTGCTTGGAATGCTAAAGCTTATGGGGTTCCATCCTTTTTGATGCAAATGGATTGAAGCCTGCATCACCTTTCCAAAATTTGGGATACTTATCAACAGTTCTCGACCTCCATGGGTGGAGGCACAACGTGGGCTCCTGTAGGGTTGCCCACTCTCGCCTTACTTATATGTCATAATGACGGAATATCTCTCTGTGCTGGTACATGACTATAAGACAAGGCAATTGCTAGAGTTTAGTCCGAACAGCATGCACCGTCGATCTCGCACTTGCTTTACGAGGACAACGTTGTCCTCTATGCTTCAGCAATGCACAAGGTTGTATGCACTATGCACAGAATCATGAAGGCCTTCAGCATTGCCACGGGGCTGCGCGTGAACTTCTCTATGTCCAGGGTTGAAGTTCTTTGTACTTAAGAAAATCCCACTAGAGGGGTGAATTTTCGTAAATAAAATTTTCTTTCGATTTTCGGTTTCAATTAAAAAATAAATCTTTTAAGCACGAATAAGAAGAAATATAACACAAAAGATTTTTATGGTGGTTCAACTCAAAATACTAAAAATACCAAATTAAAATCAAGATTTTTTGTACGGTTCACCTCAAACCTACTTAGGATTTTTCTTGTAGCTAATCCCAAAATTACTTGAGTTTTTCCCGGCTCAACTCAAACCCCGAGCTTTTGCACAATGCTAGGATGCCCTTACCCCAAATAAAAGAATACAAGAATTGGAAAAACTTAAAATAACTTTAACTGAAATAAGAGGCACACTCGACTGAAAAAAAGAGAAATAGAGGTTGAAAGATTGTTGAAGCAAAAAGGTCTAATTTAGGAATCCTTCTTGCCACTTTATCTTTATGAAATAGGAAGTGCCGCATTCACTTTATTTTGCTCAAAATCGTGATCTAAAATCTTCGGGATCCTGGCAAATGTCACCTCTAAAAGTTCTTCATTCTTCCCTATTTATAGAGCTTAAATTTGAGCTCTAAAATCACTCCTAACGGCTTTTAAAGTCAACTAGCCGTTCGGGTAACGGACGGAAAGCAGCTACCGTCCGATTCTGGTCCCAAAACGGTCGGCACGGATTGAATCTCAAATTTACTATTTGTGATTAATCTGGTCTGTTTCATCTAGGCGAGCTTGATCCGAGCCAATGCTACCCTACATGTACTAGTAAAATGTGTCCAGACATAATTCAAATTAAAACAGTTACCTTACTGGTTATGCATCTAAGCGCATATCTGCTCTGCCTGGGTTTGTTTTATCAGCATGTCATTTTATGCTGAATAATCTCAGCCGTCCGATCGCTCTTGCCCTTCCGACTACTTTGATAATTAGGTTAGATTTTAGTCCCACATTGGCTACGATGTTTCTCCATTGCACTTTATAAGACATTTTCTTCCAATTACCCCCGAGCCACTTTAGGGTTGGCTCCCCCTTCCTTGACCAGTATTTCATCACTTGGTCAGGTTGACTTGATCTTGCTCTGTTTAGTTTAGCATTGCCTCTAGGATGAATTAGCCGGGTTCCTTTCAGTATACCTTGTAGCCTGAATTTGACGTGGTCTATTCATCGTTGCCTGTGGCCTGAATTACTTTGGAGTATGGGCTCCTCTTTCGGGTCCGTCCACCAGTTTTTTATATTTATATGTATCTTTTAATTTCAAAAATCCTAGACGGGCCAGTGGTCGGGTCGGGTCGACTCGCCTAATACTATAGTGAAAAATTCCTGAGAGAAATATTGTTTTAGGGTGTTTTGTGAGAATTTTTGTGTCAAAATATTTAATATAAGTGTTCCAAAATAATTTGACATTATCATAGTATTATATGTTTTCTAAATGACTATGAAAAGAAATTCATGAAAAATAATTCCTAAATAATTTTAAATAATCAAATACCAATATTTATACTTTTTTATCAAAAAAGATTGGCCCAAAAATCAAAATTCAATAATTATTAATTTTATAACATTTTAAATATTAATACTACTAGTGTGTCATATCTTCTCAAAATTTGGACATATCAATTTTAAGAAAAATAAAAAAAAAATCAAGTATGAAAACTTTAGTACATGTCTTCAATTTCTTTGAATCTTGCCTTGATTCCAAGAGCCTTCAACACCACTATTTTAGACATTTAAAATTCATTGCTTGAATTAATTAAATATTAACAATTTTATTTAGAGGAAGCCCATATGAGATATAAACATTTATGCTTGAGTCATCAAACACAAGGGTGTAATAGGGTTTACTTCAGTAGAATTATGAGCAGGAAGAAGACGAGAATGGTGGCAAAGAAACTCAGCATGGAGCGAAGCTGGATGCTCATGTATCTCAGGGTTCCTGTCGTGGCGAAGCATCTGAAGAAAATGGACTTTAATTTCCTATTTCAGAAGATCGAAGCCTCGATTGCCAATTGGTAGATTCGTCCACTATCGCTTGCTGGCAGAGTTGCTTTGGCTTTCTCTGTTATCAACACCATCCCGAGCTACATATTGTGCCATTGTGTTGTACCCTTGGGAGTGATTGACGACATTGAAAGGAGGATCAGAAGCTTCCTGTGGTGTGGGGCTAACAGTGTGCATATGATCTATTATGCATCCTGGGACAACATCACCTTACCGAAGGCTACTGGTGTTTCTGGGCTACGGGACCTCCACATTTGGCCATGCATTCTACGAATGAAGCACTGTAGGTGGCTGTTGAGCCATAGGGATAGTCTCTGGGTGGATATCATGAGACAGAAATACAATGTGATGCACACCTCTTTGAAGACTCCTCGAAACATTTCCCATGCATGCAGGCTCGTGCTGGAGGCAATGCTGAGCGCAATGTCAAACTTTGTATGGAGAATCAGCGACAGGAAGACGGAGAGGTTCATGGAAGATAATTGGATTTGCTTCCTCCCTATCTGCAACTGACCTACTTTCAACAATATGAACATTGTGTGGCTAGCGAGAATGGAAGAATGCATTATCGCTGTTGGACTTTGGAACGTCAGAAGTATACTTGCATAGGCTGGTGATCTCTTACTAGACAAGGTATTGCACCTTCCCTGGGCTCGGATGTCTAGACAGGACGCACTTCTTCAGGCGCACATTGAGATGGAGAAGGTTGATAATTGGAGGCTCTACTTGCACTTGAAATGTAGAGTTGACAATGTCACCAGGAAAACGAACAAGCTGGGTGCAAATCAGATGAGGGGATTATGGAAGCTTAAAGTGTTACTGAGGGTGCACATTTTACTGTAGGGCATGGTGGGGGATCACCTCTCTACAGCAGTTTAGATGGCCTTGAGAGGACTACTCAAGTGTAGCACTTGCTCTTTGGGATGTACTACGGAGGAGACCACGCAACATGTCTTCTGAGATTGCCTACACGCCCAAGAATTTTGGGTTGACTGTCAGGCACGCGAGGCTGTGGCCGCGCTTGGGTCGCCTTGAGGTGCAAGTGCTGGGCTGACTTTTCTTCGCTACCTCATGGAGTTTGTCTGTTCGCTTGCTATGAGATGTGGGGAGGGCGCCGGTCATGCTGCTACTTTGGTCACTATTATGTATTACATTTGAGAGAGAAGGAATGCAATGAGGCACACCGATCCTATGGTGAACTGTTGCACTATGTTCTGTAAGAGAAAGATCGAGGTTATTGCAGTAGCAAAGCATCGCAACCTTTACTCATCCATGTCCAGTAGGAACCCTTGCAGCTCCACTGAATTGCTTGTAGCCTATATTTGGGTTCCCCCTACTGGATACATTAAAGTGAACTGTGACGCTACTGTTGGGGAGGATACCACTGGGCTTGAGTGGTGAGGGACAAGATGGGGAAGCCATTACTGGAGGTTGGTATAAGGGTTATCTCGTAAGCTGGCGAAGTTATGGAGGTTCAGGCAATGCTAGAGACTCTTGACTTTTTAAGGGATACCCTTTCCCAATATCATATTGTGGAGATTCAGACGGACTCGATTTTGGAACTGTAGGAGGTTCGTAAGCTCATCTGTCACCCACATGTGGTAGGTTCCTTTGTTGAGGCTATTGAGCATGCAAGGTGCCTAGATGTGCTAAGATTTTCCTACATCTATAGAGAGGGAAATGTGCCTACTGACTGGGTTGCACGTGCTGCCTGTTGTGCAGATTTTGTCTGGGAAATGGGGTGTCCCTTCCCAAGCCCCACATCAAACTTATGCTGTTAGATTTCATGTTTGACCTTCCATGAGGATCATCCATGAAAATCTTTTAAAAGTCTCATGCCTCCTTTTGAATAAAAAAATTCAATGAAAAGGATACATAAGAGTAGAATTTAAGTTCAAAGTAATATAAAAACAAAAAAAATTATTTTAAAAAATAAGACAAATTTTATAGGAAGGTAGTATTACAAGATACTAATTTAATTGAGTGTTGCAACCTCAATTGTGAAATAAGTTATGAATCAAAATGTATTATAAAGCATTCAAAAACTTTGTAAAATAAATATTTCAAAAATGGTAAATAAATATAAGAAATGATATAGCTTGTTGAGATTCATCCAAAGGTATTTGTTTACTCTCCATTGAGCTTCATTTAGAATTACTATGAATTCTTACAGTAAATTTACATAAATAATAATAAATTGTTATTTTGATATTAAGTAAATATGTGTTAGTTTTTAAAAGAGATAAATTGAAGCACTATATTATATTCAAATCAAAGAGATGCAAAGGTAACATGACAAAACATTCATGTTATAAAAAACTATAACCAAATCATAGGGAAAATTTGAAGAAAGAGGATAAATTATATATCAAAGTTAGATTCCAACATACTAAGACGATTGAGGGTAACTTTCTTAATCGACAAATCAAGTATAAATCAAACTGTCTCATAATGTGTGCTCAAACACTTGAAAATAAAAATATTTAAATGAATAAAAAGTGAATATTTTAGTTGATAGAGTTTTTTGAGAGCAATCCAATGACATTTATTTGATATTCATCAATCCTCTTTAGAAGTTACTACAAATTAACAAAGTAAATAAGTATTTATTACTATAAATTATTTTTTAATATTAAGAATATATATATATATTAAATCTAAAATTACATAAATTCAAGGAATATAATAAAATGAGCTTTAACTGAAGGTGACACGAAAGAAGAATTAGAGTTTTATAGTAATATAATGAAATCAAAGAAACAAATTATAAACAAATATATTATGTACAAAAATTTGCATTTCAATATATTTAACTAATTGAGTGTGAGATCCTCAAATTTCAAATTTTGTATGCTCAAAAATATCTCATAAAAGAAGCATAATCTCTAAAAAAAGAAAATAATAAAAAATATAAAAGGGACTATTTATTTGATAGACATCATCACATTGAGTTCAATGATGTTTTTTTCATCTTCATCTAACAACATTTGGAATTAGTACGTATTACCAAATTAAAGAAGCATACATTATCGTAAACTATTATTTTAATATTTGTTAAATATATATTAAAGTTTAAGTGAGATAAATTGATATAATGTAATATTACAAAAACAAATTGAGGTAAATGTCACACAATTACGTAGCATAGTAATATCACCAACTTAAAGAAAAAAATTTTAAAAATTCAGATAAATTATACAAGAAAGCTACATTTCAAGATACTAAAGAGATCGAGTGTAATATTTTAAATCATTAAATCAAGAACGAATTGAAGTGACTCATAAAACATGTAAAAACCTTAAAACTAAATTATTAAAAAATATTAAAGTTAATATTTAATTGGATAAAACTTGTCAAAGATTGTCTAATGGCATTTTTTAGGTCTCGATCAAACTTGTTTAAAATTTCTATAAATTTCAAAAACAAATAAGAATAAAAAACAAAAAAATATTATTTTAATATTTTGTAAATATTTAATCAAGATAAAATTAGATAAACTGATGTTATGTAATATAACAAAATCAAAGACAAGTAAAAGTCACATAGGAGGATATTTTTGAAGTCATTGTAGTATAACTAACATTAGTGGTATCTAAAAGTTGCATTCAATATAGTTAAGGTATTGAGCATAAATCCTTGATTGATATATCATATGCAAATTAAAAGTGTTGTAAAGTGTGCAAAACCTTTAGTCAAATAAAATTTTTTAATAAAAAAATTATTTCATTATGTAAAGCTTTTTGAGAAGAGTCCAATGTTGTTTGCTTTCTCTTGATTAGACCAAGTTTGAAATTACAATGAATTATGAAAGTAATAAGCATAAATTTCAATAAATAATTCTTGTAGTGTTAAGTAATTGTATATTAAAGCTGAAATGAGATGAATTGAAAAAGTATGATATAACTAAATCAAACAGATGTAAAGGTCACATGATAGTAGAATTAGAAATTTAAAATAATATGAGCTAATCAAGGAAAAAAGTTCAAAGAAGTTAGATAAGTTGTACTAAGAAGTTCCATTCCAAGATTCTAAAGATGGAGTGTGACATCTTTGACTGATAAATTATGTATGATTTAAAATATTTCATAAATCATAATAGAACCATAAAAAACAAAATATTTAAAAATACCAAAAAAAATAATACACTATAGTATAAAGCATGTTTTGAAGAGTCCATTGATTTTTATTTTATCTCGATCAGAGTTTGTGAAGAATTACTACAAATTATCATATTTAATAATTATAAATAATAATACTTTATTATCTTAAAATTAAGTAAAAAAGATTGATGCTAAAATGAGATAATTTGATGCAACATAATATAACCAAAAAGTAAATTAAAGTAAAACCTTTTTTGAAATGATTCAAATTCTATCTAAAAATTATCCTTTAAGATTCAAAGATGATCATGTGTAATATACTCTATTGTCAAGTCATGCATCAATTAAAATCTCTCATATAGCAAGTTGAGTCCTAAGAATGATATTTAAAACTACAACGATGAATATTTAATTAGAGAGGAATTATCGAGACAAATCCAATGATAACTAGTTTCTCTCGATCAAACCTTGTTTGTAATTACTACCTTTTACCAAAATAAACAAATAAAAAAGATATAATAATGCTAAAATGAGATAAATTAAAATTATTAAATACCAAAAAAATAAAGGTGATGTGAAGGTCACACAATAAGAGAATTAGAGTTTTATTATATTATAATCAAATAAAACAAAACAAATTTATCAAATTAGAAAAATTGTAAGAGAAAGCTTCATTCCAAGATATTAACCATATCGAATGTGATATTTTATGTCATAAAAAAAGGACGAATAAAAAAGTCTCACAAATGATCCACAAACCCTAAAAACTAAATATTTTGATGTATAAAATTAGTCAAGTGACATTTGTTTGGTTTTCTTCACACATTTCTAAGAGTTAGTATGGATTTAAAAAATAAGTAAGAAAAAAGTAATTATTAATATTAAGTAAATATATGTTGAAGAATAAATGAGCTAAATCAAAGTAATATAATTTAACTAAATCAAAGCTAAACAAATGTCACATAAGAGGAAGTTAGGTTCTCATAAACAAATAACCAAATGTATGTAAAACTTTGAACAAATGACCAAAATTATAAGGAATGCTGCATTCTAACATACTAAGGAGGTAGAGCATAACAACCTCAATCATTAAATCCATTTCAAGTATAAATGTCTCATAACACATGACAAAATACTAGTCAAATAAAATATTTAAAATTTTAAAAATGAATATTTAAAATGATATAGCTCATTAGCACAAGTACAATGATATTTTGTTCATCTCAAGTAGACATCATTTGTAATTACTTTTAATTTAAAAACATAAAAAGAAAGAATAATAATCAATTATTTTTTTAATATTAAGTAAATATGTATTAGTGATATAAAGAGACAAAATGAAATACCATTATATAACCAAATAAAAATAATGTAAAGGCCATATGAGAACAAAACTTAAGTTTTTAAGTAATATAAACAAATCACAGAAAAGAATTTCAACAATTGAAATAAATTTTATGAGAAAGTTGTATTACAAGATAGTGAGGAGATTGAGTAAAACTACCTCAATTATCAAATTAGAAGCAAATCAAAATGTATCACAGAGCATGAAAAAACCTTAATCAAATAGAATACTTGAAAATACAAAAAATTTTCATTTGATATGACCCCTTGAGATGACTTCAGTGATGTCTTTTTGCTTTGATTTAACCTCATTTAAAATTACTATAAATTAATTGTTATTTTATTATTAGGTAACTGTATATTCAAATGAAATTAGATAAATTGAAGAAAAATAATATAACCAAATCAAAGAGATGTCAAGGTCATTTTAAAGGAGTTTTAGTATTACATAATAATATAACCAAGTCAAAGTAAAAACATTTAAAAATTAAGATAATTATATGCGAAACTTGAATTCCGACAAACTAATGAGATCAAGTGTGACATCCTTAGTTATTAAACATATAAAATTTCAATTGAATCATAAAAACATAACAATGCACTAGATAATAAATTATTTAAAAATATAATTCTGAATGTAAAATCGATAAATCCTTTTGAGATAGTGTAATGACATTTGTTTGATCTTAATCAAGCTATTTGTAAATTTCTTACAAAATATAAAAGTAATTAAATAAATATACTAATTTATTTTTAAAATTCATAAAAAATTAATTAAAGCTAACATAAAATAAATTGAAGCAATTTAATATAACAAAATTAATGCGATGCAATGGTCACTAGGTCACGATTCAGAGTTACATAACAGTATAATCAAATGATAGAGAAAAATTTAAAGAATAAGATAGATAGTGTGCTAAAGTTAAATTACAAGACTATGAGGAAATCGAGAATAATATCATAAACTTCAAATTAAGTACTAATCAAAATATATGTTATACCATGCCAAAGCTCCAAACAATTTGAATACATAAGATAAATTTTATGGGAAAGCAGTATTCGATGATACTAAGGGGTAGAGTATAGTATCCTCGATCGTCGAATCAAGTATTAATTAAAAAGCTTCTTAATGTATGAAAAAGTTGAAGAAAATAAAATATTAAAAATATAGGAAATTAATAAGATAAAGGTTATTAAGTCTAGTCCAATGACATTTTTTCCTTTCTATTACATCCCACTTGAGTTTGATGAAAAATAGCAATGTGAATGAGCCTAAAGAAAAATAAACTATTTTTTAATGTAGACTAGTTTTATTTTAAAGTTGAATTGACACAAATTAAAGCAACATAATATAAAACTGTCAAAGTGATACAAAAGTTATGTGAGAGGAGAATTAGAATCCTATAGTAATATATAAAAATAAAGGCAAACATTTATAGAAATGACAAAAATTAAGTCAAAAAATTGTATTCCAAAATACTAAGGAGATAAAGCAAAACAATTTTGATCATCAAATTGAGTACAAATCAAAATGCTTCTCAAAACAACGTAGAAACCCATGAAAATAAAATATATAAAAATATAAGTATTTTATTGTTTAGAACATTTTGAGATTTATCTAATTACCAAGTGTCATCTTGATCAAACCTCATTACGTATAACAACAAATTACCATAGTGAATAATCCTAAATATTAAAAACTTATTTTAAAAATATTTAGTAAATATATGTCAAAGTTGAATTGAGATAAATTAAAGTATTACAATATAATATAATCAAAGTGATGTAAATGTCACATGACAGGATAATTAGACAATCATAATTATATAACTAAATTAAAGTAAATAATTTTAACTAATGTCATTGTATAATAAAGTTGCATTCCAATTTACAAGAAGATCCTATGTAACATTCTTACTCATCAAGCTAGGTTCGAATCAAAATGTCCCATAAAGCAAACCTAAACTCTAATCAAATTGAATAATAAGAAATATTAAAAAATAATATTTAGTTAGATAGAGTTCGTCAAGAAATGACAAACCTTTTTTTTTTCGACTTGACTGAATATCATGTAGAATTACATCAAACATCAAAAGTAAATAAGCATAAATAAAACTTTATTATTATTTTAATGTTAAGTTAGTGTACATTAAATTTGAAATGAGATAAAATGAACAAAATTTAATATAACAAAATAAAGGAAATCTAAAGGTCAAAAAGAGGAGATTAGTAGTTGCATGGCAATTTTACTTATTAAAAGTGAAAACATTGAAGGAATGTGACCAATTATAGGACAAAGTTACATTCCAGGGCTCTATATAAATGGTGTGCAATAGTATTGATCATCAAATTAGGTATGAATGTAAATGTCATATAAACATTAAGGAACCAACAAAACATTTTTTAGAATTATAAAAAAGAATAATTTTTTGATAGAGCCCATCGAGAAGAATCTAATGATGTTTGTTTTGCCACATTAACTCTGTTCATAATTACTACAAATCACCGAGGTGGGCAAGTTCAAAGAAAATGAGATAAATTAAATATATATAATATGACAAAAATCTTTGCGATGTAAAGGTCCACCATATGAGAAATGAAGTTTAAAATTAATATTGCAAAAATAAAGCTAAAAGTTAGAGAAAACAGGATAAATTTTATGGATGTTTGCTTTCTTATTTACTAATAACATGGAGTGTGACATTTTTTATCATCAAACTAGGTAAAATTTTATGTCTTATTAAACATGGCAAAAAATAATTAATAAAATATTCAAAATAGCGAACTAAATATTTAATTCAAATAAACTTAATGAGATGAGTCCAACAATGTTTGTTTCATCTCTATTTGACCTTGTTTGGAATTATTATGAATTGATAAAAAAACCAAGCATAAATTATTTGTTTTCTTTGTATAAAGTAAATATATAAATATTAAAACTAAAATATGACAATTAAAGCTATTAAATATAGCAAAATCAATGACTTATAAAGGTCACATGTGAGGAGATTTATTATTATATTGTAGTACAACTAAATGAAAATGAAATTTTTTAATGAAATGAGATAAGTTGAATAGAAAGATGAATTATAGTATTCTAAGAAGATTGAGTGTAACATCATCAATCATAAAATCAGGTTTAACGTCTATTAAAGTTTGCCAAATCCCAAAAAATAAAATATTTTAACTTTTAAAAAATAAAATTTAATTGGAAATAACTATTCAAGTTGAGTTAAATTATGTTTGTTTCATCTTGATCAAAAGCTAATTAGTGTAACTATTAAATAACATGGTAAATATCCATAAATAAAAATAATTTTTTTGAACAAGATAAGTATATAATAAAACTGAAATGAGATAAGTTGAAAAGATGTAATATAAAAAAATCAAAATGAAACGTCACATGAGATAAGAATTAAACTCATGTAGTAATATAAGCAAATTTGAGTAAAACATTTGTGCAATTGAGATAAATCTTACGAGAGAGTTATACTACAAGGTATTAAGTTGATTGAGTGTAATAGCCTCAAAGGCCAAATAAGAAGCAAATTCAAATATCTATTAATGTGTGCAAAGACAATAGTAAAATAGAAAAATTATAGATATCCAAAAATATTTAATTTGCCAAATCTCATCAAGATGAAGCCAATGACATTTTTTATTTTTCTTGATTGAACCACTTTTGGAATGACCAAGAATTTCCAAAGTAAATAAATCTAAACATTAAATAAAATTTTATTTGTATATTAACTAAATCTATAATAAAAATTAAATAAGATAAATTAAACCAATGTAATGTAACCAAATCAAAGTGATTTATAGGACAATTGAGATGATATTTAGAGTTACAATGTAACATAGCAAAAAAAAGAAAAAATGTGTGAAACGAAAAAAGTTTTATGTAACAATTGCATTCTAAGATACTAACAAGATCTTATATAAGATGATTATTGTCAAATAAAGTAAAAATCAAGACTTTAAGTAATTCAATCCAATTCATTAGAAAATAAAATATTTAAAATTTGAAATTAAATGTTTAATTGCATAGAATTCATAAGGTTATTTGACCAACATTTGTTTCTACTCATTCTAACAAATACTATAATTTAAAAACTCTATTGACCATAAATAACAAAAAATTATTATTGTAGTATTAAGCAAATATATATTAAAAGTAAAATAAGATAAATTGAAGTAATGTAATATTTATAAATCTAGGAAATGTAAAGATAAAATGAGTAGAGAGTTAGACTTACATAGTAATACAACCTAATAGAATAAAAACGTTTGAGAAATAATATAAATTTTATGGGAATATTGTATTCCAAGTTACTATGAGGATTAACTACATGGCCTCCATCTTTAAATTAGGTATGAATCTAAATATCTCTTCAAACATGTCAATCATCTAAGAAAATACAATATTTTATAGTATTAAATTAATTGTTTAATTTGATTGAGCCCATTAAGATGAGTTCAATGACATTTGTTTACTCTTTGGTCAGAACTTATTTAGAATTATTGTGAATTATAAAATTAAACAAGCGATGCAAACAAAAGTTATTTTTTAAAATATGTAAATATATACTAAAACTAAAATAAAATAAATTGAAGTAGTATAATATGTCCAAATAAAAGTGATGTAAGGGTCACACAATAGAGTTTGAATTTGTTTATAGTTAAACCAAATGAAAATTTTTTTTTAACAAAAGAGTTAAATTGTATGGAAAAGTTGGACTCCAAGATACTGATGAGATCGAGTGCAACATCCTCAACTATGAAATAAAGAATATAACAAAATGACTTGTAATGTTTGCAGAAATTTATGTAAAATAAAATATTTAAAAAAATAAAAATAAACATTTAATTGTGGGTAATTCATTGAGTTGAGTCTAATGACATCTATTTCATCTTGATCTCACATTATTTGGATCACTTTGAACTAGCAAAGAAAATAAGTATAAATAATCAAGAATTATTAATTTAATATTAAGAAAATATAAATTAAAGCTCAAAAAGGTATTATTTTAATAATGTAATATAATAAAATCTAAACAATATAAAGGTCACATGAGAGGAGATTAAAAATCTCAATAAATACAACAAAATGAAAGTGAAGTATTTGGACAAAAGAGAAACATTTTACATTAAATTTGAATTTAAAGAATCCAAGGAAATCAAGGTAACAACCTCAATCACAAAATCAATTACAAAACATAATTATGCATGTTAAAACTATAAGAAATATATTTAAAGAAATGTATGATTATTAAAAAATTTATTTGTTTTGTCTCAAATGGATGACATTTATAATCAATATAATTTCTAAAGTAAATATGCATTAATAATAATAAATTATTATTTAATATTACATAAATATATATTAAAGCTAAAATAAGGTAAGTTGAAGCCATGATAAATGCAATCTAAAGGTCACAAATAAGTAGAATTAGAGTTTTATGCCAAAAATAATTGATTCAAAGTAAAAAGTTAAAATAAATGAGATAAATTGAATGGTATTTTAAGAAACTAATGGCATCAAGTGTATGGTCATCATTTGTTAAAATTTGTGATAAAAAAAATTACTCCAAAATCATAGAGAAAAATATTTAAAAATATAAAAAGTAAATAATTATTTGGATTTAGCTCGTCATGATTAGTCAATTGATGTTTGTTTCCTCTTAGTTAGACATCATTTGATGTTAATATAAATTAGAAAATAAGATAAGCTTAAATAATAATAAATTATATTTTAATATTATGTAGATATATAGCAAAATTAAAATAAGAAAAATTGAGGCAAATATAATATAACCAAATGAAGAAAATGCAGAGTAACATGAGAAAATATTTCGAGTTATATAGTAATTTTGCCAAATCAAAATAAAAAGTTTAAAGAAACGATATAAATTATATGAAAAAGTTGTATTCTAAGATAATGAGTAGATTGTGTGTAACATTCTCAATCATCAAATTAGGTATGAATCAAATGCCTCCTAAATAGTACAAAACCCTAGAAATAAAAATGTTTAAAACCATTAAATTGAATTTAAATTAGAAAGAGCTCACAGAGAAGGGTCCAACAACATTTTTTCTTATCGATTAGAGGTTGTTTGGATTTAATGTTAATTATCAAATTAAACAATCATAAATAATAATAAAATATTATAATAATATTAAGGGAACATATATTAATGCTAAGATTAGATAAATTGAAGCAATGTTATTTAACGAAATCAATGAGAAGCAAAGGTAACACGAGGGGAGATTTGGAGTTGCAATGTAATATAACTAAATATTAATAAAATAGTTTGAATAAATGAAATAAATAAGACATAAAAGTTGATTTCCAATATATTAAAGAGAACAGGAGTAATACCCACAATCAGCAATTTACGTACAACTCTAAAAGTCTCACAAAGTGTCCTAAAACTATAGAAAATAAAATATTTTAAAAAAAATAAAAAGAATGCATAATTGAATAATGTACACTAAGATGAGTCCAAAGGAATTGGTTTTGTCTTGATCTAATCTTATTTGGAATTACAACCTTTACAAAATCAAAAAAGAATGAAAAATTCAAAATTTCTTATCATAATATGAAATAAAAACATATTAAAGCAAAAATGAGATCAATTTAATCTAAGTATAATAGCTAAATTAAGGTGATATAAAGGTCACATGAGAGGAAAATTAGGGCTACATAGTAATATACTGAAATAAAAGTGAACACTTTAAAAGAACTTGATCAATTATATGAGAAGATTGCATTCCTAAATTCTTTGGAGATTGATTGTAAGTCCAATGATTATCAAATAAGGTATGAATTAAAATATCTTGTAATGCATGCCAAAACTCTCAAAATATTTAAGAATTTAAGGATAAATATTTTATTAGATAGATCTGATTGAGGAAAGTCCAATGATATTTCTTTCCATCAAAAGAACCTCATTTGAAACTATTATGCATTGCAAAATTAAACGAAGATAAGAAAAAAAAAGTTACTCATTTAATGCTAAGTAAATATAGAGTAAAGTCGAAAAGGGAAAAATTGAACGATTCTAATATAATAACTAAGATATAATGGTCTCACAATAAGAGAATTAGAGCCTAGCAGTGTTATAACCAAATCAAAGCTAAAGAATTTGAAGAAATAAGATTCATTATATGGTGGAGTTGCATTATATGATAGTAAGGTGAGTGAGTGTGACATCGACGATCACTAAATCTTGAACGAATTAAAATGCCCCATGAAGTGTGCCAAAATAATAAAAATAATAATTTTTAAAAATGTAAAAATGAATATCTAATTTGTTAGAAATGGTCTAAAAGAGTCTAATGTTATTGGTTTATTTTAATCAAAGTTCATTTCGAATATGTTAATTACCAAACTAAATAAATAGAAAAAAAAATTCTAAATATTAAGAATACATTAAAGTTGAAATTAAATAAATTAAAGCTATGTAACGAAATAAAAAAAACCCAAGTAAAATGGATATGAGAGAAAATTGATAATTACGTAGAAATATAGCCAAATTAAAGTGAAAACTTTAAAGTGACATAAATTATAAAAGAAAGATGCAGCCTAAGATACTAAGGAGATCAAGTGTAGCATCATCGATCATCAAAGAAAATATGAATCAAAATACTTATTAATGCATGCTCAAAATACTTATTAATGCATGCCAAATTCTTAGAAAAAATATTTTAAAAATATTAAAAGTATTTATATAAATAAGCATAAATAATAATAAGTTACCATGAACTAGCAAAGTAAATATATTTCTTTATCTTAATTAGGCTTTGTTTGTTATCATCATCAATAAAGAAAACAAATAAGGTTAAATGAAAATAAACTTTTATTAATATTTAGTAAACATAAATTAAATTTGAAATGAGCTAAATTGAGATAATATAATATAATCAAATCAAAACAAAGCAAAGGTCAAATAAGGAGAGAATTAGAGCTTCATAATAACATAACCAAGTGAGAGAAAAAATTAGAATAATTGAGATAAATGGTATAAGATTATTCAATATGAAGGCATTAAGTAGATCGATTATAATATTCTCAATCATCAATTCAGTATGATTTAAGAAATTATGCCAAATTTATGGTAAAATAAAATATTAATTAATTTGAAAGTAAAAATTTAATTTGATTATGCTCATTGAGATGAGTCAATCATGTTTCTTAAATCTAAGCTAGACCTCATTTTGAATTTCTATGAATTAAAAAACTAAATAAGAGTAAATAATAATAAACTAATTTTTACTTGCTAGTATTTACATATTGTGAAACAAATTAGATAAATTTAAGCAAACTAATATAACCAAATCAATGTGATGTAAAGGTCATATGAGAGGAGATTTAAGATAACAAGCTAATATATCCAAATCAAAGGAAAAAGAAATTGAAATAATAGAGATAAATTGTTTGGAAAAGTTGCATTCTAATATATTAAGAATATTTAGTGCAATATCTTTAATAGCCAAAATTAGTAATAAAAATCTTTTGTAAAGTGAGACAATATTTTTCCAAATAAAAAATAAAAAATATAATCAAAATGAACATTTAATTAAATAAAGTTTTTTGAGAAAATTCGAATGTTTGAAATTCAACAAATTACTATATTAAATTGCAGTGAATAATAACAAATTATTTTTCAAAATTTCAATAAATAAATATTAAATCTAAAATAACATAAATTGAAGCAAACAAGTGTTTCACAATCAAATCAATATAAAGGTCATATAATCGATAATTTAAAGAAACATAGTAACATAAGTAAATTGAGGTGAAAATTTTAAAAAAAATGGGATAAACTATATATGGAAACTACTTTCTGAGATATTATTGATATCTAATTTAAAACCTTGATCATCAAAACTTATATGAATTAAAATATCTAATTTTTTATAAGATTAAAAATATATCATAAAGCAAATTAAACTATCCCATAAAAAAATTAAAAAAAATAAACTATTTAAAAAATTGAAAATAAATAATAAATTTGATCGAACTTTTCATGTTGAATATAATGGCATTTGTTTAATCTACAGTCAATGTTATTCAGAATTACTATGAATTACAAACTTTAAAAAATATAAATAATCACAATTTTCATTTTTAAATTTTAGAATATATTTATATAAGAAAAAATGAGATAAATTGAAGTAGTGAAATATAACAAAATCAATGAAATGTATTATAACAAAAAAAAGGATCACAATTTGAAGAAATGAGATGAGTTATATGAAAAGTGTCTGTCCAATATATTAAGGAAATTAATTATAACATCCATAATTATCAAATCTAAAACTAATCAAAATATGTCATAAAAAGTTTGGGGAACATAGAAAATAAAATATTAAAAAATATAAGTTTTTTCTTTATTTGGATATAGCTCATCATGATGAGTCCAACCATTGTTTCATCATGAGTATACCATATTTGGAATTATTGTGAACTACCAAAGCGAATAAGAGTAAAGAATAATGAAATTTTTTTTTTAATGCTAAGTAAAAAATATTAAAGTTGAATTGAGATAAATCTAAGTACAATATTATTACAAAATTAAATCGATGAAATGGTCAATTGAGAGAAACTTAGAGTTTCTTAGTAATATGACGAGATAAAATGTGAAAGAAAATAAAATAATTTTATATAATGTTATAGTCTGAGATACTAAGAAGATTGTCGGTAAAATATTAGAAATCAAATGAGGTGAAACTTGAAATATCTCATAAAGCATATAAAACACACAAGAGAATAAAATATCTAAAAATATTAAAAAGTAATATTTAATTAGATAAACTCGTTGTGTCTAATTATGTTTGTTTCACCTCAAATGGAATCTCATTATGATTTACTAAGAATTACTGTAACAAATAAGCATGCGTAATAATAAATTATTTTTTAAAATTATGTAGATTTATATTACAGTTGAACTAAGATAACTTAAAGAAACATAATATTACTAAATCAAGGTAAAGCAATGGTCACACATCAAGAGAATTAGAACTTCAAAGTAGTATAACTAGATCAAAGTGAAATATATGAATAAATGTGATAAATTGCATATAAAAGTTGAATTCTAATTACATCATAAGGTGTGCAAATACCTTAGTGTATATTTAAAAATATAAAAAATATATTTACCAAAATAGAGTACGTAGAGATGAGGCCAAATAATTTTTTTTAATTATTCAGACAACAATTTTTTTACTACAAAATAAAAAAATTAAATTATAAAAATAAATAATAATTTATTATTTTAATATGAAGTAATTATCTATATTAAAGCTAAAAAAAGATAAATTGAAGTAATACAATCTAATAAAATCAAAGTAATGTAATGGCGAAATAGGAAGCTATTTAGATTTACAATGTTTTGTAATGAAATAAAAAAATTTTAAAAAAAAGATAAATGGCAAGAGAATGTTCCATTCCAAGATTCTAAGTGAGAATATGTAAGAAACATCGATCACCAAATTTTGTAGAATTATAAATGTCTCGTAAATCATGCAAAAGGCCTTGAAAAATATTTAAAACAATAAAAATAAATAATTTATTCGATGAAGCTCATTAAAGATAGTTCAATGATATTCATTTTATCTTAACGAATCTGTGTATTGGATTATTATGAACTATAACATTAAATAAGCTTAAATAAAAAATAATTATTTTAAGATTCTTTAAATATATTTTAATGCTACAATACAATAAAATGAAGGAATGAAATATTACAAAATCAATGCGATGAAAGGTCACATATGCAAGATGCGATAAATTGTATTAGAAAGTAGTATAACTAGATATGAAAGAGAGCCCATGTTACTACTTACTCATCAAATCAAGTATAAATAAAATTACTAAAAACGTTTATCAAAATAATAGAAAAATATTCAAAAATATAGTAAATTGAAATATATTTGATAGATCTCAATAAAATAAGTCCAAAGATTTTTGGTTCATCACACTTGGTCATTGTTTGGAATTACTCCAAAATATAGGACTAAATAATAATCAATATTAATAAATCATTGTTTAATATTAACTAAAAATATTAAAAAAACTAAGAGCGTGTATTTTAAGTAATGTAATGTAAAATAAACAAACTCATGTAAATGTCTCACAATAAGTTATTTGGAATTACGTGGTAATACAGTGAAATCAATTAGAAATGTTTGAAGAAACAATAGAACTTATCTGTGAAAAATGTATTCCAAGATACCAAGGAAATAGAGCACTACGTCCTACACCATCAAATAAGGTAGAAACTAAAATGCCTTTTAAAGCTTACCAAATTCCTAAAAAATGAACAATCTAAAAATATAAAAAATATATATTTAATTTCATAGAGCCCATCGTGATGCGTATAATAATGTTATTTAAAGTTTTCACCAAACAAGAATTAGAATTTCAAAGTAGTATATTCAAATCAAAGCATAAAATTTGAACAAATAAGAAAAAATTTATAGAAATGTTGTTTTCCAAATCACTAAAGTAATAGAGTGTAGCATCATGGATTGTCAAATATATTATCACTCCAAATTTTCAATAAAATATTTCATACTTTTGTTAAACAGATTATTTAAAAATATAAGAATGAATATTTGATAGGGCTCATTTAAAATAAAGCTATAAAATTTAACCAAATAAAGTAATTCAAAAGAGAATATAGAAGATATTTAAATTTATAGAGTAATGTGACAAAATAAAAGAGATATATTTGAAGAAATGGGATCATTTTTATAAGAAGGTTGCACTCCATATTTCTTATTAAATAGGCTATAATATAATGGATCATAAAATTATTTAAGAATGAAATGATTTATAAAATATGACAAATCCATTGAAACAATACTAGAAAAATATAAATATGAATAAATGTTATATAAAACTCAACTAGGTGAGACTAATTCTGTTTGTTTCATCTTGATTAAATCTTGTTTTGAATTACAACAAACAACAAAAAGAAGTAAACATAAATAATTATGAATTGCATTTTAATATTAAAAAAATAACTATTAAAGTGGAAATGAGAGTAATTAAAGCAATGTAAGGTGACTAATTCATAGACATGTAGTGGCCACTAGTGTGAAAATAAAGAGTTAAATAATAAAATAGCTAAATCAATTAAATAACTTTATGAAAAAAAGGTAACTTTTGTGGGAAAGATGTATTCCATGGTGCTAAGTAAATCTATTGTAAAATCTTTGATAATTAAATTAGGTATAATTCAAAATGTCTATTAAAGAAGTAGAATCCATAAAAAATAAAACTTTCTACAATACAAACATGAATATTTGATTTCATAGGGCTCGTCGACAAGGGTCTAATGAAATTTGATTCATCTTGATTAGACCACATTTGAATTTACCACAAATTTAAAAAATAAACATGTATAAAAAAATAAATTATTTTTTAACCTTAAGTAAATTAATGTAAAATAAGAAAACCAAAAAGATGCAAATGCCACATGAGAAGAGCATTAGAGTTTCTTAGTAACATAACGAAAAAATGTTAAAGTTTCATTCTAAGATAGTAAGGAAATTGAGTGTAATAGCCTCAATCATCAAATCAAGTGCACATTAAAATCACTTAAAAAGTTAGCCAAAACTTTAGAAAATAAAATATTTAGCAAAATAGAAAAGAAATTTTTATTTAGGTGGAGCTCTTTGAGAAAACCTGGTCACATTTGCTTAATCTCGATTGATCCTCGTTTGGAATGTGTTAAAGATGAAATGAGATAAGTTGAACTAGCATAATATTTCAAATAAAGGTGATATAAGAGTCACATGAGTGAAGGTTTAGTAGTTAATTAGCAATATAACAAAATTGAACCAAAAAACAAGGAAAAATTTTCATAAATTAAATCAAAAGGTTGTATTTAATGATATGATGGAAACTGAGGCCAAGGCCTCGATCCCCAGATTATATAAGAATATAACTATATCAATTAAATGTGTAAAAATACATGAAAATAGGTGATTAAATATTTTAATAATAAGTTTTTTATTATGCATAGCTTGCCAAGACAAGTCCAAGGACATTTGTTCCACTTCAAATGGACTTATTAGAAATTAATTGAATTTTGAAACAAAAAATAGGCTTAAATAATTAAAAAATATTATTTAATAATTAAGTAAAAATATATTGAAGTTCAAATAAGAAAATTGAAGCAATGTAATAACAAAAAAATAAAAATGATATAAATGTGATATAAGATGTGGTTTTGGCTTACATAGTAATATAAACAAATTAAAGAAAAAATTTTCAAAAAAAATAATAAATGCTATCAGAAAGTTGAATTCTAAGATGTTAAGTAGATCGAGTGCAACATTCCAGACCATCTAATCAGGTATGAATGAGAATTACTAATAAAGTGCACAAAAACTGAAGAAAATTAAATATTAAAAAATTTATATTAAATTTGATAGAGCTCGTTAAGACTAGTCCAACATTGTTTGTTTCGTCTAGAACAGACTTTGTTTGGAATTACTACAAAATATAAAATAAGATTAGTATAAATATTAATAACTATTATTTAATAACAAGTAAATATATATTAAATATGAAATAAGATAGATTGAGGTTGTTTAATGTAATAAAATCATACAAATGTAATGGTGACATGAGGGAAACTTATAATTTCCTAGAATTATAACAAAATAAAATCAAAACATTTTAATAAAAAAAGTAAATTATATAAGAATATTTCATTGCATGATACTTCGAAGTTTGATTGTAACAACCTCAATAATAAGGAAATAAAAATTAAATGTCTCATAAAGAGTACGAAAACACTAGAAATTATGACATTTAAAAAACATAATAGTGGATATTAATTAGATAAACCTTGTCATGATGAGGCCAATAATATTTCTTTTATATTAAAACCTTAATTTAATGTTAAATAAATTTATATTAAAATTGAAAGGACATAAATTGAAGAAATATAATATATCCAAATAAAAATTTTCTTAAAGGTCACATTATGAGAAATGTTCAGTTGCATAATAATAAAATCAAGTTAATGTGTATCATTAGGACATGGAGTGCAACATCATTAATAATCAAATCAAGTATGAATAAAAACAATTTATAAAATATGCAAAAATCATACAATAAAAATATTTTTAATTATAAATATAAACATTAAAATGAATATTTTAAAATATCCATTGATGTTCGTTACATCTCGATTGGACCTCAATTGAGATTTTTGTAAATTACAAGAGAAATCAAGAATAAATAATTTAAATTATTACTTTTAGTACTAAGTAAACATTTATTGAAGCTATAATTATAAAACTTGAAGTAACATATTATACACAAATAAGAAAATAAATGCCATATGAGATGAGATGTAGAAGTACATTATAACAAAACCAAGTCAAAATAAATTTGAAGAAATGGCACAAAATGTCTGCAAAAGTTGTATCCCACGTATTAATGATCAAATGAAAATTAAATCAATTAATATAAAAGTTTAAATGAGATAAATTGACACAATCTAATACAATAAAATGAAAGCTATGTAAAGGTTGCATTAGGGGATCTTTGGAGTTACAAAATGAAATAACCAAATCTAAGAGAAAATTTTGAAAAAGTGAGATTAATTGCACCATCAAGTTGCATTCAATGATTATAAGAAGATTGAATATAAAATTCTTAATCATGAAAATAGTTGAAAAAATCTTTCAAAAGAATTTAATATTTCATTGGATAGAGATTTTCAAGATGTGTCGAACGATATTTTTTTCGCTTGACGTTACATAGATTGCAAATCAATATGGATTACCAAGATAAATAAACATAAATAATAATAAATAATTTTTCAAAATCATGTAGGTATGTATTAAAGATTAAATGAGATAAATTAAAGCCAAGTAATATTACCAAATCATGGTGATGTGAATGTCACATATTAGGAGATTTAAACTAACATAGTAGTTTGACCAAATCAAAACAAAAATATTTGAAGATATATGATAACATTTATATGAAAGATTCAATGCAAGATACTATGGAAATTGAGTCTAACATTTTAACATCAAATTTTGTGTGAATCAGATTGATTATTAAAGTGTCCCAAAACCTTAAAAAATAAAAATTATTTAAAAATATTAAAAAATGAATATTTAATTGCATGAAGCATATAGAAAAATTTCTAATGATGCCTATTCCTTATTAATTCGATATTTTCAAGATTTAATACAAATTTCCAAATTAAATAAGTGGAAGTAATAAAAATTATTATTTTAATATTAAGTCAATATATATTAAAGTTAAAATTAGTTAAATTAGTGTAATGTTATATTACTAAATCAAAGTGAAATAAAATTTGTATTATATGTGATTTTGAAGTAGATATTACAACAACAAAATAAAAGATAAATATTTAAAGAAATACGAAAAATTATATGAGAAAGCTGTATTTCAAGATACTAAAGGGATCAAGTGAAAAAACCTGAATCATTAAATGACCCCTAAGTCCAAATGACTCCAACAAGATGTTAAAATTGTTGATAAAAAAGCTATTTAAAAAAACTATAATTATAATCTAAAAAAGTTGAGTACGTCAGCACTAGTCTTATGATGCTTGTTTCAACCCAGTCGACCCTCTTTTAAAATTTCTATAAATTATAAAAATAAACCATAACAACTAATAATAAATTATTATTTTAATAAAAAAACTATTATTAGAACTAAAAGAATACAAATTGAATTAATATAATATAACAAAGTCAACATCATATAAAATTCACAAGAGAGGAGATTTGCGGTTACATAGTAATGTAACCAAATAAAAGTGAAAAATTTAAACAAATGTGATAAATTGTGTTAGAAAATTGCAATCCAAGATTCTACTATTATTGTAAATATACAATACAACAAAATGAAAGCTATAAAATAAGGTTGCATTAGAAGAGATTTGGAGTTGCAAAACGAAATAACCAAAGCCAAGAGAAAAATTTGAAAAAGTGAGATTAATTGTATTGCAAAGTTTGATTCCATTATTCTGAGAAGATTATAGATAACATTCTTAATCAAGAAAATAGTTGAAAAAATCTTTTAAAATAATTGAATATTTCGTTGGATAAAATATTATTTATGTTTTAAGTAAATCTAAAATAAAGTTGAGATGACATAAGTTGGAGTAATGTAACCTAACCAAATGGATGCAAACATTTTGACAAATGAGATGAATTGTTTGGGAATTTTCAATAGCAGCATACTAATGACACAGAGTGCAACATCTTTGATCATAAAATAAGATAAAAATTAATTGTCTTTTCAAGCATGAAACTCCCTAATAAATATAAATATAAATAACTAAATATTTAATTTGATTAAACACATTAATATGATTTTAATAATATTTTTTTCATCTCCATTGGACCGCCATAAAAGTTATGGTGAATTACAACTAGAAATAAGCATATGTAATAACAAATTTTTATTCTAAAACCATACAAATATGTAATAATGCTAATATGAGATAAATATTTGTAATATAATATAACCATGTCAAATTGATGTAATTGCAACAAAAAAAATTTTTACTGTTTCATATCGTTGTCATTAAATGAAAGATAAAAATTTTAACAAATGATACAAATTACATAAAAAAGTTGCATTCCAAGAAATTTAAAAAGTAGAGGGTAACATCCTTGATTACAAAATCTTGTATGAATTAAAATTCATCCAAAATTGTGCCAAAACCATATGCAACAAATTATTTAAGAATATAAAAATGAATCATTAGTTTGATAGAACTTTCACAATGAGTACAATAAAATATTATTTATCTAGATAATGCCTCACATGGAAATTATTAAGAATTACTGAAGTGAATAAGTAAACACATTCATAAAATATATTTTATAAAATTAAACAAATACATATTAAAGATTAAATGATATAAATTGAGACATTATAACATAACAAAATAAAACAAGTGCAAAAGTCACACACTAGTTGTGATTTATAGCTAAATAGAAATATAATCAAACCAAAGTATCTCATATCACCAATCTTGAGTTGAGTTACAAATTGAAATGTCTCATATAATATAACCAAATAAATGTGAAAATTTTGAAGAAATTATATAAATTGTTTGTGAAAGTGAATTTCTATGTGACTATGGAGATTGAGTATAACATTCTCGATCACATAAATAGGTACAAAAAAAATTTTCTCATAAAACACATTAAAAATAACTTAAAATACAAAGGGGAATGTTTATTTCAATAGAGTTTATGGAGCCAACTCTAACAAAGTTTGTTTCATTTTAATGTAACCTCATTTCGAATTACTATGGTTTATTATTTTGACATTATGCAAAGAGAAGCTAAAAAGATATTCTTTGATGTAAAGTATTGTATCCTAATCAAATTTATGCAAATGTAACATGAATGGATATTTAAAGTTACAATTTAATATAGCAAAACCAAAGACAAAAATTATAAATAATAATAAAAATTTCATAAAAAAAGCTCAATTCTAACATACTAAGTAGAATAAGGGCAACATTTTATATCATCAAATTCGATACAAATTGAAATGTCTCATAATGCATGAAAAATCCTTAAACAAGTATTTTAAAAAATATAAATTGAATGTTTAATTTGATAGAGTTGATCAAGATGAGTCCAATAATTCTTGATATCTATTAACTAAACCTCATTTAGAGTTATTCTAAATTATAAATAAAAATAAGCATAGATAGTAATAAATTATTACTTTAAATATTATGTAAATATATATTAAAGCTACATTAAAGCAAGGTAATTAAACAAAATCGAGGGAAAACTTTTGAAAAATTGAGATAAATTATATTGGAAGGTTATATTACAAGTTAATGAGGAGATCAAGTGTAACCTCCTCGATCCACAAATTAAGTACAAATTGATTATCCAATAAATCTTGTAGAAACCTTAAAAAACTAAAAAAAATAAACAAATGATTATTTAATTTGACCAAACTCAATAAGATGACTCTGACAAGTTTATTTCATCTAAATCAAACTCTATTTGAAATTATTGTGACTTACTTATACAAAAAAGAATTAATATAAGAAATTATTAATTTAATATTATTAAGCACATATTAACTCCACATTGAGATAAATTGATGCAATGTGATATAAGAAAATCAAATAAATATAAATTTCATATGAGAGAAGATTTAAAACAACTTATTATAATAACAAAAAAAATTATAAAATGCGATAAACTATAAAGGAATGCTGCTTTCCAAGATACTAAGCAGAAATGGTCTAACTTATTTGATCATCAAATTAGGCTAAAAAAATTAAACCTAAAACATGTCACACCCATAAAAAATAAGATATTTAAACTTATATTAATGAATGTAAAATTTCATAGACTTCATAGGAAAAACCCCAACATTATTTGTGTTGTCTTCTATGAAATGTTTTTAAAATTACATAAAATTATGAATGTAAATAAGAAAACATAATAATGAAATACTATTTTAACATTAAAAATATATATATTAATGCTAAATTGAGATAAATTGAACATATATATCATAACCAAATCCTGGTGAAAAGTTTTTTAAAATGAGATAAATCATCTAAGAAATATGTATTCCAAAATACTAAAAAGATAGTGTAATATCCTCAAACACAAAATCATTTAAAACAAAACATAACTCATTAAACATACTAAAATAATTAAAAATTTTAATTTGATAAAGCTCATCTAGATGAGTCTAACAATGTTTATTTTATCTCCACCAAAACTCATTTAGAATTTTACTAAAAGTAAATGGAAAATTTTCAAATAATAATAAATTATTATTAATATATGATGTAAATATATATTAAAAGAAAAAATAGAGTATATAGTAATAGAACTAATTGAAAGCTAAAAATTTGAAGAGATTAAATAAATATAATATGATTTTTTATTTCAAGTTACTAAGTAGAATGAGTATAACATCCATGGTCATCAAATCATATATGAATTGAAACATTTTGCAAAACATAATAGTCTTAAAAATAACCATTTTTAAAAAATTTGAAATATAAATATTTAATTGCATTGTTCTTTTCAAGACAAGTACTCAAAGTTTGTTTCCTCTTGATTTGAATCAACTTAAAATTACTATGAATTATCAAAAGAAGCATGTTTAAATAATATTAAATTATTATTTTAATATTAAGTAAATAAATATTAAAATGTTTGGATATAAATAGAAACAATGTGATATAATGAATTATAAATTAGTCACATGACAGGACAGTGAAAGTTTCATTATGATATTGTAAAATCTAAGCAAAACTTTAAAGAAATGATATAAATTCTATGCAAAAGTTGCATTCTAAGATACTAAGAAGATTGAGTATAAACTTCCTTGATTATCAAATCAAGTGTTAGTTAAAATATTATATGAAGCTTAAATGAGATAAATTATAGCAATGAAATTTAACAAACTGAAGGCCACACAACCCCAGAATTATGTTTTTGTAGCAATATAAACAAATAAAAATGAAAAAGTGTCACACAATAAGAGAATTATAGTATCATAATAATCTTGCCTAATCATAACAAAAAATTTTAAAAAATAAGATAAATTAAATGAGAAAGTTATATCCAAGATAATGTGGATATTCAGTGCAATATCATTAACTATCAATTCAGTTACAAATACAAATTTCTCGTAAAACAAGCAAAAATCCTAAAACATAAAACATTTGAAAAAACAAAAATGAATATTTAACTAGATAAAGCTCATAGAGAAAATTTTTATGACGTTTGCTTTGACTCAGCTAGAGCTCATTTAGAATTACAATGACTTAACATTCAAGAAATAAAAGTTGGAACAAGTTGGAGTCTAACGATAAGGAGAGGTAGCGATTAGTCCATCCACCAATAAGATCTACATGCATAAATAATAATAATTTTTTTCTATTATTAGATAAATATATATTAATATTAAAAATGTGATAACTTGAAAGAATTCAGTACAACCAAACATGTGTTGTAACAGTCACAAGAGAGGACAATTATACCTTTATAGTAACATAACATGATAAAAATGAGACAAATTTGAAGAAAAATGAGTTAAGTTTTATAGGAAATTTACATTCCTAAATAATAAGGATGTCGAGTGTAAGATCCTCGATTATGAAATCATTTGTGAACCAAAATATCTAATATGACATGGCAAAATCTTTGAAAGTAAAATTGTTTAAAAAAATAAAAATAAATATTTAATTTGGTAGTGCTCCACATGATGATTATAATGAACTTTTTTCATATCCTTCAAATCTTCTTTGAAAACACTATAAGCTGAAAACTTAAATAAGAAAAATTAATAGTAAATTATTACTTTAAAATCAATAAAAATACAAAACAATCTAGAATGAGATCAATGTAAGCAATGTAATTTAAAAAATAAATATTATACAAACATATATTAAAGCTAAATTGAAATAATTTAGTTCTTAAAATTTAACTAAATCATACTAATGTAATTTTCACACAAGAAGAGATTTAGATGTATGTTTTAGTATAATAAAATTAGTGTAAAAAATGTGAAGGTCAATTTACTTAAGAAAGTTATAGTCTAAGATACTATAAGTATGACTTAAAATGACTCAAAAAATATGCCAAAAGTTTAAAAAATAAAATATTTAAAATTTAAATATCCATTATCCCTAATCCCATTGAGAGGTGTCCAATGATATTTATTTCATTTGAATTAGACCTCATTTAGAATTACTATGAATTATATTAATAAATAAGCATAAAAAGTAATAAATTATTATTTTAAGATTAAGTTAATATATAATAAAATAAGAATAAGAAAAATTGAAGTAATTCAATATAATAAAATCAAATAGAAAATTTTAAAGAATTGAGATTAATTATGTGAGGAAAGTACATTCCAAGGTACTAAGTACACAAGTGTAATAATTTGATCATGTGAAATATGATTTGAATATCTTGTAAAACATACAAAGGTCCTAAAACAATTAAAAATTTATTTAAAAGAATATTTAATTTGATGTAACTACTTGAGATGAGTCAAATGATATTCGTTTAATCTCCATCATACCTGATTTAGAATAACAATTTATTACCATTATAAAAAACATAAATAATAACAAATTTTTATTTAAATATAAAGTGAATACTAATTAAATTGAGATCGATTAAATTGAAAAAATATAATACAAGAGAATATAAACAAAAGAGTTTAAAGAAAAGAGATAGATAGCAGAGAAAAGTTGCTTTTTATGATAATATAAGATAGTGTATAGCATTTTCGATTAATAAATTAAGTACAAATCTAAATGACTTTTGAAGCATGCCAAAGCTTTCAAAAAATATAATTAGAAGAATAAAAATGTTTATCTAATTTGATATGCCTTGTCATAATGAGTTCGATGATGTTTGTTTCATATCAATCACACATTTTTTGGGAATTACTTTGAGTTATCAAACAAAAAAAGCATAAAGCTTAATACTTTTTTTAATTAAAAAATACGTATTTAATAAAGATTGAATAAGATAAATATATGCAATGTAATGTAAATAAATCAAAGTGTGTTAAGGTTACACGAGAGTGGAATTAAAGTTTCATCATAATAAAATAAAATTTAAAAACAGAGACAAATTTCATGTAAAAGTTGCTTTCTAAGTTATTAAGGTGATCAAGCATAACATTGGAAATAATTTAGTGATGTTTGAATCAAATTTATATTAAAAGATGCCAAAACTCTTGAAAATTTTCAAAATATAAAACTAATATTTAATTAGATAAGGCTCGTCAAGTTTATTCATATGACATTTAGTTTTTCATGATTGTACCATGTTTGGAATTACTATCAATTGCTAAAAAATGTATGCATATTAATATTATGCAAAAATAACTTAAAACTGAAAAAAAAAATTTGATGCAATGTGATATAACCAAATGAAATTATGTACAAATTAAAATATCTCATAAAGCATGCCAAAAAAAACATATTGAGATAATTCAAGTGATCCTTGTTACATCTAAATCTGACCTTTTTTAGGATTGCTTTGAATTACCAAAGTAAATTAGCATAAAAAACAACAAATTATTTTTTAACGTATTAAGTATATATATTTATAAAAACTAAAATGAGATAAATTGAAGCAACATAATATAACGAAACAAAGCAGTGTGAATGCCTTTTAAGAAGGGATTTAGAGTTATATTACAATATAACTACACCATTACAAATTAGTGTGTTACTCTAACTGTTTTTGATGGAGCAAGAATAATCATAAAGATTGACTTGTCCATGATCAGTAAACTCGCTAATAAAAAAAGTTTGATTCATAAATAACTTTGGGAAACAAATGGAAAGAAAAAGCCGACCAGTGGAAGTAACACTTCGTACTGACACAAAATGAGTGGAGATCTATATGCAGTGCTTATCTGAACTTAAGTGACTTATGCTCAAACCCAATACATTTTTTTCATCCAAATAAAAATTTCCAAAAATCAAAAGAAGTCTTCACAATGCCAAATAGGTTCCTATAAGCCAATTAAAGTACAATAATTGATTCATAGAATGAAAGAAAAAAATTTGGAAGTAGAGGAAATCATTCAAAGAATAAACTTTCCAATATTTTATACCAATAAAAAAAATCTAGACTCTTGTTTTGAGGTCCTCTAGGAAAGACACTATTAGTAATTACTATTCCTTGTTAGTGCTACTCATTTTGCTTTTTTTTGGCGAGCTCTGCAAATTTTATTCCATTCTCGAACTATACTTCTTAGCTTCAATGCCCATACAAAACATCGAAGTATAGCTACGAGTCATTAGTCGAGATTTAGCATGCATATCCAAATCTATGAATAATGCCCTATTTAGCTAAGTTCCAAGAAGACTCATGGATAAGTTGGAACAACTAAAACCTCTATAGAATTTGTAGCTGAAAGAAGATCAACGTCCACTCCAAAAGAGGGATATACAAATAGTAATAGCATTGTTCACCCGTCCAACAACCCAAGCTACAACAAAAGATATGACACTTCAATTGCTCCATTATATGTTTCTATTGTATACATGAGAACTACTAAAAACCTAAGATTGCACTCTCAAAAGATAAAAAGGAAGTTGTCCATATCATGTTGGAATGCTTTCCACATATATGCAAGAAAAAACAATACCAGTTGTTATTGTTCATTCAAATCTACGAAAGTGCAAGCAAATTCATGTAAAGAATGTCACAATGTGGAAGGAAAGTAAAGATTCTTTTTTCTTGTCCTCATATGAATATGAATATATATAATTCAAAGAAAGGAAATTGTGTCTACAATATTATAGAGGTGCCATTTCATTTGTGAGCAGCTGGATGAGAAGAAACTCCTATGTTTGGTATCACATTAGAGATGTAATAGAATCAACCATCAACTCAATGCTCTAAAGAGCTAGATTTCATAAACAAGAAAGAGGTAGAATGAAGAGAATATCTTGCCAAGGTAATTGCATTTATTTTAGCAAATATGCTCCTTAGGCACATGAATCCACTGGGATCACACCTAAATAAATAGAAGTTGAGTGAAGAGCAATGATATGATCTATGCATCGCGGTGAAAAGATATGGGTATGTATCTTTCGCAGCAAACTTATTTTAATTAGACTAAAAAAACACATATGGGCTTTGGGGAAGACAACCCCCTCTATGAATGACAAGTGTTGTAGTGGACATGACAAATACAACCTGTCCAGGATCCACCACACCATCAAAACAAACCTTGGGTTGCTCACATCCCAAAACCATCATGAGAAAAGTGGTACCTTGTTGACGTTCCACTCAATCCTCAAAACAAAGGAGTTCAAAATCTTAACAGTCCGCATTGGACTATGTTGACATACAAAATCAAAGATGTGAGACACCAACGAAAAGAGGTGGAGTTTAAAGATATCATATAAATTGTGCTTGAAATTAGCATTCCAAGATTGAAGGGAAAAGAGTGTAATATTCTTGACAATCAATATAAGTACGAATCATAATTCCTTATAAAGCTTGCCAAAAGTTTACAAATAAATATTTAAAAGTATAAAAATGAATGTTTAATTAAATTGAGTTTTTTAAAGAAAGTCAAATAGCAATTTTTCATCATGATCAAACATTGTTCAAAAATGTTGTAAATTATACAAATAAAAAACAATAATAATAATGGTATATCATTATCTATATAGTAAATAGCATAAAACAATGGTTAAATGAGAGAAATTGAGCAAATATAATATAACAAAATCAATGTTCAAATTTTCAAGAAATTAGAGAAATTTATTGAGCAATTTTCATTGAAATATTAAAAAGATAAATATAATAACCTTCATCATCAAATGAGGTGTGAATTGAACAACTTATAAGAATTTTCAAATCCTTAAAAAAGAATATATAAGAATGAATATTTAATTAGGTAGAGCTCGTTGAGACTAGTTCGATGATGTTTCTTCCATCTCATTCAATTAGTTTTTGAAAATATTGTCAATTACCAAAATAAGTATCCACTAATAATAATAAATTAATATTTTGTGTTATAAAAATATATGCTAAAGCAAATATTTTTAAAATAAATGTAATCTAATTTAACCAAATCAAATCACTATAAATTTCGTGCAGGGGAGATTTTGAGTTAAGTAATAATTTATCCACATAAAAGTTAACAATGGAAGAAATAAGATAAATTGCTTGTAAAAATTTTATGATAACATATTAAGGTGGTAATGTGTAACATCTTTGATAATCAAATAATGTACGAATCAAAATATCTAGTAAAGCTCACAAAAAACACTAAAAAATAAAAACTTTAAAAAGGTAAAAATGAATAAATAATGTAATATAGTTCATCAGGATCAATCTATTTTTTCCCCATCGCTCATACAATTTTTGATAATTATAATGGTAAATAAGAAAAATAATAAAAACAATTTAATGTTCAAAAATATGCTAAAGTTGAAATTACATTAATTAGAGAAATTTAATATAACCAACATAATGACAAACACTTGAAAAAGAAAAATTATAGTTAGGAGTTGCATTCCAAGATATTGAGTAGTTAAGGTATAATATTCTTTATAGTTAAATCATCTATGAATTGAAATGCCTTGAAGAAGACTAAAACTTGCCAAAAAAAATAGAAACTAAATATTTAAAAAAATATGAAAAAAAAAAATTAATTGGATAGGGCTTTTCAGGATTAGTCCAGTTATATATGTTACATCTTAACTAGACATAGCTTTGAATTACAATGAATTGTCAAATTAAACAAGAAAAAAAATATAAAATAAATTACTATTTTAATATTAATTAAATATATAATAAATCTAAAAATGGAATGATAGTAAGTAATGTTAAAGGTCACATTACCAAATAGTTACAGTTTCACTATAATATAACCAAAAGAAAGAAAAACACTTACAGATAAAAAGAGAAATGTATAAGAAAAATACTTTTCAAGATACTAAGGAGATTGAATGTGGCATGCTCAATTGTATAATTAGAAATGAATGAGCAAAAACATTACAAAAAAATATTTAAAAATTAAAAAAAATTGAATTCTTTTTCATTTTGATTCAGTAATATAACTATACCACTCTAAATATAATCTAGTGTCATCTGCACATTATCACATTTTCATTATATTACATTATTTTAATTTATCTCATTCAACATTTATATATTTTCTTAAGATTAAAAAATTATTATTATTTATTGTTATTTACTTTTGTAATTTGTGACAATTCTAAACAAGGTTCCATCAAGATGAAAAAATATCATTAAATATGTTATTTTCTCAAACTTTTTCTTGATTTTTGATAATTTTTTTGTACCTAATTTGATGATAAAAATGTTGCACTTGATTACCTTAGTATCTTGAAATGAAACTTTTCTTTGCATTTTATCTCATTTTATCAAATTTTTTGCTTTCATTATGTTATATTATAATGAAATTCTAATTCCCTTCTCGTGTGGCCTTAACATCACTTTAATTATAATATATTACATTGATAACATTTATCATATACCAAATTCATTATATATTTACTTTTTATTTTAATAATAATTTATTTTCTATGGTTTTGGCATGATTTATAAGACATTTCATTTCATACGTTATTTGATGATAGAGAATTTTATACTATACATTCTTAGCACCTTGGAATGCAATGTTTTTTAAAAAATTTATGATAATTCTTTAAATTTTTTTCATTAATTTTTTTATATTATATTATTTAAATTTGTCCCATTTTAGCTTTAATATATATCTAATTGTTATTAAAATTATAATTTATTTTTATTTAAACTTTTCAAGATTGGTATTTCACACCAAGTTTGAAGAGGTTCCAGAATGCACAAACCTTAGTGCATATTCCACCTACCAACTTCCATTTCATCACAAACCATATTGTGTTGTTGAATATCACTTCCAGATTACACATTATCACAATCCCATCAAGGAGGAAGGAAAGTTTCCCAACAATGCAACACAATATCCATGTGCAATCACCGTACATCACTAAAAAATTCCAAAAAAACAATTTACACTTAATGAGCCCCCACCAACAACACACATTGGAGGACACAAGACGCATGTGTTGGCCATCATGTGTGAAAATAATTCATTGTCATGAATTTCAAAAGTGCACCACTACATGTGCTCTTTGTGTTATAGTGCACCGAGTGCTCTATTATGAGTGTAGTTATATTAGTGTATAGTTAGCGTTGCAGCCAAGCTTGCACAGACTTATCACATAGTACTCCATCTGATTTCTGCTTCACTTTAAGCCACACCATTCTTGCATTACCCTTGATGATTACATATTATGCCAACAATTGCACATGAAGGATGCCATAAGGCGTGGACATCCTGGTCATCACGCTTGAACACACTATTATAGTGCACTTAGTGCTCTATTGCATATAGTAGTAATAATGTGTAGCTAGGGCCACAGCATACCATGTACAAACCCAAGCCATATTGTACCATCCAACTTCCAACATCTTGCTGGAAATGTTGCACGACACATTGCCCATTAAGAACTACATATGAAACTATTTCATCTTCGAAGATGGCCAGTCTCCTAATAGACCATCAACTTGTCCATGCCACAAATTCCCAAACAATGTCAAACTTTTTAAGCCTAACCAGCCACACCCTTCATGTCGTTCAATGCACGAAGACTTGCTTCCACATACATGCAAAGTGCTGCAATGCTTTTAATTTTTTACCACACATACACAATGCTATAGTGCATGCAATTCTCTATCACATGCACATCTATAGTACTGTGCAACAAAGACTTTAGCCTTATATGCACAAATTATAGTGAATATCGCACAACTCGGATTTTGCATGTTTTTACCTATTTTTAGTCGATTATTTGAGCCTAAAGATGGCTTTTATAGGTGTCTCTCCTAATTTGTCCCCTAGCAAGCATGCATCAGTTAACTTTCATCATGTGAGTAGCTTAAGCAATCTACTAACTATCAAAGAGATCAACACTATGGCCCCATGTCCAACCCTTAGAGCAAATCCATTTCCCAAAGTTATAAATACATTTTGTGAACTTTGCTTGTCTTCATTACACCATTGACTAAAGGTTGTTCACCTTTGAGACATGGTGTAGTCATGAGTATGACCTAGCATGGAAGGCACTCAGCCATCCAAAATTTCAATGGTTGTTGTGGGTGCATCTAACACCACTCAGCATGTGACGCTCATCCAACAGCTTTGCTCTACAACTAGCTTAGTAGTTTCTAGGGCCCACAACCTACTAAGATGAAAAGATAACAATTCTTGAGGTTGTTATCATGTTCTAAATCCACTTAAAGTTGTCATTAACTATCATATCTCACCTCAAGAATTTTAACTAAACCCCTTTTTTATGAACGTTTCAAATAACACTCTGATTGGTTTCCCCCATCTCTTAGCATTGACTAACACATGTGCAAGTGTCATTTACATGGAACCCTTCCACCATATTGCCTTTAAAGTTCTCATTTGAATATTTATTACTACCACCAAGATCTACACCAGTAGATGCTCCATGTAGGGTTAGGTCCTCTATTTTATAGGACCTTTGAAATTTCTGACTAATTGAGACATTGCATTAAACTAACAACCAGATGTGGGTCACACATTTAAGTGATATTCATCTTTTAGGCTAGTGGATTAGACTAATAAATTGTTGCACACACCTTAGCAAAGTTCAACTTCCACAACCACCATCTTGTTGTCGTAATCAAGTAACAGCCTTTGTAAGACTTTGGTTAACATGTAATTAGAAAACGTAATCATGCTTTTAGTTCATCCGACATCTCCAATTTTTCTTATCATAAATGGCCTACTTAGAGCTTGGATTCCTTGGCTCAACTCATCAAAGTAGTTGTGGCTTCCAACTTATTTAAGGATGGTGACTATATTAAGGGCATGTTGCCCCTAATGCCTATAATCATTCGCTTTACTTGAATGAACTTTGGCTATGGCTTTAGCTATCTTGAGGTAATCTTCAAAATGAATTAGCAATTAGATGATTTGATTATTTTTTCTCTCATATACCTTAGTTAGATGAGTGATTTTCTTTTAGGTCTCAAATCGCATACAATCACCTAAAACCTTAACAAAAGATTCAGGTTAGTCGATATCTCACACCTCAAGTGAGGGCCACACTAATCAGCATCCTTGCACATTGAAGACTAACTCACACGTCAACTTGCAAGAATGTCAAACTCCTTGCTTCGTATTTCAAGACAGGTTAGATAGCAAGTCTACTGGCCATCACAAATGCACCTGGTGCCTCCATGGGATTCCTTGATGGAACACACTTCCTAGGCTGCTGCCATTGTGATTGCATAAGGTGGTATACCACTCGGGCCAACAAATTATATGATGATGTTCTGCATGATGCTGAAGCACATCTTCAAGTTTTGTATGGTTCTCTCTTGACAATTTCCAAGTGCTCTTTAACACTTTTTTGAAAGAACTTTTCATCTTTCCCAAGTACTGCTTTCTTTTTATTAGCCTTTTGTAATTATTTAGCCTTGGAAGGAATTTAACACCAAATTTACATTGCATTCCCAAGCAACCCAATTCATATATACCACAATATGCAACTATAGTGTATAAGCTAAACAAGCATTCACAATCCTTAAAACCCCCTTTCGTGCATCTTAATCCTGTTGGATTGTTGAGAACACCCCTTAGACAACAAGTAATGCTTCAAGCAGCTCTAATTTTACACTAGGTTGGACCCTTTTTTCTCATCATTACTAAAGGAATTCACATAAGTTCCTTCTCCTCTACTTATTTATATGTTTAAACTTAGTGGATAACCTTAGTTAACATGGGATCATAATTCCACACCATGGCACATGGGGTTGGATTTGTAAGGGCCTCTAATTTCTCTATTATGACATCTATTCTTATAGGCCAACACCACAAAACTTAATGACATACATCTTTTACCACATTAATGGATAACCAACACCAAATGCTTCAACACTTCATGCATAGCTCAGTGGGCAATCAACTTTTATTCCCTTGGCATGCACCCAACGGTGCAGCATGCATTCAAAAAATGGATGGTTCAGAAGAATCTACAATTCATAACACGTATCACATCTCACTACATTTCTTCAACAACGTGAGAGGCAAGATATTCATTATTGACAGTTATTCAATGTTTGATTTCTAAGCCCCACATAACCTAGTGATGAATAATAGGCTCATTGTGAGCTTAACATTTGCTCTTCCTTATTGTATAACAATGTCATAGGTCATTGCTTATCCTCCATATCGTCAACTCCATTTAAAAAAAAGGGTACATGTGATAGAAGACTGTGACATTCATCCCCATTGGTTGTGCAGATCATTTAATCATCTATTGCCCTTTTTAATGATACTTTTATTAGTTCACCTATAAAAACTTTGTTATGACTTTTCCTTCCTTGAAATGATAAGGATCAATAAACTTCCCATTTAGTCATTATTAATTTTGTAAAGGGTACATAGTCCTTCAAACTTTCCTAAAAACTATGCCAAGGTAATTCTACAGCTGAATAGTTCTCCATCAAGCCATTTTGTATGATTTCATATGAGATTAAGGAATGTCGCTTCCTAAATCACTTTAGCATTGTCTTTTTTATTTTTTTATGAACCTTCACAGGAGAGTATGTTACATACTTTAGCCATTTCCTTATTAAGAAACCTAAAGTTTCATCAAAACCCTAGGGATTTTGGTAAGCAATTTGAGTTATAGGTGCATGAAAATATTTGTGAAGGAAGCAATCTTTGAAAGGAAAAATTGTTCATCTCATTTGAAGGCTTCTTTGTGTGTCACATTTTCTACTACTAAAGAACATTGAAATGGACTTGGTATCAAAATTTCTTTGAGTAGTTATGAACAATGGTGGGTAGAAAGTGCAGAAAGATTGCAAAACAAAAATTAAAGGCAATCTACATGCATTCTATGCACGGAAGAGGGTGAAGAGACTCTAATCCCTTTAAGAGAAAATTTTGAGGATCTTGTAATTGTTCTTACAGTTAGTGTTCTAGCAAACTACAGCAGTGAAACTCATTGAAATGTTGGGAATAATGTGGACACTTAGCTAGATGTGTTGGAGTTAGAAGAAGTCAAATGTGATATTAATTCATCTAAGGATGAATAGGGTGAATCCTTTGGGATGTAGGATGCTTTAAATGCGAAGTGAGCATGATAATTCTGGCAAGGAATAGATAGTCAAAAAAGTTGAACGAGCTTACAAAATTGTGTATTATATTGATGCAGAATGCTACACGTCAATTTAAAATTGAAGTAACTAATCAAGAAAGGTGCATCCAATGTATTTGAGAGAATTTTAAAAAGTTGGTTGCGAAAAATTCTTTAAATGGAAAGTAAATATCATGTCCAATTATAGTGAGCTTTAGGGATGTTCTTAAAGGATATAGAATGAATAATGACAACAATGTTTGCAATGAAGTACATTTGGTTAATTACATGGAGAAATTGATAAATGTAGATGTGAAGATGATAGAACTAAGTGATATCTCCTTCATAATAAATGATGAAATTTACCTTTCAAAAAAGGCATGTGATCAAGTTCAATGCCACCAGTTTGATCTTGATTATATAATGTATGGTAGTTGTTTATCCTTTCAGTGGATTTCCAACGTGCTCCAACATAGATGAGGGCATTTTAATGGATTTAGGTTCTAGACTTGTTGATTGTTTTTTTTTCTTTACATTATGCGTTAATTGTACATAGAGATTCTATGTTATTCAAAGGTCCTTAGTAAGTTACAATCCTTACATTAGGATTGAATATATGGACACCTGCATTAAGGCTTTGTACCTCAATGATTATATGTAGTCCAAGTTGTGTTCATTTTTTGATAATCTTTCTTATGTATTAGGACACAATGAACATTATGCGCTTTACCAAAGCCATGGGTTATCCTATTTAGATTGATGATTGGATGGCAAACATACAAATGTCATGCTTTATAAGCATTTGTGTAAACATGGACCTTACAAAGTTGCTCAGAGTGGGTTTGTGGTTGAATGAACCATTAAGCCACCCCTTTTAGAGGTTTGATTATGAGGGACTACCAGTAATACTTTACTTGTGGCAAGTGGCACATGCTTACAGGATATGCACATCTACTGAGTTAGTTCCAAATTCATGCTTTTGCTCTTTTCAAGTAGTACCTAATCAAGATAAGAATAGGGGACAATTGTGAACAAAAGGTCATGATGAGAAATGACTAGTTTTGGAGAATGAATGGTTGTGCAACCTAAGATGAGAAGAGTGTTAACTATAACATAATAGAGGAAGAATGTGAATCGTTAAGTTCAAAGTAAGACTTTAGTAAGCATTACAAGCTAGAAGTTAAAGAGAAAGTTGTGCATGGCGACCCATCTTGATCCAAGAATGATAGAAATAGAAGTCTTTCATCTAAGATAGGGTGGGTACCAAAATAGACAGTGCATGGGGAAGATGATATAAATAAAAAGGATTATTCAACAATTAATAGGTTTGTGGATGATGGTGCTAGATTTTGTAAAGTGGTAGTGTTGGGTAAACATAGTCTATCCACTATTGTGGCACCACTTGAGCTTGGGAAAAGGGGAAAACCTCTATGGAATGAATTTAGAGATCACAAAGATAATAAAAAAGAGTAAATATAAAGGATTGTCTTGAGCAAGTTTGAAAATTAAAAATAAAAAGTGATGTCATTGTAGAAAACTTTTGAATTGGAAGAATATGGTGCAATGGCTTCTTCTTACCTGGACCCTCTAAGGAACTATAGATGGCTAATATGTTACAAAATTCACTTAAAAACTATACTTGGTATTATTCAAGGATTTACCATGAATTTAATGAATTTTAGCAAGCAAAGATAGGGATAATAAGGTATTAACCTTACTACAATCATTGTTTATTACTGCCAGTTGCATGTGGTTTACTTGGCATAGAAACTAGAGCTTTTTGATTACCTGCTTGGTGATGATCTTGTTAGACAAGGTTCAAGCTTGGTGCAAGCATGGCTACTATTGTTTGGTAGTGAGAAACAATATTAATTTTAGTTAGAATATCATGATTAACATGAATTAAAAATTTTCTAGTTTTTCATAGTAGAGAAAGGACTCAAAATGGAAATAGAGGGGATGTGCAATTCTTAGAGACATATTTTACCTAAAATTCTTAGAGATATCATAAGGAGCAATGGTTGTCTATATATGTGGCTATCATATTTTATGAGTGCTCATTGGATAGCTTATTTAAATGCTTTTGTGCAAATCACTAAATTACCATGCCTACGAAGCTAAAATTATTCAGTTATTAAGAGATTTGCTATGCATCAAAGAAGCTTGTGTACAATGGTTTATAACAACATTGGCAAATTGGGAGAAATTATGTGCTATTTTTTAGAAACATGCTTATTGGATGTCCATGGAATTGCTCAAATAGAATCCTTATAAGAGCTAGAGCTTCTTCAATTTCATGGAAATGATACTTTATTTTCGAGGTAGAGGAAGTCTTCTTTAAGTGGATGACCTCAAATGGTAGTTGGAATATTTGCTTAATTGCAAATATAGCTATGTTAATTAGCCTTCTCTCCATGCATAAAACTTTAGACTTTTGATTTGCTCTAATGCGTCTGATTTTGATAAGTTCACTTGCATGGTGATCATGTTGGTATTCAAGCAAAGCTAAAATTGGTTACATGAGGTGGGTGGAAGAAACATTAAGTTAGTCGAGATATGTTAGTTAGTAGCAATGCAAATTTCTCCAAAGTTTTGTAGTGGTTGAACGACTCAAAATATCTATGACTAGCATTTGCAATTCTTCAAGATGTAATCTATGCAGAATTCTTTGAGATATTATAACAAGTGGTGGTTGCCAGCCTTCATGATAATCTGATTTCATGAGTGCTCATTAGTCAGCTTATTTGAATGCTTTTGTGTAAAACCCTATATTACAATGCCCTAGAAGCTATAGCTATTTAGCCTTTAGGAGATTTTATATGTGTTGAAGATATATAATAGTTTACTATTGTATAAGGAAATTTGGAGTAATGGTGTGTTGTTTTTGTGAAGCACCTTTATTACAAGGTCATGGAAATCCTCAAATAAAACTTTTAAATGAATGAGAGCTTGTTTTATTGCCTGGAATTGGTACTTTATTGTTAAGATAGAGGAGGAAATCTTTAGGTCGAGGTCCTTAAGTGGGAGCTCGATTATTTTCTTAAATGCAAACAATAGCTAGGTTCTTCAACCTTCTTTCTAAGGTTATTATTGTTGTTTGTGTTTGAGTTTCAAGTGTTATTATGAAAGTGCACTACATCTCAAATTAGATCTAGCTTGGTTGGGAGTGCTATAGAGTAAAGCATTTTTGCTTAGGCACATATTTTTTAACTAATAATATATGGTTTTGTTTGTAGTATGGAACATTTAAGGGATTAGATTGGTGAAATATTGTAGTTATTTGTATCACTTGGTAAGAAAAAATAGGGTCTTTTCTATTGCCTTGTTGGAATCTTGAGTGGTGAACTTTTATAGGCATGGGGTAGATCAACTTTTGGGCTGGAAATGGAACTACTTTGTCTAATCTTTGAATAGATTGTCGAGGGCTATAGTGGTTTTATGGAGGTGTTGTGAGTTATATATATCAAAGGAGTATGTGATCCATTGGATGACCTAGAACCAAATCAAAGTATCCAAAAAGCTTTGTGGACCATTGATTATTTTAGGGAATTTGAACATATTACTTGCACAGAATGAGAAGAAGTATAAAAACTAAATTAGTGGTGGTTAGGCTCTATTTGAGTTCTCTAGCTTCATTCATGCTTAAGATTTGACTAAGATAGGATTTATTATGAACATATTCTCTTCGTGTAATAATAAGGTTTGAAAAGCATTTATATGTAAAAGATTGGACGTAAGTTTCATCAATAACGATGTTGTGCAAGCATTCTTAAGTAGTATAGTGATACATCTCCCTTGTATAGCCATGGACCATTGCCCTATGCTCATTTCATTTAGGAAATTGTAATGGAACGAAATTAAGATGAGAACCTAATTTGGAAACTTATGACTATCATGCCCACATTCAATAATATTTTGCATGCAACTTGGAGTAGGATTGTTAAAAAATCCTTACAATGGCCTGTCACCAAAATTTAACAAAGCACTATTAGCTTTAAAGAAATGAAGTTTAGCTAAACTTGGTAATATTCTTAATGAACCTCACTAGTTGGAATGAGAGATCCAAGAGATTGAACTTAAGAAACTAGAGATAGAGTTAACGAAGCTAGAATGTGATCTTTTGGCTTAATGTGTTCTCTCCTACAACGATGGTAACAGCTTAAGAAGAGGTTTGGTGGTGATAGTGTCATGCATCATTGGGCCAACTTGGGGATCAAAACATATGGTTTTTTTAGGCAACAGTTACATCTATATATAGAAGCAATCATATAATCATCTTAAAAATTATAGTAGGGAATTGTTGGCTACCTTAAGTGAGATTAAAGAATTACTCAAGCATTTCTTTAGCAAGAAGTGCTATAGTTTTGTGCAATATGAACCTCCCCTACCTTTCTAGCCTTTGAGAATTATTAACAGTAAGCAAGAAATAGGTCATGAGTCTCCAAAAAGTAATGATGATAATTGGAATCTTGTTATGTCCATCAAAAGAAAATAAGCCCTAAGTGTGGATGGCATCTCTGTACATCTTGTTCATAAATATTGGAACATTATTTAGGCAGATAGTGTCATAATTATGAAACAAATCTTTAAAGATAGTTGTATGTGCAAAATGTAAGAAGACATTTTGTTCATTCTAATTCCTTAAGTTCAAGGTGTTTTTAAACCTAAATAGTTCAGACCAATTGTCTTTGCAACTTGATATACAAAGTTGAGGCTAAAAGTTTTGTGAGTAGACTAAAGATGGTGATTTCCATAATAGTATTGCATGGGAACAAGTTATTTTTATACCTAGACGTGTTATATTTGACAATATATTTTTGACATAAGAATTGGCTACCTATATAAACCTATCTACTTCTAAAGAAAGTTTCATGACACTGATGCTAGACATGGGACAAGCTTATGATGAGGTTAATTAAAAATTTATGTTGGTCGTGCTAAGTCAATTGTGGTTTCCAAATCTTTTTTGTGATTAGGTTAAGGCTTGTATCGTTATGGCGAGATTTGGGATTATGTTCAATTGGATTAGTCTTCAGTGGACTAAAACTTCCAAGTTCTTAAGTAAAGTGTCCGCTTTCACCATACCTTTTTACCATTACATCTAAGTATCTCTGTTTATTTATTAAGTACCAAGTAAAGCAAGGTGTCTTGAATGGGATTAAGGTTGGCCCTTCCTCCCAATTGATTACTCACCATCTATTTGCTAATGATGTTTTGATCTATGCACGAACAACTTGTGTTATAGTGAGGAGTATTCAACATATTATGAAAAAGAATAAACAATACTCTAGCTAAGAGGCAAAACTTAAAAAATATATATTATTGTTTAGCAAAGGGGATGGAACACAAATAAAGGAAGATGATAATAAAATAGTTACATATAAGTCAAGTTATTAAATTCAAATACTTAGGCACACCTATTGTAGAAACTAAATTTTAGAAAAAGACTTAAATTTTATTGTTGATCAAGTTGAAACATTCATGCCAAGTTGGAGGATCAGGTCTCCATCGATTATGGAGCATATTGTCATCATCAACTTAGTAATCACTACTATTCTAGCATAATTTTTAGCCACTCTTTAATTCTAAATTGCATTATTGATTAGGTGGAGAAGTTGGTTCGTTAGTACTTGTGGAGTGGTTCAAATGTTAGAATTGCTATACTTTCCTCATGCTAGAAATTACTTTTAATGCCAAGCATTGTAGGAAATTTCTCAAGAAGTTATTTATGGGTTTGATATTTATATCCAAGTATCTTATGACAAACAATAATTTCTAAATTGTATTTAGTGCTTTGTATATGTGTTAGATACTCAACATGATGCTACCTTGCATAATTAATAATGATGTTTAGTAGATTGCTGAGGGTAAAAAATTCAATTCATGTTTGATAATTGGCTTGGCATTCTTCTAATTACTTCTTAGAAGTGGAACATCCCATACATGTAATGGAGTGTGTAAGGACCATAATATGTGGGACCATGATAAGATACAAACTTTATTTGCACTTACTTTGGTGCTTTGGATTATACATTCCCCCTAGGCTAGATCAATTGAAATATATGTGTTGTACTTCAAACATAGTGAGGAAATGATGCTAGAATAAAAAATCATTACAACAGCATGAATATTAGCCAAAATTTGACAAGAGCAGAGACTGTGGTTTTTGAAATTACAAGTGCAAACTCAGGTCATTATCTTCATGAGAAAAATGAATTTTAATTTGCTTCTATCTCACTTCTAGTTGTGTGCAAGTGGTATTGAGAAATAATTTCTTACTCAATGGGACAATAAGGTGAACAAGGATGTACAATGTACCTTATGGGATTGTCATATGATGAAGGAATTTTGGCAAAGCAACCTTGTAAACACTAATCACATGCCTGGTGGGGTTAATGGCAAGAATTTTAGTTCTTTAAATATGCTTCTTTACTAAATGGTAATGAATATATGGCTCTCAACTCCATCTCATCCAAATAAATTTTTTACTTCAACACTATATCATCATTGGTCTAATAAAAATTTACAAGCACATGTAAGGCAAGCTGCTTAGCCAAGTTGCACTCCAAAGGTATTCCTATTTGCTACAGTTACTACTACTACTATATGTCACATTTCTTCAATCCCATCCCACTGGAGATCTAATTGCCTTCTAGTGTGTTTGTTACCACTTATTGGGCTCCTCTAATGGCATAGGTTAAGCTCAATTACAATGCTTTTGTGCATGATAACTAATGCTCAAATTGGTATATTTAATTAAGATTGCTTGGATAGGTCTATTATTATTACCAATAGAACGTAGATTTTAGCTTCAGTTTCTACCATAGAAACAACTATTATTCTTGAAGCTATGGGGCATCATAGAATATTGTTTCCTAATATTCATGCAATAGAGATTGAATTAAACTCTATAATAGCTATTATCAAAGTGAACAGGCTACTTATGTCCACAATATGTGGGAGTACCTATCATATTACAAGTACATTTTTGTAGGGTATACACACTTTCAAACTATCCCACATAAAGTGTCAAGGCAATTGTGTAGTCAACTAGGTTGCACATCACTCTCTTTTGTATTATTTTGTTTAGAAATTAGGAATGCCCCTTCCCAAACTACTACAGTATAATCTTTTTTTATTTTATATTTGAAGGTTTGTATGTAGAGTGTGATGTAGGATTTAACCATCTCGTTACCAAGGAACCCAAAGTTAGATTTGGCCAACCTTTTGACAAGGTAAATTACAAATTTGTGCAAGATATGCCAAAGCATATATAATTTTTCGACTCTTAGGTGTGATTGGATCATGACATATATCGATGCACTAAGATTTGGGGTTATGTTTAATGGTATCCACCTATATTGGATTGAAGTAGCTAGACATCATAGATATGGATGTTTGCTCTCACCATGTCTTTTAATAATTGTGTATAAGTATCTTTCATGGCTTATTCAACACTAGCTTAAGCAAGCTACCTCAACTCGGTTCAAGATTCACCCTTCATCCTCTATAATAACACACTTCTATATATTAAAGGGGAGTATGCACATCACTTAGGCCAGATGGTGAATATCAATAAATCTAGAGTATTATTTAGCAAATGGATTGCATGCATGCAATACAAGATGATAGTAGTAATACTAGATAAGCATCAAGTTGCTAAATTGAAATATCTAAGAATAACAATTCTATCAAACAAAGTATAAAAAAAGAGTTTGATTTTTTATTAGTCATGTTGAAAATTTTGTCAAATTAGATTATTTGGTCACTATCAATAGAGAGCCATATTGTCATGATAAACTTAATGTTAGCTATTATTTCTACAAATTACTTAGCTCACTCACTAATTTCAAGTTGCTTTATTTACAGATCAAAGCATTATTCCTATTGAGACACAATAACTCTTTTTGATTAATATGAGGGACTCAAAATCTGGATTTTGTCAACCTAATAGTCAACATTGATTATAAAACACTATAGCTGGGTTATGGCTTAAGAAAATAGTTTGTGTTTAGGTCCAACATATCGATGTACTTCATAAAAATAATTGAATTTTATATGTGACATAGTGCATCACATACATGTAAGTTACATAATAACTCATCCCCAAAGACAATAAATAACATTGTTTGGATGAATATCATAGGTAATTTAGTTTCATTCTTCTTAAATAATTGACTTGGCATCCTTTCTATTTCCTCATGGCTAACCTATCTTATCATGGAGATAGACCATCTAACTCATGTAGTAGAGTTTCCTAAGTGACACGATGTGTAGTATCATAATAAAGTTGAAAACATATTTGTGCCTGATTTGGTATTTTTGATTCTATATTCCCCTTAGGAAAAATTAATTGAAAAAGATTTGATACGCTTCAAATCGAGTGAGGATACGCATTGGACTCAAAGATAATTCACAACAGCATGCATATGAGTATAATTTTACTAAGAAGGAGGTCGTGTAGGTTTGTAAAGTGAATGTGCATTCTCAAGTAAAAACGTCTTCTTGTTGAAGTTAATGTCAAATCTACTTCTTACTCACTCTTGCCTTCATGCAAGAAGGATTGAAATACCTGAGCTTTTTACGTAGGTTTGTAGTGTAACTTAAGGTTTGTAATATTATTTGTGAGTGACATCGTGAAAAGAATTTTGATTCAATAGCTTCGTAAAAGATAGATTCATGCTCAGTGAAGTGAACGACAAGGATGTTACTTCATTGATTGAGCTTCTTAATTGAATGTTTGAGAATCAATAAATTTGAGAACGTTAACTACATGTGTGAATAAATTCCTATTAAGCCAAAGGAAATATTTGAATTGCTTCCACTACTATTGCTTGTATAAAGTCTTCAACTTCATCTTATGGGAACTCTAGCAGCCTTGATGAGCTTTCTTTCTACTTATTGGACTTCTCCTCCACTAGATTATTGAAATCAAATGTGATGCAAGTTGCACAAGACGATCTAAACAATGGAATTGGTGTTGTTATTCAGGAAGATACCAACGAGCTTATTACTATTGTAAGAAAAACTTGGGTTTTAGGTATAGCTTTTGCATTGGAGGCTATTTCTAGTTTTAATGCAACTGAATTCCTTATAATGCTACTTCTTAATGTCCACACATTAGTGATCGAATCAAACACTACTACAACCATTATTATAATGAGCTTGCATATGTTTAGGTAATGCCATCTTTAAAATTTCCCTACATGAAGTGCCAAAAAAATAATGTTATAGATTGGGTCATTGATCACACCCTTTTGTATGATTTTGGTATGCTCTAGGGGATGCCCCTTCTTAGACTGGTTCAACTTTATCTTTTTACTAATTTTATGTATGGAACACATTAAGTAGAGTATGGTGTTGGCTTCAGCCATTGCTTTATCCAAACCCAAGGAGGCTTACTTTCTATTAGAACCCTCCTTCAATGATTAGATTAAATTAGATTACAATGTATTGTGCATGATAATTTCATTGCAAGAATTTGTATTATTGTATGAGATGACATGACTAGACGTATTACTACTATAGAAAAAGTGTTTGTTTCAAGTTTAACTTTTGTCATGGGGACTACTTCTTTTCTTGAATCAATTGAACTTCTTAAATAAATACTTCTTAATGTTTAGGTGGAAGTGATTGAATCAGATTCTATTAAAATATTTGTTGTAATGAACCTATCACTTTTATATATAGCAAATAATAGTTCCTACCAATGTGATATTACATATATTTAGGGTATGATGTCTTTCAAACTTTCCTGCATAAAGTTCCAAGGAAACAATGATGTGTATAGCATAAATTATCATGCACTTTTGTTTGATTTTATTTGGGACTAAGGAATGCTTCTTCCCAAATTACTTCAATTATCTTTTTATTGATTTTATCAAGTAACCCAAATAAGGTTTACTTAGTGTAATCATAAGGAGGGTAATGCATTTATCTATGAATTATTGGAAAAAGCTTTCATGAATATTCATGGTATGCAAGCCTTCATAGATATTACAATGACACATCTTCCTTACATTAACTTGAATCACTACCCACTACTTATATTATTTAGACAATCTTCATTAGGTAAAACTAATATATGAACTCATTTTGAAAACATCATGTAATCCATTTCATAGTCAACTAATGTTGTGCATGCAACTTTGGGATTGACTGTTAGAGGTAACCAAATGTATAACTTATCCACTAAATTCAGCAAAGCTCTTCCAACATTAAAGAAATAAAATGAAACTAAACCTTAGGTAATATGAGCCTCCTCTAACCTTCAACCTTTGAAAATTATTAATAGTGATCAAGCAACCATAGTTGCACCTCCAATAAATCACGATGCGATTAGAAGTGTGCATTATCCATCAAAAGAAATAAATCCCATGGTGTAAATACCATCTATATTAAATTTGTGCATAATTATTGGAAATTTGCATATGTTGATATTGTCATAGTTATGAAACTATTATTCAAAGATAGCTTTACTCGCAAACATTAGAAAAATTTGATGGTCATTCTTATCCCTATATTTCAAAGTGCATCTAATTCTAAGAATTCTAAGATCATCAGCCTTTGTTATGTGATTTACAAAGTGGTGACAAAACTTTTTGTGGCTAGACTTAAGGTGCTTCCTGATATTACTATTTAGGAAAAGGTTCTTTTTTTACTTAGCCATGTTATATCTATTAGTATATTCTTAGCACATTAAATTGTTGCCCTTATGCACTTTTCTACTTCTAAAGAAGGCCAATTAGAAAGTTTTGCTAAATATGCTAAAGCATTTGCAACACTAAATTTTATTTGTGTGACTACATTGATGCTTGTATAATTACACTGAGACTTAGGATTATGTTTAATGGTATACATCTATATTGAATAAAAGTAGCCGGGGGTCTTAGGTTGGGATGTAACTCTCGTTATATTTTTTTCTATAGTGTTTGAGTATCTCATATGGTTTATTCAATATCAACATAAGCAACCTACCTCATTGGTTATGCTACTAGGGAAGGTTTCAAATTTGTTTTCAAATTTATTTTCAAAGTGTAAGTGTAGCCACGCGTTAATGTCTTCTTCTGGTCATTAATGATAAATCTTCTACCTACTCGCTCCTAGCTTTGTGCAAAAGGGACTGATACATCAGAGCTTTTACGGGGTTGTAATGCAACTTAAGATTTGCAAAATGTTTTTTGGGAGTGCCACAATGTGAAATAATTTAGGTCTAGTAAATTTGCTAGTGATAGTTTCAAGCTCAACAAGTTAAAGGATAAGGATTTTTCTTCATTAATTGAGCTTCTTAACTGGATGTCTATGAATGTGTGGGTGCCTACTACTTCTTATATACTTAAGTTTGCTACTTTGGCATTATTTCACCTTTGCCTTAACTAGAATTTGTAAGAACATGTAGATAAGTTTCTCAATTCAATTTATACTCCAAAGAAATATTCAAATTGTTGCCCTTGCTACTATCACTTTTTTCAACACTTCAACTTCATCCCATGGGAGCTCCAACAGCCTTGATGGGCTATTTGTTACTTGTTATTAGACTCCTCTAACGAGTTGGGTTAGAAAAAATTTTTTTGTAGCTCTGCAAGATGATCTCACTATTGGAATTGGTATTACTATATGAGATGACATGAGTAGGCCTATTAATATTGTAAGAAAAACCTGGGTTTTAGATTCATTTTTTGCAATGGGCAATATTTCCACTCTTGAAGCAATGGAATACTTTAGAATGCTACTTCCTAATGTCCAAGTACTACTGTTTGAAATAGACTCTACTACAGCTATTATAGTAATGAACTAGTTGCTTTTGTCTAAAGCAACTAGAAGTTCCTACTATAATGTTATTTCATAGGTTTAGCAAATGCAGTCTTTTAATCTATCCCCCAAATAGTGCCAAGCCAACATTGCTGTCAACTTGGTCACCTATTATGCATTTTTGCATTGTTTTATTTAGAACTGGGAATTATTCCTTACAGTACTATTTGAACTAGTCATCCTACTAATTTTATTTTTTAACCTTTTTAAAGAGAGTATGATGTAGGATTCAGTCATTTCTTTATCAAGGAATCCAAAGACATAGACTTGTGAAGACATACAAAAATTATGGATGCATGCCATGGATGTGGGAAATGGTGACATACATACAAAAGGTGATGTATGTCAATGACATTGGTGGCTGAAGGAAGGGAAAGGATGATGCTGGACAATGTTGGTAACTTGCTGAGAGGATAGTTTGGGCATCTAAAAGTTTTGTTCTGGTTCTAAGAAATTTTAAAATGGACCTAGAATTCATAATCCTCTTAGTACATAGTAAGGAGTAGCGATCTATGACTGAAACTAAATTTTGTAAGATTACAAAAAAAGAAAAAAAAACATTGGTTGCATGGTGCACATATCCCCATCACGATTGGCAAGTGTTGTTGTTTAGAGCTTAGTTCATTATACTTCTAAGCCTAATAGCTCCCTCAGTGAACATTTTAGATTTCTGGATTATATTTGTGGAATGAGCTTTTATGAACACTATTGATGGAACTTAGGGAGGTGCATTAAGGAATGTAGTGTTGTTAATGGAAGAGTTATAGTTAGACAAGGCTTGGTACAACTTGAATATATCTGGTGATGATGTGGTTGCTTCTTTAAGGTTGCATGGTGCATTAGTAGTGGAATTGCATAAGGAGTCAAGTACATAATAGGAAGAGGAAAAACTAATTTAACTGAATAATGAACTTAGCATCCATCTCATTAATGTATTTAGGGAAACAGGTAATTTTTCATTTTAAGTCTTTAGAAATAAATTTTGCAAAACATTTTGTAAATAATAAATGGAAAAAAATGAAAAACTTGGAAAAGTTGAAAACACCAAGATGTTACGATAGTTGTCATGCTGACCATATTTGACCAGATTATCTATAACAAAATGACACCAAAAGTAAAGATGAGAAAAAGAGGAGAATAAAGAAGAAGAATGCCCTTAAATCAATTGGAGTGCTTCAAAAGATTCTCTCCATAACTTCAAATAGATAGAAGGAAGAGATGTTATGTTTCATAGTAAATGATGGTTCAAGCACATCTTGTGAAAAAAAGAGAATGAGATAAGCTCTTGGCCTTGTGATGTTCTTGAAAATAATTACATAGAAGTTATTAGTGCTTTAAATTCACTAATGTGTGCACATATAAAATTAAAAGAAATTTTACGAAGAAAAGATTGACCATCTACATTTTTTATGAAAGAAGATAATAAAAAATAGAAATGCTTCAAGCCTATGATGAAAAAAATTTCATGATTATTGAGAATATTTTCTTGATAGAGGATATTACAAGTTTAAAAAAATTTACTTCCTTGAACATGGAAAATTTTATAATGCCTCACATGATGTTCATTTTTCTAAACATAAGAGTATGTTTACTTTTAAATATATACAAAACATTTCAAATATTACATGTTTTTATTATTATAAACAAGCACATACAATCAAGGTTTATAAAATTAGGAAAAACATTTCTATTTCAAAACCATTTTTCAATTGGGTAATTAAAAATAATATTATGAATGTTCCCATAGTGAATATTAATGCTCAACCCAACCTTACTTGGGTTCCATTGGTTGGAGAAAATAAAATTAATACAAGATGTCACCATAATTATGGTGTGGAGATGCGATGCATTGAAAATATTCATAAGTTAGAAATAATATCCTTAGAATTTTGTGCATAAGAAAGCATAAAAACTAAGAAAATAAACGTTATATTTTATGATTACTAAGCCAAAAGTTTACATTTTATTAGCCATATATTGAGAAAAAATTAAGATCTAGCTCTTGGGTGTTGGATAATGGATGCCCAAGACATATGACTTGGGAATGATCAAAGTTTATGTCAATAAAATGTGGACCAAGTAGCTGGGTAACATTAAGAAACAACTTTAAGAAAAAGATAATTGGAGTTGGTAATATAGGTATGTTTAATTTTATGCTTTAAAATGTTGTCTTAGTTGATTAATTAGAATTTAATTTAGTTAGTCATAGTTTATTATATGTAATGATTACTTTACTAATTTTGATACTCAATTTTGCAAAATATTAAATATAATCAAGTATTACTAGTTGGCAAAAGAAAAGGTGACACTTATGTCATTAAATTTGGTCAACTAGAAGCTAGTGGAATGGAATGCCTTGTCATAAATTCAAATGACAACAATTTATGGTATAGAAGACTAGGTCATGTTGGTTATTTTACACTAAAAAAATTAAGCTAGATGTCATTAGAGGTGTTCCTAAACCAAATAAAACTATTTGGAAAATGTGAGTCCTACAAAAAAGGAAAGCAAGTTATAACTTTCTTTTAACCAAAAAAATAAATTAAACACTAATAGACCTTTAGTCATAGTTTATTAAAAACCTTTTTAGACCATTACAACACTTGAGTTTAGATGGAAAGAAATATGGATTTGTGATTCTTAGTAATTTTTCAAAATACATTTACATTGTGTTTTTTAAGAGTAAAAGTGAGACGTTTAGAATTTTTTTTAAATTTGATAAAAAAGATAAAAAGGCAAAATAATCTCAATTTAATTTGTACTCAAATTAATAAAGTCAGTGAATTTAAGAATGAGGATTTCTATGATTATTATAAGGGTAAGAAAATAAGGAATCAATTTACATGTCTTTATACAACTCAACAAAATAGGATTGTATAACGAGAGACTAGAACCTTAGTAGACGTGGGTAGAACAACATAGATTAAATACAATATATCAAATTACTTTTGAGTAAAGGAAATTTATATGGCTTCTTATATAAAAAAAATATAATTAACTTAAGGAAAATACTTAAGAAAACTGTATGAATTATTTAAAAATTAGAGGCCAAATGTTACCTACTTTCATATTTTTGGGTGCAAATGTACCATTCTTAATAATGTAAGAAACAACTTGAGAAAGTTTTATGAAAAAGTAAGTGTATTAATTTTCTTAGGATACTTTTCAATTAAAAAATCTTATAGATTTAAAACATAAATACTCAAAAGGAAGACGAATTAATTCTTGTAATATTTGATGAGTCTATTCAAAATAGATTATAAAAAGTTAGAGAAAGAGATATTGTCCTTAAAAAAACTTGGACTTGCAAAAAGGATTAAAAAATCAAGAGTACATAAAAAGGAGAAGTGATTAGTCATCAATTACCAAAAGATTAGAAGTATCAAGATTCACATCCAAAGGTATTACTAATAAGATATGTTAATAAAAGAGTTAGCACTAGAGTTTCTGTGAAAGAAATTGATCATACTTCATTTATATCATTCATACAACAAATATATATAGAAGATGCACCTAATGATTACTATTGGGTTTGGGTAATGAATAAAGAATTAAAGCAATTTCAGAGAAACCAGGTCTGAGAATTACTTTTTAAGCCTAGTGATAAATAAGTAATTGGAACCAAATGGGTATTCAAAAATAAATTAAGTAAAAATGTTGTGTTCATTAGAAGCCAAGTTGGATTTCGTTCTAAGTGTTATAACCTAGTTGAATGTATATATTTTGAGGAGTCATTTGCACTTGTAGTAAGATTAGAGGTCATTAGACTTCTTTTAGCATGTTCATGTCTAAAAAATTTTAGATTACTTCAAATAGATGTAAAAAGTGAATTTTTAAAAGGAATAATAGAAGAATATGTGTATGTATAATAATCCCCCCAATTTTGAGACCCATGCAAATGGTGATTATGTATATAAATTTAACGCACCTTATAACCTTAAGTATGCTCCTAATTCATGGTATCATAAATTAAGCAATTATCTAGTTAATAGTGATTTTAGGAAAGTAAAGGTGGATAACATATTATTTCTAAAATCTTTAAAAAAATGTTTTGTTTCTTATACAAGTTTATGTTAGTGACATAATTTTTGGAAGTACAAATGATAAGTATTTTAACGACTTAATGATGAGGTAGTTTGTGATGAGTATGATTGGTGAGATCAACTTTTTCTTAATAATACAAATTATGTAGTTAAAAGATAAGATTTTTATATCTCAAACTAATTATTTAAAAAAATAATTTAAGAAATTTGGGTATGAAAATAAAAAAATAAAAAGATTTCAATAAATCAACCAATCTATTTAGACTTAAATGAAATTGAGAAACCTCTTAATTAAAAACTTTATAGAGGATTTATTGGATCATTACTTTATGTCATAACAAATAGACTAGATATTGCTTTTAGTGTTGTCTTATCTGCTAGACTCTAATTAAATCTTAAGGGAAGCCATCTCAAGGTACTTAAATCAATCTTCAAAATTTTAAAAGGTACAATAAACTTAGGTCTATGGTACTTCAGAAATACTTTTTCATGTGATCTTATAGGTTACATTGATTCAAACTTTATAGGTTCAAATCCTAAGAAATTATCTAATTTTATAGTCAATTAAGAAGCAAAATTAGATAGACCTATCAACCATAGAAGTAGGGCAAGTAGTTGTGTTGCCCAAATATCATGGTGAAGTCAACAATTTTAATATTATGGTTTATATCTCTCACATATTCCTATTCAAATTAATAGTAATAGTGCCCTGGCCTTTGCAAAGAATCAAGTTCAAAATTGTAAGGCCAAGAACATCGATGTAAGAAACCATTTTTTTAAAGATCAAGTAGCTAAAGGCACAGTAGAATTCGAATATGTTCCTACCAAACAATAATTGACCAACATATTTACTAGGTCCCTTCCAATCAAAGAATTTCTATTCATAAGACAATAATTAGGTGTCATAAAAATTGTATAAATTATAGCTTTTTTATGGTGTCAAAGGAAAAGAATAATTGTTTAGATAAGTGAGCAGGTGCATGTAGTAAGGCAAGAATGAAGTAAAGGAGAGAATATATATTTCATTTTTAATATCTCATATATTTCTCAGATATGTGTTTTTATCTTTTATTTTGTTATCTAAATATTTATGTCTTGTCATAAACAAAAGGGAGAGATTGTTAGGTCACCTTTGTGTTTGATGAGTCAAGCATTAAATATTTTAATATTTTATTCTAATTGGCTTGTTTAGTATGAATTAGGTATAGTTTTTAATGAACAATCTATGCACTTTTGAAAATAATGAATTAATGATCTTCGAAGAACATTGGAGTGTTTAACAAGTTCTAAAAATGTAGACAAGCACACCATTCTTTGATAAGTTTTCTTTTATATGAAATAGAATGTTAGCTTATTGATTTTAAGGAACTCTAATTTTTTATCAATTTAACATCATATTTGAGCATCAAATTGTTCAATCATGTTATTGTTTTAGCAAATAAATACGATTCCATTTTTGAATCCTATGACCCTTTTTTTGGTTAAGTTCTATCCTTCTTAAAATCCATGTTATTTTGTTTGCTAAACCTTGATTAAATAGAAATAATAAAATCTACTAAATTTTTCATTATTAAAAATATAAATATATTTCTATCACATCTCAGCTGGTACCCAAGTGCAAAGCTTCTCAGATCGAGTGGGCTCTCGCAAGCCTTTGGTCAAGAAAAGTAAGAACAAAATCATAACGAGCCCATTCTGGTTGACTGTGGATTCATAAATCAGATGCGGTAAAACTTTGGGTTAAGCCAGGTAACACTCGAACTTAGTATACATATGAGTTCGATCAAACTAGTATAAATGATTATAAAGTCCCACGTGAATGATTATGAAGTGCAAATACCTTTCTCTCCCTAGAACATTGGACTAAATCCCTTGTGCCTATCTACATCCAAAAATAGGAGCACTCAGCAACATCTGAAGGTGCATTTTTATGATCGCATGGTGGAGCTCACCTCTATTTATTTGTCATGATCATCCATCTCACCATCTGTTCAATCTCCCAGAATAAAATAACTAAATCACTTGACATGGATGTCATAACATTTGAGTTTGTGCATGGTTATAAAATGATGACATAGGTGAACCTTATTGCAATAATGATGCAATTCTCTAAAAATAGCTTTATGTCAAAAGTTTGGAAAAGCACCCTTGTCATACTGATCCTTAAATCTTAAAGAACATAGAAACTTGAGCACATAAGCCTTTGTAACATATCTTGCAAAGTAGTGATCAAAATTTTAATAGCTATACCAAGGGTGCAGCATCCTGAGATCACTGCTTAGAAGAACGTATTTTGTGCTAGAGCATGGTATATCTTATAGGATTCTTTTGGATTATGAAATCACAAACCATTTACACAAATCTACTTCCAAAGAAGCTTTTGTTAAGCTAAAATTTAATATGAATGAGTCCTATGACAACATAAATTAGAAATTTGTAAAGGATATGCTTAAGCATTTGTGGTTCCTTAGTGCTTGCTATGATTGTATTAAGGCTTGTTTCACTACATCAAGGTTTGGGATTTTGTTTAATGATATCCATCTACCATGGATCAATAAAGTAAGGGTAATAGACAAGGATGTTTTTGCTCACCATACCACTTTACTATTATGTCAAAGTATCTCTCATGACTTATTTAGTACCAGCTTAATCATGCTATCTTGAATTGCTTTAGGATTGACCTATCTTCCCCTATGATTTCTTAACACCTATATTTTGATGATGTCATTGTTTATACACCTATGATGTGTGCTACAACGAGGAAATTATTGTGTAGCATGCACATCGCTCAGGTCAGGTGACAAATCTGAATAAATAAAGAGTGTTATTTAGGAAGGTGACCTTCTACAAGTGCAAGATGATTATTTTAGGAAAATTACATATACATTATGATAATTGAAATATTCAAGCATACCAATTAAAATAATAAAAATTTAGAAAACATTACTACAATTTCATTTTTAATCATGCTAAAAATTCTGTGTTGAGATGGATGATAAGGCTACTGTGGTGAGCCATGTTGTAATGATTAACTTAGTGTTTTCTACTATTACTACTTATAACTTAGCTTACACATTACGTTCTTGATACAATATTGTAGAGTTCAAGCAATTATTCATCATTGCTTGTGGAGTACTTCAAATTACAATAGCATAATACATTATTCCTACTAGGAAATGGTAACTCTATATAAGGATTGGGGGGGACTCAGAGTTCATAATTTGTAACCAGACAGTCAACATTGATTGCAAAACACTATAGGCGAGTTATTGCTCGGGAAAACAATTTATGTGTTCAGTCCTTTATGTACAAATACTATAACAAAAATAATACTTTCCATTTTTGTCATGGTGCAATGCATACATATTACTCGATATTGCAACCCTCTGTGCTACAAATAGTACGATTTGGTGGAATGTTGTGGTAATTTTGTTCCCTTTTCTGTTGGATAATTGGCTTTTCATCCTTTCTATTACTACTTGACCAACCTATCTCAACATTGCTGTGGAGAGTCCAACATTTGTAGTAGAGCTACTTAAGGGGTATGTAGTTTGGGATCAAAAAATGTTTCAAAATATATTCTTACATAATTTGGTATTTTTTATTTTATACTCTTCTTAGGCTAAATTGAATGAAAAGGGCATATTATGCTTCACATTAAGTGCAGATATGGTGTTGGACTTATTATATGCAACAACATGTGTTCGAGCCATAGTCCGTCAAGGAAGGAGATCTCGTAGATTTGGAATGTGAAAATGCAAACTTGGGTAAAGAATTTCCTATGGAGAATAGCATTAAATTAGATTCTTACTTGAACCAAATTTCTTATAAAAGGGATTGAGATGTTTGAACATTGTCCTTAACCTTATTTCCTATGAAGAGTCACAACATTGATTCTTGAAGTGCTATATGGAAGAAGAAGAACAAGAGGAAGAGAAAGAAGAAGAACAAGAAGAAGAAGAAGAAGTGAAAGAAGAAGTAGAAAAAGAAATAGATTACAGATCAGGGGTTAGTGATTAAGAATTAGGGATTAAAGATTAGGGATTATGGAATGAAGCAATAGAGATTAGGTCTCAAGGAATATGGATTGAAGATTAATGAGGAAGGGATTAGAAATTAGAAATTAGGGATTTGTGAGTTAGCAATTAGGGATTATGGTTTAGTGATTAGCTATTGAACATTAAGGATTAGGGATTAAAGACTAAGGAGGGAGAGATTAGGGATTAGGGAATATGGATTATGGGTTAAGGAGGCAGGGATTATAGATTAGAAATTAGGTATTAGGGATTATAGAATATGGATTAAGGAGAGAGGGATTAGATATAAGGCATTATAGATTAGGGATTAGGAGTTAAAGATTAGAGATTAAGATATAGCAATTAAGGATTAGGATTTAGGGATTAAGGATTTAGGATTATGAATTAGGTAATAAAGATTAGGGATGAAGGATTAAAGATTAGTGATTAGTAATTTGGGATTCAAGATTATGGATTAGAGATTAGGGATCTGGTTTTAGGGATTAGGATTTAAGGATTAAGGATTAGAAATTAAGGATTTGGGATTAAAAATGAATGATTCAGGATTATGTATTATAGATTAAAGATTAAGGCCAACAAAATTTGTATTAGCAATTATAGTTTAAGGATTAGACATTAGAGATTAGACATTAGAGATTTGACATTAGGGATTAGAGATTAAGGATTAATGAATAAGGATTATGGATTAAGTATGGATTAGGGATTAATGATTGGGGATTAGCGATAAGCGACTAGTAATTAAGGATTACAAATTAAGGACAAGAGAATAGGAAGGGATGGATTAGGGAGTAGGTATAAGGGAACAAGGATTAAGGATTACAAAGAAGAAGAAGAAGAAGAACAACAACAAGAAGAACAAGGAGAAGAAGAAAAAGAAAAAGAAGAAGTTGATGATGATGAAGAAGAAGAAGAAGTAGAAGAAGAAGAGGAAGATCAACAAGAAGAGGAAAAGGAAGAAGAAGAAGAAAATGTGGAATGAGTCGGAGAAGGGGAAGAAGAAGAAGAAGAAGAAGAAGAAGAAGAAAAAGAAGAAGAGGAGGAAGAAGAAGAAGAAGAAGAAGAAAAAGAAAAGGAGAAAGAAGAAGAAGAAGGAGAAGAAGAAGAATAAGAAGGAGAAGAAGAAGAAGGTGAAAAGTTGGAGAAGAAGAAGAAGAGGAAAAAGAAGAAGAAGAAGATGAAGAAGAAAAATCGAAAGATGAAGAAGAAGAAGAATAAGAAGAAGAGAGGAAGAAAAAGATGAAGAAGAAGAAGAAGAAAAAGATGAAGAAGAACAAGAAGAAGAGGCAGAGGAAGAAGAAGAAGAAGAAGAAGAAGAGGTGGAAGAAGAGGAAGAGGTGGAAGAAGAGGAAGAGGAAGAAGATGAAGATAAGGAAGAAAAACAAGAAGAAGAAGAGAAAGAAGAAGAACATGAAGAAGGGGAGGAAGAAGAAAAAGTGAAAGAAGTAGAAAAATAAATAGAATAGGGATCAGGTGTTAGGGATTAAGAATTAGGGATTAAGGATTAGGGATTATGAAATGAAGGATTAGAGATTAGGTGTCAGGGAATATGGATTAAAGATTAATGAGAAAGAGATTAGGGATTTGTGTGTTAACAATTAGGGATTAAGGTTTAGTGATTAGTGATTAGAAATTAGTGATTATGGGTTAGGGATTAAGCACAAAGACATTAAGGATTATGGAATATTGATTATGGATTTTGGAGAGGGGATTATTGATTAGTGGCAAGGATTTGGAGATTTTAGATTATGGATTAAGGATGTAGAGATTACATAATAAGCATTATAAATTATAGATTAGAGATTAAAGATTAGACATTATGGATTAGCAATTAGGGATACAGTTTAGGGATTGTAGATTAAGGAAGAGGAGGAGGAAGAAGACCTGGAAAAAAGAAAAAAGAAAGAAGTAAAAGAAAAATAAGAAGAAAAGATTATGGATTAAGGATTAGGGGTTTAGAATTAGTCATTAAGGATTAAGAATGGAGGGATATGGGATTAGGTGTTAGGGATTATTGATTAGGGATTAAAAATTATGGATTAAGGATTAAGGATTAGGGAGTATGATTACAAAATAAATAATAAGGATAGGGGACTATGGATTATGGATTAGGGTTAAGGATTAGGCATGAAGGTATCAATTATTAGGGAATAGAGATTAAGGATTCAGGATTAAGGGATTAATTATTAAAGATAGGTAATTAGGGTTTTAGGATTTATGATTATGTATTTGAGAATAGGGATTGAGGATAAAGGATAAGAGATTTATGACTATGGATTTGGGATTCAAGATTTTGGATTAGATATTAGGGATTATGGATTAAGTGATTAGAATTAATATTAGGGATTAGAGTAAGGGATTAAGGATTAAGGATTCGAAATTAAGGATTTGGGGCAAGGGATTAGAGATTATGGATTAAGGAATATGGAATATAGATTAGGAATTAAATGACAAAGATGAGGTATTAGCGATGAGAATTTAAGGGTTAGGGATTAGAATGTAGGGATTCTTGATTATGGATTATATATTAGGGATTAAGAATTAGAGATTAGGGTTTATGGTTTAGAGATTAATGATTAGAGATCAGGGATTAAGGATTAGGATTACTGATTAAAGATGGATTAAGAATTATGGATTAGGGTTAAAGGATCAGGGAATAGAAATTAGGGATTAGTGATTGTGAAGGAATGTATTAGGATAACAAATTTTGGGATAAGAGATTTGGAAGGGAGGGATTAAAGAGTGGTGATTAGGGAATTGGGGTACAAAGAAGGAGAAGGAGAAGAAGAGAATGAGGAACAAGAAGAACAACAAGAAGAAGAAGAAGAAGAAGAAACAAAATATAATGAAGAAGGGGAAGATGAAGAAGAAGAAGCAGAAGATGAAGTAGAAGAGGAAGAAGTAGAAGAAGAAAATAAGGAAGAAGAAGAAGAAAAAGAAAAAGAAGTAAAAGAGGAGGGTGAAGAAGAAAAAGAAGAAGAAGAGGAAGATGAGGAAGAAGAAGAAGAAGAAGAAGAAGAAGAATAAGAAAGAGAAGAGCGAAAAGAGTAAGAAGAAGAAGAAGAAGAAGAAGAAAAAGAAGTGGAAGAATAAGAAGAAGACAAGGAAGGTGAAGAAGAAGAAGAAGAATGAGAAGGAGAAGAGTAAGAGGAAGAAGAAGAAAAAGGGGAAGAAGTTGAAGAAAAGAAGAAGAAGAAGAAGAAGAAGAAGAGGAAGATGTTGAGGAAAAAGAGCAGTGGAGGAAGATGATGAAGAAAAAGAAGAAGGAGAAGAAAAAGAGGAAGATAGGAAGAAAAAGATGAAGAAGAAGAAGAAGAACATGAAGAGGATGAAGAAGAACAAGGAGGAGGAGGAGGAGGAGAAGAAGAAGAAGAAAAAGAAATAGAAGAGGAAGATGGGGAAGACGAAGAAGAAGAAGAAGAAGAGGAATAAGAAGAGAAAGAAGAAGAAGAAGAAGAAGAAGAAGAAGAAAAAGAAGAAGAAGAAGAACAAGAAGAAGAGGGAAAAGAAGAAGAGGAAGAAGTAGAGACGTAGAAGAAGAAGAGGAAGAAGAAGATGAAGAAGAAGAAGAAGAAGTGGCAGAAGAGGAAGATAAAGAAGAAGAAAAGGAAGAAGAAGATGTAGAAGAAGTGAAGTAGATGAGGATTAAGAAGAAAAAGAAGATGAAGAGCAAGATGAGGAAGAATAGGAAGAAGAAGAAGATGAAGATGTGGAAGAAGAAGAAGAACAGGACGAAAAATAAGTAATAGAAGAAGAGGAAGAAGGGATGGATTACAATTCAGTGGTTAGGGATTATGGTTTAGGAATTAAGGAATGAAGGATTAGAGTTTAGGTGTCAAGGAATATGAATTAAAGATTTGAAATGGAGGGAGTAGGGAATTTGGATTTGAGAGATAGCAATTAGGCATTAAGATTTAGGGATTAGAGATTATGGGTTAGTGATTTAGGATTAAGGATTTAGGAGGGAGGAATTAGAGATTTGGGATTAGGCACTATAGATTACGAGATAGGGTTAGAGGGATTGAGGATTTTAGAGATTAGGTATTAGGGATTATGGATTAGGGATTAGGGAGGGAGGGATTAAGTATTAGGCATTATATTTTAGGGATTAGGGTTTACAGAGTAGACATTACGGATTAATAATTCAGGATTAGGGTTTAGAGATTAAGGATTATGGATTAAGAAGCAGGGATTAGGGAAGGACATCTGGAAGAAGAGGCGGAAGAAGGAAGATGAAAGAAGGAGAAGAGGAAGAAGAAAATGAAAAAGTAATAGGAGAAGAATAGGAAGAATAAAGAAGAAACAAGAAAGAATAAAGTAGAAAGAAGAAGGAAGAATGAAGAAGCAAGAAAGAAGAAGGAAGGTGGAAGGAAGAAGGAAGAAGGAAGAAAAAAAGAAAGAAGAAAGAAGAAAGAAGAAAGAAGAAGAAGAGAAAGAAGAAGAAGTAGAAGAAGGAGAAGGAGAAGGAAGGGGACATAGAGAATGTGGAGGAGGAGAAGGACATGGAGAAGGAAAAGGAGATGGAGATGGAGAAGGAGAAGAAGAAAGAGAAGGAGAAGGAGAATAAGAAAAAAAAGGAGACAGAGAAGGAGGAGTAGAAGAAGAGGAAGAAGAAGAAGAAGAGGAAGAAAAAGAAGAAGAAAGAAGAAATAAAAGAATAAGAAGAAGAAGATGATGATGATGATGATGAAGAAGAAGAGGAAGAATAAAAGGAAGAAGAAGAAGAAGAAGAAGAGTGAGATGAAGAAGGTGAGGAATTAGTAGAAGAGAAAAAAGAATTACAAGAAAAGAGGAAAATCTAGATAAAGAAGAAAGAGAAGAAGAGGCAGAAGAAGAAGTAGAAGAAGAAGAGGAGGAGGAGGAAGACAAAGAAGAAGATGAGGAAGACGATGAAGAAGAAGTAAAAGAAGAAGAAGAAGAAGAAGAAGAAGAAGAAGAAGAAGAAGGAGAAGAGGAAGTACTAGTAGAAGAAGAAGAAAGAGAAAAAGAAGAAAAAGAAAGTGAAGAAGAAGAAGAAGTAGTAGTAGAAGGAGAAGAAGAACAAGAAGTAGAAGATGAACATGAAGAAAAAGAATAAGGAGAAGAAGAAGAAAAAAAAGAAGAAGAAGAAGACGAAGAAGAAGAAGAGGCAGTACAAGATAATGAAGTAGAGGAAGAAGAAGATGAGGAAAAAAAGAGCAAGAAGAAGAAGAAGAAGTGGAAGATAAGGAAGAAGAGGAAGAAGTATTCAGGGTTAAAGATTAAGGATTAAGGATTAGGGACTAGAGATAAGAGACTTGAGATTTTGTATTATAGCAAAAGGATTAAGGTGTAAAGATAAGGTATTAAGGATTAAGGTTTAAGGACTAGAGATTAATGATTGTAGATTATGGATTAAGGATTAGGGATTAGGGAATACAACTTTTGAATTAGTGATTAGGGAGGCATGCATTAGGGATTGTAAATTTAAGGATAAGAGATTAGGGAGGGAAGGATTAAGGAGTAGGGATTAAGAAATATTGATTAAGGATTATGAAGAATAAGAAGAAAAAGAAGAGGAGGTGGAAGAAGAAGAAGAACAACAACAACAAGGAGAAGAAGAGGAAGAAGAAGAAGAAGAAGAAGATGAAGATGAAGAAGACGAAGAAGATGAAGATGAAGAAGAAAAAGAGGAAGATGAAGAAGAAGAGGAAGAAAAATAAGAAGAAAATGTGGAAGATGATGATGAAGAAGAGGAAGAAGAACAAGAAGGAGAAACGAAGAAGAGTAGGAGGAAGAAGAAGAGAAGAAGAAAAAGAAAGAGGAAGAAAAAGAAGAAGAACAAGAAGAAGAAGAAGAATAAGAAGGAGAAGAGTGACAGGAAGAAGAAGAAGGAAAAGAAAAAGAAAAAGAAGAAGAAGAAGTTGAAGAAGAAAAAGAAGAAGAACAAGAAGAATAGAGGAAGAAAAGATGATGATGAAGAAGAAGAAGAAATTGTTGAAGGAAAAGTAGGAGGAGAAGAAGAGAAGGAAGTAGAAGAAGAAAAAGAAGAAACAAAAGAGGAAGAAGATGAAGAAGAAGTAAAAGTAGAAGAAGTAGAGGAAGAAGAGGAAGAAGAAGAGAAAGTAGATGAAGAAGAAGAAGAAGAAGGAGAAGAAGTGGAATAATAGGAAAAAGAAGAAGATGATGAAAAAGAGATCGAGTAGAAGAAGTAGACAAAGAAGAGGAAGAAAAAGAAGAAGAAAAAGAAGAAGTGGAAGAAGAAGAAGAAGAAGAGGAAAAGGAAGAAGAAGAAGAAGAAGAGGAAGACGAGGAAGAAGAGGAAGACGAGGAAGAAGAGGAAGAAGAAGAAGATGAACATTAGGAGGAAGAAGAAGAATAAGAAGAAGAAAAAGAAGAAGAAGAAGAGGAAGAAGAAGAGAAAGAAGAAATAGATTAGGGTTCAAGGGTTAAGGATTAACAATTAAAGATTAGGGGTTATGGAATGATGGATTAGGGATTAGATATCAGGAAATATGGAATAATGATTAATGAGGAATTGATTAGGGACTAGAAATTAGGGATTTGAAAGATTAAGGATTAGGGAATATGGATTATGGATTAAGGAGTGAGGGATTGGGGTTTAGAGATTAGATATTAGAGATTAAGGAGGGAAGGATTAGATATTATGTATTATAGATTAATGATTAAGGTTTAAAGATTAGAAATTATGGCTTTACAATTAGAGAATAGGGTTTAAGGATTATGGATTACAAATTAGGGAGTAGGGATTAGGGATTAAAGAAGAAGTGTAGGAAGAAGAAGTGGAAGAATGAAGAAAAAAGAAGTTAAAGAAAAGTAAGAAGAAAAGGATTAGAGATTAAGGATTAAGGATTAAGGATTAGGGGTTAAGAATTAGTGATTAAGGATTAAGAATGGAGAGATATAGGATTAGGTGTTAGGGATTATGGATTAGGGATTAAAAATTAGAGATTAAGGATTAGTAATTAGGGATTAAGGTTTAGAGATTAAGGACTAATGATTAGAGATTAATAAATAAATAACAGGATAAAGGATTAAGGATTAAGGATTAAGGATTAGGGATCACAGATTAGGGTTAAGGATTAGTTATGAAGGGATCAATGATTAGGGATTAGGGATTAAGGATTAAGGATTAAGGGATCAATTATTAAGGATTGGTGATTATGGTTTTTGGATTTGGGATTATGGGTTAGGAAATAGGGATTATGGATTAAGGATTAGAGATTAATGGTTATGGATTTAAAATTCAAATTTATGGATTAGAGATTAGGGATTAGGGATTAGAGATTAAGTGATTACGATTAAGATTAGATATTAGGGACAAGGTATTCAAGATTAAGGATTATGATTTAGGAATTAAGTTTAGGGTTAAGAGAATAGAGATTACAGATTACAAAATGTGGAATATAGATTAAGGATTAGAGATTGAGAATAAGTTACTATGAATTTGGGTTTAAAGATTAGGGATTAGAAATGAGGGATTTAGAAATATGGACTATAGATTAGTAAAGATTATGTATTAGGGAATAGGGTTCAGGGCTTAGAGACTAAGGATTAGATATTAGAGATTAAGGATTAGGGATTATGGATTAAGGATGGATTGAGATCTATGGATTAAGGATTAGGGTTTAGAGATAAGGCAATAGAGATTAGGAATTAGTGATTAGGGAAGCATTGATTAGGGATTACAAATTCAGGGATAATAGATTAGGGAGGGAGGGAGTAAAGATTCACGATTAAGGAATAAGGATTAAGGATTATGAAGAAGCAGAAGTAGAAGAGGAGGAGGAGGAAGAAGAAGACGAAGAAAAAGAACAAGGAGGAGAAGAAGAAGAAGAAGAAGAAGAACAACGAGAAGAAGAAGAAGAAGAAGAAGAATAAGAAGAAGAAGAACATGCAGAATAAGAAGAGGAAGATGAAGAAGAAAAGGAGGAAGAATAAGAAGAAGAAAACAAGCAAGAAGAAGAACAACAAGTTGAAAAAGAAGAAGAGGAGTGAGAA
>JAIUJO010001024.1:0-7500 GCA_023846275.1 Vanilla planifolia
GAAGAAGAAGAAGAAGAAGAGGAAGAAGAAGAAGAAGAGGAAGAAGAAGAGGAAGAAGAAGAAGAAGAAGAAGAAGAAGAAGAAGATGAAGAAGAAGAAGAAGAAGAAGAAGAAGTATAAGAAAAAGAAGTAAAAGAAGAAGATGAAGAAGAAGACTTCGAAAAAGAGACGAGGTGAAGAAGACATAGAGGAAGAAGAAGATGAAGAGGAAGAAGAAGAAGAGGAAGAGGACGAAGAACACGAAGAAGAAGAGAGAAGATTTAGAAGAAGAAGCAGTAGATGATGAAGAAAAGGAAGAAGGAGACAACGTTGCTGAAGAAAAGAGGAAGTAGAAGAAGAAGAAGAAGAAGAAGTTGAAGGAGAAGTAGGAGGAGAAGAAGAGAGAAAGAAGAAGAAGAAGAAGAAGAAGAAGAAGAAGAAGAAAAAGAGGAAGAAGAAAAAGAAGAAGAAGACGAAGAAGTATAATAAGTAGAAGAAGAAGAAGAAGAAGAAGATGATGATGATAATGGTGAAGAAGAAGAAGGTGACGAAAAAGAAGAAGAAGAAGATGATGAAGAAGAAAAGAAGAAGAAGAGGATGAAGAAGAAGGAGAAGAAGAAGAAGATAAAGAAGAATAACAAGAAGAAGAACAACAAGAAGTGGAAGAAGATATTGATGAAGAAGAAGAAGAAATGAAAATGAATAATAAGAAGAGGAGAAGAAGAAGAAGAAGAAGAAGAAGAAGACGAAGAAGAAGACGAAGAAGAAAACGAAGAAGAAGAAGAGAAAAAAGAGGAAGACGAAGCAGACGAAGAAGAAGAAGAAGAAGAAGAAGAAGAAGAATGATAATAACAAAAATAATAAGAAGAAGAAGAAGAAGAACAAGTGGAAGAAGAAGAAGAAGAAGAAGAAGAAGAGGAAGTAGAAGAAGAAGGTGAGGCAAAGAAGGAAAAGTTGAAGAAGAGGAAGAAAAAGAAGATGAAGATGAAGAAGAAGAAGAAATAGAAGAAGAAGAAGTAGAAGAAGAAGAAATGAAAAAAAGAAAGAAGAAGAAGACGAAGAAGAAAAAGGAGATGATGAACAAGGCAAAGAGAAGAAGATGGAGTAGAAAAGAAGAAGAAGAAGAAGAAGAAGATTAAAAAGGAGGAGAAGAAAAGAACAGAAAGAAGGAGAAGAAGAAGAGAGGAGGAAGAAGAGGAAGAGTAAGAAGAAGAAGGAAGAGGAGAATAAAAGATAATTAAGAAGAAGTACAAGAACAACAAAAGAAGAAAAAGCGGAAGAAGAAGAAGAAGAATAAGAACAAGAACAAATGGAAGAAGAAGGGGAAAGAGAAGAGCAAGAAGAAGAAGAAGCATATAATGATGATGAACAATAACAAGACGAGGAAAAAGAAGAAGAAGAAGAAGAAGAACATGAAGTTGACGGAGAAGAAGAAGAAGAAGAAGAAGAAGAAAGAGGAAGAAGAAAATGACGATGAAGAAGAAGAAGAAGAGGAAGATGAAGACGATGTAGAAGAAGGAGGAGATGAAGAAGAAAAGAAGAACAAGAAGGAGAAGGAGAAGGAGAAGAAGAAGAAGAAGAAGAAGAAGAAGAAGAAGACGAAAAAGAAGAAGAAGATGATGATGATGAAGAAGAAAGAAGTAGAAGAAGAAAAGGAAGAAGAAAAGAAGAAGAAAAGGAATGACAAGAAGAAGATGAAGATGAAACAGAAGAAGTAGTAGACAAAGAGGAAGAAAAGGAAGAAGGAGAAGAAGAAGAAGAAGAAAAGAAAAAGAGGATAAGAGGAAGAAGAAGAAGAAGAAGAATAGAAGAAGAAGAAGAAGAAGAAGAAGAAGATGATGAAGAAGAAGAAGAAAAAGAAGTTGAAGAAGAAGATGATGATGATGATGACGAAGATGATGAAAAAGAAGAAGAAGAAGAAGAAGAAGAAGTGGCAAAGGAAAAAAGATGAAGAAGTGGAAGAAGAAGAAGAAGAACAAAAAGTAGACAAAGAAGAGAAGGAGGATGAAGAAGAAGAAGAAGATGAAGAAGAAGAGATGATGATGATGATGATGATGAAGACGAAGAAGGAGAAGAAAAAGAAGAAGAAGAGAAGATGAAGAAGAAGAAGAAGAAAAGAAGAAAAGAAGAGATGAGAAGAAGAGAAGAAGAAGAGAAGAAGAAGAAGAGAAAGAAAAGAAGAAGAAGACAGAAAAAGAAGAAGAAAAGAAGAAGAAGAAGAAGAAGAAGAGACAAAGAACATGAAGAAGTAGATGTAAAAGAAGAAGAAGAAGAACACACAAGTGGAAGAAGATGAAAAGGAGAAGAGGAAGTAGAAGAAGAAGAAGAAGAAGAAGAAGAAGAAGATGATGAAGAAGATGAAGAAGAAGAAGAAGAAGAAGAAGATGAAGAAGAAGATGATTATGATGATATTGCTGAAAAGAAGAAGAAGAAGGGAAGAAGAAGTGGTGGAAGAAGTTGAAGATGAATAAGAAAAACACGAAGAAGAAGAAGATGATGAAGAAGGAGTCGAAGATGAAGAAGAATATGAAGAAGAAATGAATCAGAAGCAGAAGAAGAAAAAGAAGATGATGATGATGATGAAGAAGAAGAAGAAGAAGAGACAAGAAAAAGAAGGCGAAGAAGTGGAAGAAGAAGAGGAGGAAGAAGAAGAAGAAGTTAGTAGAAGAAGAAGAAGAAGAAGAGGAAGATGATGATGATGATGAAGAAGATGAAGAAGATGAAGATGAAGAAGAAGAAGAAGAAGAAGAGGTCAGAGTAGAAGGAGAAGAGGAAGAAGAAGAAGAAGAAGAAGATGAGGAGGAGGAAGAAGAAGAAGAAGAAGAAGACGAAGAATAAGAAGAAGAAGAAGAAGAAGAATAAGGAAAAGAAGAAGAAGAAGAAGTAATAGAAGAAGGAGTAGAAGAAGAAAAAGAAGAGAAAGAAAAATAATAAAAAGAAGGCGAAGAAGAAGAAATAGTATGCAAACAAGAAGAAGATGAAGGACAAGAAGAAGTAGAAGGAGAAGACAAAGAAGAATAAGAAGAAGAAGAAGAAGAAGAAGAAAATCAAGAATAAGAAGAACAGAAAAAAGAAGAAGAAGAAGTAGAAGAAGAATTATAAGTTGCAGACAAAGAAAAAGAAGAAGAAGAAGAATGATGAAGACGAATAAGAAGGAGAAGATGATGATGAAGATGGAGGAGAAGAAGAAGAAGAGGGAGAAGAAGAAGTCAAATATGAAGATGAAGGAGGTGGAGACAGAGAAGAAGAAGAAAAAAGATGAGAAGAAGAAGAAGAAGAAGAGGAAGAAGAAGAAGAACACGAACAAGAAGAAGAGGAAGAAGAAGAAGAAGAAGAAGAAGCTGTAGAAGTAGTAGAAGAGGAAGAAGAAGAAGAAGAAGAAGAAAAAAAATATGATGAATAACAAGAAGAGGAAAAGAAGAAAAAGAAGATGAAAAAGAAGACGGGGAAGAAGAAGAAAATAGAGGAGGAGGAGAAGAAGAAGAAGAAGATGGTGAAGAAGATGAAGAAGAAGTAGAGGGAGAAGAAGAAGAGGAAGAAGAAGAAGAACACTAAGAAGAAGAAGATGATGAAAAAGAAGAGGAGGATGGTGAAGTAGAAGAAGAAGAAAAAGAAGAAGTACAATAACCGGTAGAAGAAGACGAAGAAGAGGAAGGAGACGAAGAGAAAGTAGAAGAAGAGGAAGAAGAAAAGAAGCGAAGAAGAAGAAGATGAAAAAATAGGAAGAAGATGAGGGAAGAGAAGAATAAGAAGAAGCAGAAGAAGAAGTAGAAGAATAACAAGAAGAAATAAGACAAAGAAGAAGAAGAAGAAGAAGAACAAGAAGAAAAAGAAGACGAAGGAGATGAAGAAGAAGCAAAGAAGAATAAGAAGAAGAGGAAGAAGAAGAAGACAAAGAAGATGACAAAGAAGAGGAAGAAGAAGTAGACGTAGTAGAAGAACAAGAAGAAGAACAAGAAGAACAACAAGAAGACGAAGAAGAAGACAACAAAGATTAGAAAAGAAAGACGAGAAGGAAGAAGAAGTGGAAGAAGAAGAAGAAGAAGAAGAAGAAGAAGAAGAAGAAGAAGTAGACGGAGAAGGGGAAGAGGAGGAAGAAGAAGAAGAAGAAGAGGAAGAAAAAGAGAAAGAATAATAGGAAGAAGAAGAAGAAGAAGAGAAAAGAAGAAGAAGAAGAAGAAGTAGACAGAGAAGGGGAAGAGGAAGAAGAAGAGAAGAAGAAGAAGAAGAAGAAGAAGAAGAGGAAGAAAATGAAGAAGAAGAAGAAGAAGAAGAAGAGGAAGAAGAAGAAGAAGAAGAATAAGAAGAAGAAGAAGTAGTAGAAGAAGAAGTAGAAGAAGAAGAAGAATGAGAAGAATAAGAAGAAGAAGGAAAAGAAGAAAAGAAGAAGAAGAAGACAAAAAAGAAGAAGAATGCAAGAAGAAGAAGAAGAAGAAGACGAAGAAGAAGTAGAAGTAGAAGTAGTAGAAGAAGAAGAAAAACAAGAAGAAGAAGAACAAGAAGAAGAAGAAGAAGAAAAACAAGAAGAAGAAGAGCAAGAAGAAGAAGAAGAAGAAGAAGAAGAAGAAGAAGAACAAAAACAAGAAGAAGAATAGGTAGAAGTAGAAGAAGAAAAGAAAGAAGAAGAAGAAGAAGAAGAAGAAGAAGAAGAAGAAGAACAAGAAGGAGGAGGGGGAGGAGGAGGAGAAGAAAAAAAAGAAGAGGATGATGATGATAAGGAAGAAGGAGGAGGTGGAGGAGAAGTAATATAAGAAGCTTAAGATGAAGAAGGAGGCAAAGAAGAGAGGAAGAATAAGAAGAGGAAGAAGAAGAACGAAAAGAAGAAGAAGAAGAGAAAGAAGAAGAAGAAGGAAAAGAAGAAGAAAAAGAAGAGGAAGAAGAAGAAGAAGAAGAAGAAGAAGAGGGTTGAAAAGAAGAAGAGGAAGAAGAAGAAGAAGAAGAAGATTAAGAAGAAGTAGTAGAAGAAGAAGAAGTAGGTGGAGGAGGAGGAGGAGGAGATGAAGAAGAAGAAGAAGAAGACGATGATCATTTTGATGATGAAGAAGAAGAAGAGGAAGAAGAAGATGGAAAAGGAGAAGAAGAAAAAGAAGAAGATGAGAAAGAAGTTGAAGAAGAGGAAGAATAAGATGAAGAAGAGGAAGAACAAGTGGAGGAAGAAGAAGAAGAAGAAGAAGATGTAGTAGTAGTAGAAGAAGAAGAAGACGAAGAAGAAGAAGAAGAAGAAGAAGAAGAGGTAGAAGAAGATGAAGAAGATGAAAAAAAATATAAGGAAGAAGAAGCAGAAGAAGTTGAAGAAGAAGAAAAAGAAGAAGAAGAAAGGAAGAATAAGAAGAAGAGGAGGAAGAAGAATATTAAGAAGATGAAGAAGAAAAAGAAGTCAGAGAGGAGAAACAGGAAGAAGAGGCGGAGGAAGAAGAGGAAGAATAAGTAAAAGGAGAAGAAGAAGAACAAAAAGAAGAAGAAGAAGTAGAAGAAGGGAGAAGTAGGAGAACAAGAATATGATAGAGAAGAAGATGAAGAAGAAGAAATAAACGAAGAAGAAGAAGAAGCAGGAGAAGAAGAAGAATAAGAAGTAGAAGAAGAAGACGAAGAAGAAGAAGAAGAAGAAGATGAAGAAGAGGAATAAGAAGAAGGCTTATTAGAAGATGAAGAAGAAGAATAAGAAGAAGAAAGAAAAGAAGGAGGAGGAGAAGTAGTAGAAGAAGAAGAAGAAGAAGAAGAAGAGAAGAAGAAGATGACAAAGAAGAAAAACAAGTAAATGAAGAAGACGAAGAAGAAGAAGAAGAAGAAGAAGAAGATATAGAAAAAAAGAGTGAGAAGAAGAAGAAGAAGAAGATGAAAAAGATGAAGACGAAGAAAAAGAGATGAAGAAGAGGAAGAAAAAGAAGAAGAACAAGAATAAGAAGAAGGAGACATAGAAGGAGAAGAAGTAGAAGAAGGAGAAGAAGAAAAAGAGTAAGAAGAAGAAGAAGAAGAAGAAGAAGAGGAAGATGATGAAGGAGAAGAAGAAGGAGTATAAAAACAAGAAGACAAAGAAGAAGAAGAAGAAGACGAAGAAGATGATGAAAAAGAAGAGGAAGACGATGAAGACGAAGAAGAAGAAGAAGAAAAAGAAGAGGAAAAAGAAGAAGAAGACGAAGATGAAGGAGAAGAAGAAGAAAAAGATAATGATGATGAAAGGTAAACAAGAAGAGTTGGAAGAAGAAGAACTGCAAGAAGAAGAAGAAGAACGAGAAGAAGAAGAAGAAGACATTGAGGAAGAATGAAAGACAATGAAGAAAAAGATGAAGAGGAAGTTGATGTTGATAATGAGGAGAAAGAAGAAGAAGAAGAAGAAGAAGAAGAAGAAGAAGAAGAAGAAGTAGAATTAGAAGTAGAAGAAGAAGTCGAAGAAGAAGAAGTTGAAAAGAACAACACGAAGAAGAAGAAGAGGAAGAAGAAGAAGAAGAAGGAGAGAAAGAACCATACGAAGAAAAGAGGAAGAGAATTAAGAAGGAAGAGGAGAAGAAGAGAAGAGAAAGAAGGATAAGATGAAGAAGAGGTGGAAGAAGAAAAGGAAGAATAAGAAGATAAAGAAAAAGAAGAGGAAAAAGATAGAGAAGAAGAAAAAGTTGTAGAAGTAGCTCAACAATGACAATAAGAAGTAGTAGAAGAAGAAGAAGAGGAAGAAGAAGAAGAAGATGAAGAACAAGAGGAAGAAGAAGAAGAAGAAGAAGAAGAGAAGAATAAGAACTAGAAGAACAAGAGGAAGGAGAAGAAGAAGAAGAGGAGGAAGAAAATGATGAAGAAGAAGAAGACGAAGAAGAAGAAGAGGAAGAAGAAGAAGAAGAAGAAGAAGAAGGAGAAGAAGAAGAAAAAGAAGAAGATGAGGAAGAAGAAGAAGACGAAGAAAAAGAAGATGAAGGAGAAGAAGAAGAAGAAGAAGAAGGCAAAGAAGAAGCAGAAGAAGAAGAAGACAAAAAAGATAAAGAAAAAGAAAAAGACGACGAAGAAGAAGAAATAAATTAAAAAGAAGAGAATAAGCAGTAGAAGAAGAAGAAGATGATGATGAAGAAGAAGAAGGAGATGATGATGAAGAAGAAGGAGAAGAAGAAGAAGAAGAAGAAGAAGAAGAAGTGGAAGAAGAAGAAGAAGGTCATGTAGAAGATGAAGAAGAAGAATAAGAAGAAGAATAAGAAGAAGAAAGATAAGAAGGAGAAGAAGGAGAAGAAGAAGAAGAAGAATAAGAAGAAGAAGAAGAAGGGGAGAAGAAGAACAAGACGAAGACGAAGGGGAGAAGAAGAAGAAGAAGAAGAAGAAGAAGATGATGAAGAAGTTGAAGGAGACGAAGAAGTAGGAGAAGTAGAGGAAAAAGAAGAAGAAGAAGAAGAAGAAGAAAAAGACAAAAAAACAAGAAGAAGAAGAAGAAGAAAAGCATGAAGAGGAAGAAGTCGAAGGAAAAGAATAAGGAGATGAGGAAGAGGAAGAATAACAAGTGGATGAAGAAGAAGAAGACGAAGAAGAAGAATAATACGAAGACGA
>JAIUJO010001024.1:15000-17500 GCA_023846275.1 Vanilla planifolia
GAAGGAGAAGAAGGAGAAGAAGACCAATAACAAGAAGAAGAAGAAAAAGAAGAAGTAGAAGAAGAAGAGGAAGTAAAAAAAGAAGGTGAAGAATAATAATAATAATAATAATAATAATAATAATAATAGTAAAAATAATAAGACTAAGAAGAACATGATGATATAGAAGAAGAAGAAGAAAAGAAGAAGAAGAGGAGAAAGATGATGAAGAAAAAGAAGACAAAGAAGAAGAAAACGTTGCAGAAGAAGAAGAAGAAGAAGACAACGACGTTGATGATGATGATGATGAAGATGATGACGAAGAAGAAGAAAAAGAAGAAGAATAAGAAGATGAAAAAGAGACAAAGAAAAAGAAGATGATGAAGTGGAAGAAGAAGAAGAAGAACAAGAACAAGAAGTAGAAAAAAAAGGAATAAGAAGAAGGAGAAGATGAAGAAGAAGAAGAAGAAGAAGATGAAGAAGGTGATGAAGAAGATGATGAAAAAGAAGAAGAAGAACAAGAAGAAAAAGAAGAAGAAGAAGAGGAAGACAAAGAAGAAGTAGAAGAACAAGATAGAGAAGAAGGTTGAGAGGAAGAAGAAGAAGAAAAGGAAGAAAGAAGAAGAAAAACAAGAAGAAGAAAAGGAAGAAAGAAGAAGAAAAAGAAGAAGAAGAAGAAGAAGAAGAGTAAGAAGAAGATCAAGGATAAGAAGAAAATTTAGAAGAAGAAGAAGAACTAGAATAAGAAGAAGAAGGAGAGGAAGAAAAAGATCAAGAATAAGAAGAAAAGGTAGATTAAGAAGAAGAAGAAGAAGAAGAAATAAAAGAAGGAGAAGAAGAAGAAGTAGAAGATGAAGAAGAAGAAGAAAATGAAAAAAAGAAGAAGAAGAAAAAGATATAATAGGCAAAGAAGAAAAAGAAGAAGAAGAAGAAGAAGAAGAAGAGAAAATGATGGAGAAGACAAAAAAGAAGAAAAGGAAGAAGAAGAATAAGAATAAGAAGAAGAAGAAGAAGAAGATGAAGTAGATGGAGAAGAAGAGTAAGAAGAGGAGGAAGAAGAAGAAGTAGAAATAGAAGAAGAGCAAGAAGAAGAAGAAGAAGAAGTAGACGAAGAAAAAGAAGAAGAAGAAGTGAAGAAGAAGAAAAGATGATGATGATGATGATGACCAAGTAGAAGGAGGAGGAGCTGGAGGAGGTGGAGGAGGAGAAGAAGAAGAAGAAGAATAATAATAATAATAACAAATAGACGAAGAAGAATAAGGAGGAAGCGGAGGAGAAGAACAAGAAGAAGAAGGCAAGGCAGAAGAAGAATAAGAAGAAGAAAGAGAGGAAGAAGATGATGATGATGTTGAATAAGTAGAAGAAAAAGGAGATGAAGAAGAAGAAGAAGAAGAAGAAGAAAAAGAAGAAGAAGAAGAAGAAGATGGAGACGAAGAACAAGAAGAAGTAGTAGAAAACAAGAAGAAGAAGAAGAAGAGGAAGAAGAAGAAAAAGGAGAAGTGGAAGAAGAAGAAGAAGAAGAAGAAGAAGAGGAATAAGTAGTAGAAGAAGAAGACAAGAAGTAGAAGAAGAAGATGAAGAAGAAATCACGAAGAAGAAGAAGATGATGAGGAAGAACACAAAGACAAAGAAAAAGATGAGAAAGACGAAGTAAAAGAAGAAGAAGATGATGAAGATCATTAAGAAGAAGAAGAAGAAGAAGAAAAAGAAAAAGAGACGAAGAAAAAGTAGATGAAGAAGTAGAAAAACACATTGTAGAAGAAGAAGAAGAAGAAGAGGACAGAGAAGTGGAAGACAAAGAAGAAGAACAGTAAGAGGAAGATGTAGTAGAAGAAGATGATGGAGAAGAAGAAGACCAAGAAGAAGATGGAGATGAAGAAGAAGAAGAAGTACATGAAGAAGAAGAAGACATAGTAGAAGGAGAAGAAGAAGAAGAGGAGGAAAAAGAAGAAGAAGAAGTAGAAGAAGAAGAAGAAGAAGAAGAAGAATAAAAAGAAGAAAAAGAAGAAAAAGAAGAAGAAGGAGAAGAAGAAGAAGAAGAAGAAGTAAAAGAAGAAGAACAAGGAAAAGAAGAAGAAGAAGAAGAACTTGAAAGGAAGAAATAGTAGACGAAGAAGAAGAAGAAGAAGAATACAAAGAACTCGTAGTAGAAGGAGAAGTTCAAGAACTAGAAGAACAGAGAGAAGAAGAAGAAGAAGAAAAAGAAGAAGAAGAAGAAGAGGAAGAAGAAGCAAAATGTTCTGATGATGAAGAAGAAGAAGGTGAAGACAAAGAAGAAGAAGAAGAAGAGGAGGAAGGAGAAGAAGAAGTTGAAGATGAAGAAGAAGAAGAAGAAGAAGAAGAAGAAGACTAAAAAAGGGGAAGAACTGAAAGAAGAAGAAGAAGAAGAAGAAGAAGAAGATGATGAAAAAGAAGAAGAAGAAGAAGAAGAAGAAGAATAAGGAGAGGGAGAGGTAGAAGAAGAAGAAGAAGAAGAAGAGGTGGAGGAGGAAGAAGAAGAAGAAGAAGAAGAAAAAATAGA
>JAIUJO010001024.1:32500-35000 GCA_023846275.1 Vanilla planifolia
AGATGAAGGAGACAAAGAACAAGATGAAGAAGAAGAAGGAGAACAGCAAGAAGAAGAAGGATAACAAGGAGGAGAAGAAGGAGAAGCGAAAGAAGGAGAAGAAGAAGAAGAGGTGGAAGAAGAAGTGGAAGAATAAGAAGAAGAATAAAAAGAAGAAGGATAAGATAGAGAAGATATTGGAGAAGTAGCACAACAACAACAATATGAAGATGAAAAAGAAGAAGAAGAAGATGATGATGGAGAAGAAGAAGAAGTAGAACGAAAGATGGAAGAAGAAGAAGATGAAGAAGAATAACAAGGAGAACTGGAAGAAGAAGGGCAAGGAGAAGAAGAAGAAGAAGAAGATGTAGAAAAAGAAGAAGAAGGAGAAGAAGAAGAGGAAGGCGAAGAAGAAGTAGAAGAAGAAGAAGCAAAAGAAGGAGAAAGGGAAGAAGAAGAAAACGATGATGAAGAAGAAGAGGAAGAAGAAGAAGAAGACGAAGGAGAAGGAGGAGGAAGAGGAGGAGGAGGAGGAGGAGGAGAAGAAGAAGAAGAAGAAGAAGAAGAAGAAGATGATGATGATGATGATGATGATGATGATGATGAAGAAAAAGGAGAAGTAAAGGAAGAAGAAGAAGAAGAAGAAGGAGAAGACAAATAACAAGAAGAAGAAGAAAAAGAAGAAGCAGAAGAAGAAGAGTAAGTAGAAAAAGAAGGAGAATAACAATAATAATAATAATAACAATAATAATAAAAATAATAATAATAATAATAAAACTAAGAAGAAATGATGATATAGAAGAAGAAGAAGAGGAAAAAGATGATGAAGAAAAATTAGACAAAGAAGAAGAAGACGTTGCAGAAGAAGTTGAAGAAGACGACGACGACGATGATGATGACGATGAAGACGATGACGAAGAAGAAGAAAAAGAAGAAGAATAAGTAGATGAAGAAGAGACGAAGAAAAAGAAGATGAAGAAGTGGAAGAAGAAGAAGAGAAAGAAGAAGAAGAAGAAGAAGAGAAAGAAGAAGAAGAAGAAGAAGAACAAGAAATACAAAAAAAAGGAATCAGAAGAAGGAGAAGACAAAGAAGAAGAAGAAGAAGAAGAAGAAGATGAAGAAGATGACGAAGAAGATGATGAAAAAGAAGAAGAAGAACAAGAAGAAAAAGAAGAAGAAGAAGAGGAAGACAAAGAAGAAGTAGAAGAACAAGATAGAGAAGGAGGTTGAGAGGAGGAAGAAGAAGAAGAAGAAGAAGAGAGGGAAAAAAGAAGAAGAAAAAGAAGAAGAAGAAGAAGAAGAAGAGTAAGACGAAGGTCAAGGATAAGAAGAAAAGGTAGAAGAAGAAGAAGAACAAGAAGAAGAAGAAGGAGAGGAAGAAAAAGATCAAGAATAAGAAGAAAAGGTAGATTAAGAAGAAGAAGAAGAAGTAAAAGAAGGAGAAGACGAAGAAGTAGAAGATGAACAAGAAGAAGAAAATGAAAAAAAGAAGGAGAAGAAGAAAAAGATATAATAGGCAAAGAAGAAAAAGAAGAAGAAGAAGACATGGAAGAAGAAGAAGAAGAAAAAGAAAAAGGTGGAGAAGACAAAAAAGAAGAGGAAGAAGAAGAATAAGAATAAGAAAAAGAATAAAAATAAGAAGAAGAAGAAGAAGAAGAAGAAGAAGATGAAGTAGATGGAGAAGAAGAGTAAGAAGAGCAGAAAGAAGAAGAAGTAGAAAAAGAAGAAGAGGAAGAAGAAGAAGAAGAAGAAGCAGACGAAGAAAAAGAAGAAGAAGATGAAGAATAAGAAGAAAAAATGATGATGATGATGATGATGACCAAGAAAAAGGAGGGGGAGGTGGAGGAGAAGGAGGAGGAGAATAATAATAATAATAAGACGAAGAAGAATAAGGAGGAGGCGAAGGAGGAGGAGAAGAAGTAGAACAAGAAGGAGGCAAGGAAGAAGGAGGAGAAGAAGAAGAATAAGAAGAAGAAAGAGAGGAAGAAGATGATGATGATGTTGAATAAGTAGAAGAAAAAGAAGATGAAGAGGAAGAAGAAGAAGAAGAAGAAGAAGAAGAGGGAGAAGAAAAAGAAGAAGAAGAAGAAGAAGAAGATGGAGACGAAGAACAAGAAGAAGTAATAGAAAAGAAGAATAAGAAGAAGAAGAGGAAGAAGAAGAAAAAGGAGAAGTGGAAGAAGAAGAAGAAGAAGAAGAGGAATAAGTAGAAGAAGAGGAAGACAAGAAGTAGAAGAAGAAGTTGAAGAAGAAGACGTAGAAGAAAGCACGAAGAAGAAGAAGATGACGAGGAAGAACACAAAGACGAAGAAAAAGATGAGAAAGAAGAACTAGAAGAGCAAGAAGATTATGAAGATCATTAAGATGAGGAAGAAGAAGAAGAGAAAGAGACGAAGAAAAAGTAGATGAAGCAGAAAAAGACATTGTAGAAGAAGAAGAAGAAGAAGAAGAAGAGGAAGACAAAGAAGTGGAAGACGAAGAAGAGGAACAGTAAGAAGAAGATGTAGTAGAAGAAGATGAA
>JAIUJO010001024.1:52500-55000 GCA_023846275.1 Vanilla planifolia
TTGTAGATGAAGAAGAAGAAGACGAAGAAGAAGAAGAAGAAGACAAAAGAGAGGTAGATGAAGAAGAAGAAGAAAAAGAAGGTGGAGAAGAAGAAGAAGCAGTAGAAGAAGAAGAAGAAGAAGGAGAAGAAGTAGAAAAAGTAGAAGAAGAAGAAGAAGCAGGAGAAAAAGAAGAAGAAGAGGGAGACGAAGAAATAGATGAAGGAGAAGGAGAAGAAGAAGGCAATGAAAAAGAAGAAGGCAAAGAAGAAGAAGAAGAAGAAGAAGAAGATGAAGATGAATAAGTAGAAGATGATGGAGAAGAAGAAGAAGAAGAAGAAGAAGAAGCAGAAGAAGAAGAAGCAGAAGAAGAAGAAGAAGGAGAAAAGAAGAAGACGAAGAAGGCGGAGAAGAAGAAGTAGGCAACGAAAAAGAAGAAGAAGAAAAAGAAGAAGAAGAGGAAGATGATGATGATGAAGAAGAGAAAAAGAGGAGAACAAGAATAAGAAGAAGAAGTAGAAGAAGAAGAAGATGTAGAAGTAGAAGAAGAAGGTGCAAAAGAAGAACAAGTTGTAGTAGAAGAAGAACAAGAAGAAGAAGAAGAAGAAGAATAGGAAGAAGAAGAACAAGAAGAAGAAGAAGAAGGAGAAGAGGAAGAAGAAGAACAACAAGGAATAGAAGATGATGGCAAAGCCGAAGAAGAAGTAGTAGTAGAAGAAGAAGAAGAAAATAAAGAAGAAGAAGAAGAAGAAAATAAAGAAGAAGAAGAAGAAGAAGAAGAAGAAGAAGAAGAAGAATGAGAAATAGAAGAACGAGAAGAAGAAGAAGAAGAAGAAGAAGAAGCTGAAGAAGAAGAAGATGAATACGAATAAGGAGAAGACACAGAAGAGGAGGAGGAAGAAGAAGAAGAAGAGGAAGACGAAGAAGTCGAAAAAGAAGAGAAAGAAGAAGAAGAACAAGAAGAAGAAGAAGAAGGCGAAGGAGAAGAAGAAGAAGAAGAAGATGATGATAACGATGATGATGATGATGAAGAAGAAGAAGAAAAAGAAGAGGAGAAGAACAACAACAACAACAAGAAGATGATGAAGAACAAGAATGCAAAGTACAATAAGAAAAGGAAGAAAACAAAGAAGAACAAAAACAAGAGGAAGAAGAAGGCAAAGATGAAGAAGAAGAGGAGCAAGAAGGGAAAGAAGAAGAAGTAGAGGATGAAGAAGGAGAAAAGAAGAATAAGTAGAAGAAGACGAAGAAGAAGAAGAAGAAGAAGAAGGACAAGAAGAAGAAGAAGAAGAAGAAGAAGAAAAGGAAAAGAAGAAGAAGAAGAATATGAAGAAGAAGAAGAAGATGAAGATGAAGAAGAAGAAGAAGAAGAAAAAGAAGAAGAAGAACAAGAAGAACCTGAGGAAGGAGAAGGAGGAGGAGAAGGAGAAGAAGGAGAAGGAGAAGAAGAAGAAAAAGAAGAAGAAGAAGACTAAGAAGAAGAAGAAGAAGAAGAAAATGTGATGATGATGAAGAAGAAGAAGATGAAGAAGAAGAAGAAGAAGAAGAAAGGAGAAGAAGAGGAGGAAGAAGAAGAAGTCAAAGATGAAGACGAAGAAAAAGAAAAAATAAAAGAAGAAGAAGAAGAAGAAGAAGCAGAAGCGAAAGAAGAAGAGGAAGTAGAAGAAGAAGAAGACGAAGAAGAAAAAGGTGTTGATATTGAAGAAGTAGAAGAAGATGGAGAAGAAGAAGAAGAAGAACAAGAAGAAGAAAGAGAAGAAGAAGAAGAAGAAGAAGAAAAAGAAGAAGAAGAATGTGAAGAAGAGGAAGAAGAAGAAAAAGAAGAAGAAAAAGACGAGGAAGAAAAAGACGAAGACAAAAACGATTAAGATGAAGAAGATGATGAAGAAAAATGAGAAAGAGGAGAAGAGGTAGAAGAAGTAGAGGAAAGAGAAGAAGAAAAAAAGAAAAAGAAGAAGAAAAAGAAGTAGAAGAAGAAGGAGATGAAGAAGAATAAGAAGAAGATGAAGATGAAGAAGAAAAGAAGAAGAAGAAGATGGAGAAGAAGAAGAAGAAGAAGAAGAAGAAGAAGAAGAAGAAAGAGGGGAGGAAGAGGAGAAGAACAGGGAGGTGGTGGAGGAGAAGAAGTAGAAGAAGAAGAAGATGATGATGATGATGAAGAAGAAGTGGAAGAAAAAGAACAAGAATAAGAGGAATAAGAATAAGAAGAAGAAGAAGCAAAGAAAGGATAAGAAGAAGAAGAAGAAGAAGAAGAAGAAGAAGAACACGAAGACAAAGAAGAGCAAGAAGAAGAGGAGTAAGTTGAAGAAGAAGAATAAGAAGAAGAAGAAGTAGAAGAAGAAGAAAAAGAGTTGAACAAGAAGAAGTTGAAGAAGTTGAAGTGGAAGAAGAACAAGAAGAAGGAGAAAAAGAATAAGAAGAAGAAGAAAAAGTAGTAGAAGAAGAAGTAGAAGAAGAAGAAGAAGAAGAAGAAGAAGAAGAAGAAGAAGATAAAGAAACAGACTAAGAAGATGATTATGGA
>JAIUJO010001024.1:62500-65000 GCA_023846275.1 Vanilla planifolia
TAGAAGAAGTTGAAGAAGAAGAAGAAGAAGAGGGAGAAGGAGAGGAGGAAGAAGAAGTAGAAGGAGAAGAGGAAAAAGAAGAAGAAGAAGAAGAAGAAGAAGAAAAAGAAGAAGAAAAATAAGTAGATGAAGAAGATGAAAAATAAGACTTCGAAGAAGAGACGACGAAGAAGAAGAAGACAAAGAGGAGGAAAAAGTTGAAGAGGAAGAAGAATAAGAAAAAGTAGTAGAAGAGGAGGAAGAAGACAAAGAAGAAGAGGAAGAAGATTAAGAAGAAGAAGAAGGAGATGAAGAAGCTTAAGAAGAAGAAGAAGAAGAAGGAGAAGAGGAAGTAAAAGAAGGTGGAGAAGATGAAGAGGAGGAAAAATAAGACGAAGAAGAATAAGAAAAAGATAAAGAAGAAGAAGAAGAAGTTTATGAAGAAGAAGAAGAAGGAGAAGGAGAGAAAGAAGAAGAAGAAGAAGAAGAAGAAGACTAAGAAGTATAATAATAAGATGATGATGAAGAAGAAGAAGATGAAGAAAAAGAAGAGGAAGAAGAAGAAGAAGAAGAAGAAGACAAAGATGGAAAAGAAGAAGGAGAAGAAGAAGACAAAGAAAAAGAAGAAGAAGAAGAAGAAGAAGAAGAAGGAGCAGAAGGAGAAGAAGGAGAAGAAGAAGAACAACAAGAAGAACTTGTAGTAGTACTAGTTGAAGAAGAAGAAGAAGAAGAGAAAGAAGAATACAAAGAAGAAGAAGAAGGCGAAGAAGAAGAAGAAGAAGAAGAAGAAGAAGAAGAAAAAGAAGAAGAACAAGAAGTACTAGACGAGGAAGAAGAAGCTAAAGATGAATGAGAAGAAGAAGAAGAAGAAGAAGAAGAAGGCGACGAAAACAAAGAGGACAAAGAAAAGGAAGAAGAAGGCGAAGAAGAAGATGAGGAAGAAGAAGAAGAATAAGAAGAAGAAGAAGAAGAAGAAGATGTTTATGATGATAGTGATGAAGAAGAAGAAGAAGTAGTAGAAGAAGAATAAGAAGAAGAAGAATAAGAAGAAGAAGAATAAGAAGTAGAAGAAGAAGAAGAGGGAGAAGTCAAGGTAGAAGTAGAAGAAAGATAATAAGAAAAACAAGAAGACGAAGAAGAACGGGAAGAAAAAGAAGAAGAAGAAGAAGAAGAAAGAACAAAAAGAAGAAGAAGAAGAAGAAGAAGAAGAAGAAGAAGAAGAAGAAGAAGAAGAATAGATGAAGAAAAAGATGATGAAGAAGCCAAAAAAGAAGGGGAAAAAGAAGAAGAAGAAGGCAAAGAAGTTGAAGAAGAAGAAGAAGAAGAAGAAGACCAAGAAAAAGATGAAGGAGATGAAGAAGAAGAAGAAGAAGAAGAAGAAGAAGAAGACGAAGAAGAAGAACAAGAAGAAGACGCAGCGAAAGGAGAAGAGGAACTAGAAGAATAGGAAGAGTAGGAAAAAAGAGAAGAAGAAGAAGAAGAAGAAGAAGAATAATAAGAAGAAGAAAGAGAAGAAGTTGAAGAAGAAGAATAAGAAGAAGAAGAAGAAGAAGAAGAAGAAGATGTAGAAGAAAAGAAGAAGAAGAAGAAGAAGAAGAAAAAGAAGAAGAAGAAGACGAAGAAGAAGAAGACGAAGAAGAAGAAGAAGAAGAAGAAGAAGAAGAAGAAGAAGAATAAGAAGAAGAAAAATAACAAGAAGAAGAAGAAGGAGGAGGAGAAGAAGAAGTAGCACAAGAAGAAGAAGAAGAATCTGAAGTTGAATGAGAAGAAGAAGAAGAAGAAGAAGAAAAACAAAAAGAAGAAGACGAAGAAGAGGAAGAAGTAGAAGGCAACAAAGACGAAGAGGACAAAGAACATGAAGAAGAAGGAAACGAAGAAGAAGTGGAATAAGAAGAAGAAGAAGAAGAAGAAGAAGTTGATAATGATGGTGATGAAGAAGAAGAAGTATAATATGCAAAGAAGAAGAAGAAGAAAAAGAAGATGAAGAAGACAAAGAAGGAGAAAAAAGAGGAGGAGAAGGAGAAAAAGATGAAGTAGTAAAAGAAGAAGAGAAAGAGAAGAAGAAGAGGAACAAGAAGAAGAAGAAGAAAGAGAAGAAGTTGAAGAAGAAGAATAAGAAGGAGAAGAAGAAGAAGATGAAATAGAAGAAGAAGAAGAAGATGAAGTAAAAGGAGAAGAAGAAGAAGAATAAGGAGAAGAAGAATAAGTAGAAGATAAATAAGATGATTAAGAAGAAGAAGATGAAGAAGAAGAAGAGAAAGAAGAGAAGAAATAGAAGTATGAGAAGAAGAAGAAGAAGCTGAAGAAGAAGATGACCAATACGAATTAGTAGAAGTCGTAGAAGAGGAAGAAGAAGAAGAAGAAGAAGAAGAAGAAGAAGTAGAAATGAAAGAAGAAGAGGAAGAAGAAGAAGAAGAAGAAGTCAAATAAGAAGTGGAAGAAGAAGAAGAAGAAGAAGAAGAAGAAGAAGGAGAAGAAGTCGAAGGAGACGAAGAAGAAGAAGAAGATGAAAATGAAGAAG
>JAIUJO010001024.1:72500-85000 GCA_023846275.1 Vanilla planifolia
TTCTTCCTCTTCTTCTTCCACTACTTCAACTTCTTCTTCTTCTTCTACTTCCTACAATTTTTGTTCTTCATCTTCTTCCTTTTCTTCTTCTTCATCTTCTACTTCTTCATCGTGATCATCATCTCCTTTTTCTTCTTGTTCCACCATTTTTCTTCTTTTTATTTTCTTCTTCTTCTTCTTCCTCTTTTTCTTTGCCTTTTTCTTTTTCTTCTTCCTCATCTTCCTCTTCTTCTTTTTCTTCATTTTCTTCTTCTACTTCTTCTTCTTCTTCTTTTTTTCTTCTTCTTCGTCTTCTTATCCTTCTTCTTCTTCTTCTTTATCTACTTCCTCTACTTCTTCATCTTCTTCTCATCTTATTCTACTTCTTCTTCTTCTTCATCTTCTTCTTTTTCTTCTTCTCTTCTTCTTCTTCTTCTTTATCTACTTCTTTTCTTCTTCTTTATCATAACTACTTGTTCTACTTCTACTTCTTCTTCTTCTATTCTTCTTCTTCTTCTTCTTCCTCTTCTTCTTCTTCTTCTTCTTCTTCTTTATCTTAATCTTCTTACTCATCTTCACCTTTTTCTTCTTCTTCTTCTTTGTTGTAATCTTTTTCTTCTTATTATTATTAATATTCATCATCATCATCTTCCTCTTCTTCTTCTTCTTCATCATCTTTTCTTCTTCTTCTTTTTCTTGTTCTTTTTTTTCTTCTTCTCCTTCATCATCGAATTGTTCTTCATTTTCTTCATCATCATCTTGTTCTTCTTCTTCTTCTTCTTCTTCTTCTTTTTTGCCTACTTCTTCTTTTTCTTCATTTGTCATCATCTTCATCTTCTTCTTCTTCGTACTCTTCTTCGCCTTCTTCTTCTTCTTCTTCTTATTCTATTTCTTCATCTTGATCTCATCTTATTATTATTCTTCTTCTTCTTCTTCATCTACTTATGTTTCTTCTTCCTCCTCTTCGTCTTCTTCTTCTTCTATTCATCTTCCTCTCTTCTTCTTCTTATTCTCTTCCTCTTCTTCTTCGTCTTATTCTTCTTCTTCTTTTTCTTCTTCATCTTCCATTTCTTCCTTTTCTTTATCTTCTTCTGCTTCCTCTTCTTCTTCTTCTTCTTCTTCTTCTTCAAAATCTTCTTCTTCTTCTTCTTCCTCTTTTTCTCTTATTTTTCTTATTCTTTCTCTTCTTCTTCTACTTTGCCTTCTCCTTCATCTTCTACTTCTTCTTCTTATTCTCCATCATCTTCTTCTTCTTCTTCTTCTTCCTCTTCTTCTTCTCCTTTTTCTTCTCCTTTTATTCCTTCATCTTCGTATTCTTCTTCTTCCTCTTCTTTTTCTTCTTCTTATTCTTCTTCTTCTTCTTCTTCTTCTACTACTTCTTCTACTTCTTATTCTTTTTATTATTCTTCTTCTTCTACTATTACTACTTTTTATTCATTTTCTTCTTCCTCTCTATCTTCTACTTCTTCTTCATCTTCATCTTCTTCTACTTCTTCTTCTTCTCCTTCATCATCATCTTCTTATTCTTCTTCTTCTTCTTCTCCTTCTTTTCTTCTTCTTCTCCTTCATCATCCTCTTCTTCTTATTATTCTTCTTCTTCTCCTTCTTTTCTTCTTCTTCTTCTTTTTATTCTTCTTCTTCTTCTTTTTTTCTTATTATTCTTCTTCTTCTTCTTGTTGTTCTTCTTCTTCTTCCTCTTCTACTCATTTTTCTTCTCTTTCTATTCCATCTTCATCTTCTTCCTCTTCCATTTTTTCTTCTTCTCCTTCTTCTTCTTCTCCTTTTTCTTCGCCTTCTTCTTCTTCTTGTTCCACTTCTTCATTGTCATCGTCGTCTTTGACGTCTTCTTTTTCTTCTTCTTCTTCATCATCTTCTTCTTCCTCTTCTTTGTCTTCATCTTCTTCATTGCCTTCTTCATCATCTTCTTCTTCTTTTTCTTATTCTTATTATTCTACATTTTCTTCTTCTTCTTCATCTTCTTCTTCTCCTCTTCTTCCTCTTTTTCTTCTTCTTCTTCTTCTTCTTCTTCTTCTTCATCTTCTTTTTCTTCTTCTTCCTCTTCCCCTTCTTCGTCTTCTTCTTCTTCTTCTTTTTCCTCTTCTTCTTGTCCGACTTCCTCTTCTTCTTTTTATTGTTCTTCCACTTCTTCTTCCAATTCTTCATCATCTTCTTCTTCTTCCCCTTCTTTTTCATGATCAAAAAAATCTTCTTCTTTTATTTTTTCTTCTTTCTTTGCCTTCTTCTTCATCTTCTGCTTCTTCTTCTTCTTTTCTTCTTATAGTTCTTCTACTTCTTCTTATTTTTCTACATCTTCTTCTCCTACTTCTTCTTCTTCTTCTTCTTCTTCTACTTCTTCTACTTCTTCTTCTCCTTCTTCATCTTCTTCTTCCTCTTCTACTTCTTATTCTTTTTTTTCTTCGTTATCATCTTCTTCTACTTCCTCTTCGATTTTTTCTTCTTTTGCTTCTTCATCTTCCTCTTCTTCTTCATCTTCTTCTTCTTCTTCTTCTTCTTCCTCTTCTTCTTCATCTTCATTTTCTCCATCTTGTTCTTCTTTTTTTCTTTTTTTCTACTTCTTCTTCTTTTTATTCTTTTGCTTCGTCTTTGTCTTCTAAATATTTTTCTTCTTCTTCTTCTTCTTCTTCTTCTTCCACTTCTTCTTCATCTTCATCTTCTTCTTCTTCTTCTTCTTCCTCCTCCTCCTCTTCTCCTTCTTCTTTTTCCATTATAACTTCTTCTTCTTCTTCTTCTTCCACTTTCTCTTCTTCTTCTTGTTCTCCTTCTACTTCTTCTTCTTCTTAATCTTCATCTTCTTCTTCTTCTTCTTTGCCTTCATTATCTAGTTCTTCTTTTTCTTCTTTGTAATTTTCTTCTTCTACTTCTTCCTCCTCTTCTTCTTCTTCTTCTTCTTCTTTGCCATCTTCATCTTCTTCTTCTTCTCACTATTCTGCTTCTTTGTTTTCTTCTTCTTCTTTTCTTAGTCATCTTCTTCTTCTTTTCTTAGTCATCTTCTTCTTCATTTTCTTATTCTCTGTCTTCTTTTTTTCTTCTTTTTCTTCTTCTTCTACTTCTTCTTCTTCCTCTTTTCCTTCCTTTACTTTATTTCTTCTTGTCCTTCTTCTTCTTCTCTTCTTTCTTCTTTTTCATCTTCTCTAAAACCTCTTATTTTTATTGTTTTAATTTTTCTTTATCTTGTTCTTTTTACTATTCTTTTTCTTCTTTTTCTTCTTCTTATTCTTCTACTTTTTCCTCTTCTTCTTATTTTTCTTCTTCTTATTCAACTTCTTCTTCTTTTCTTCTTCTTCTTCATGTTCGTCTTCTTCTTGATCATCGTTGTCATCATCATCTTCATCATTATCTTCTTCTTCTTTTCTACTTCTTTGTCTTCTTCTTCTTCTTCTTCTTCTTCTTCTCTATCTTCTTCTTCTTCTTCTTCTTCTTCTTCTTCTCCTTCTACTTCTTCAATTTCTTCATCATTTTCTTCTTCTTCTTCTTCCCTCATCCTCCTCCTCCTTCTTTGACTTCATCTAACCCTTCTTCTTCTTCTTGTTCTTCAATTGTTCATCTCCTTCTACTTCTTCATCTTCATCTTCACCTTTTTTTCTTCTTCTTCTTTGTCCTAGCCTTCTTCTTCTTCTTCTTCTTCTACTTCTTCTTCTTCTTCTTCTTCTTCTTCTTCTTATTCTTCTTCTTCTTCTTCTTCTTCATCTTTCCTTCTTCTTTTTCTTCTTCGTCTTCTTCTTCTCTTATTCTTCTTCATTTTCTTCGTCATCTTCTTCCTCTTCCTATTACTCCTTCTTCTTCTTCTTCTCCTCCTCCTCCTCCTACTTCTTCTTCGACTTCATCTAATTCTTCTTCTTCTCCTTCTTCTTCTTCTTCTTCTTCGTCACCTTCTTCTTCTTCTTTTTCTTCTTCATCATCATCGTCATAGTCATCGTCTTCTTCTTTTTCTTCTTCTTCCTCTTGTTCTTCTTCCTATTCTTTGTCATCATCTTCTTTGTCGCCTTCTTCTTCCTCTTCCTCTTCTTCTTCTTTTTCTTCCTCTTCTGCTTCTTCTCCTTCATCTAATTTGTCTTCTTCTTCTTCTTCTTCTTCTTCTACTTCATCTTCTTCTTCTTCTTCTTTTAATTCTTCTTACATTTTGTCTTCTTCTTCTTCATCTTCTTCCTTTTCTTCTTCTTCTTCTTCTACCTCTTCATCGTGATCATCATCTCCATTTTCTTCTTCTTCCACCATTTTTCTTCTTTTTATTTTCTTCTTCCTCTTCTTTTTTTTTGCCTTCTCTACTTCTTCTTCCTCTTCTTCCTCTTCTTCTTTTTCCTTGTTTTCTTCTTCTTCTTCTTCTTCTTTTCTTCTTCATCATCTTCTTGTACTTCTTCTTCTTCTTCTTTATCTTATTCCTCTACTTCTTCATTTTCTTCTCATCTTATTCTTCTTTTTCTTCTTCTTCATCTTTTTCTTCTTCTCTTCTTCTTCTTCTTCTTCTTTATCATAACTACTTGTTCTACTACTTCTTCTTCTTCTTCTATTCTTCTTCTTCTTCTTCTTCCTCTTCTTTTTCTTCTTCTTTTTCTTCTTTATCTTAATCTTCTTCTTCATCTTCGCCTTTTTCCTCTTCTTCTTCTTCGTTGTAATCTTCTACTTCTTATTATTATTATTATTATTCATCATCATCATCTTCTTCTTCTTCCTCTTCTTTTCTTCTTTTTTTTTCTTCTTCTCCTTCTTCACCTTCGAATTGTTCTTCATTTTCTACGTGTTCATCTTGTTCTTCTGCTTATTCTTCTTCCTCTTATTGTTCCTCTTCTTTTTCGCCTAATTCTTCTTTTTCTTCATCTATGATCCTCTTCATCTACTTCTTCATCTTCATCTCATCTTATTATTCTTCTTCTTCTTCTTCTTCTTCTTCTATTTCTTCTTCTTCCTCTTCTTCTTCTTCTTCTTCTTCTTCTTTTATTCTTCTTCCTCCTCTTCTTCTTCTTCTTCTTCCTCTTCTTCTTCCTCTTCTTTGACTTCTTCTTCTTCTTCTTCTTGTTCTTCTTAATCTTCCGTTTCTTCTTTTTCTTTATCTTCTTCCTCTTCCTCTTCTTCTTCTTCTTCTTTTTCTTCTTCCAAATCTTCTTCTTCTTCTTCTTCATCTTCTTCTTCTTCTTCCTTTTTTTTCTTATTCTTCTTATTCTTCTTCTTCATCTACTTTGCCTTCTCCTTCATGTTCTACTTCTTCTTCTTCTCCTCCTCGTTTTTCTTCTCCTTCTTTTATTCCTTCTTCGTCTTCTTCATCTTCGTATTCTTCTTCTTCTTCCTTTTCTTCTTCTTCTTCTTCTTCTTCTTCTTCTACTTCTTCTACTACTTCTTCTTCTTATTCTTCTTCTTCTACTACAACTACAACTACATTTTATTCTTCTTCTTCTTCCACTATCTTCTACTTCTTCTTCATCTTCATCTTCTTCTACTTCTTCTTCTCCTTCATCATCATCTACTTCTTCTCCTTCTTCTTCTTCTTCTTCTTCTTTTCTTCTTCTTCTTTTTATTCTTCTTCTTCTTCGTTTTCTTATTCTTCTTCTTCTTCTTCTTCTTGTTCTTGTTCTTCTTCTTCCTCTTCTACTCATTTTTCTTCTCTTTCTATTCCATCTTCTTCTTCTTCCTCTTCCTTTTTTTTCTTCTTCTTCTACTTTTTCTTCATCATCATCTTCATCTTCTTCTTCTTCTTTTTCTTTGTCTTCGTCTTCTTTTTATTCTTCTCCTTCTTCTTCGCCTTCTTCTTCTTCTTCATCATCTTCTTCTTTCTCTTCTTCATTGTCGTCATCGTCTTTTACGTCTTCTTTTTCTTCTACTTCTTCTTCTTCTACTTATTCTTCTTCTTCTTCTTCATCTTCGACTTTTTGTTCTTTTGCTTCTTCTTCTTCTTCTTCTTCTACTTCTTCCTCTTCTTCTATTTCTTCTTCTTCTCCATCTTGTTCTTCTTCTTCTTCTTCTTCTCCTTCTTGTTTTTCTTCTTTTTTTCTTTTTTTTCTACTTCTTCTTCTTCTTATAATTCTTTTGCTTCTTCTTTGTCTTCTTAATCTTTTTCTTCTTCTTCTTCTTCTTCTTCTTCTTCTTCTTTTGCTTCTTCTTCAACTTCGTCTTCTTCTTTTTCTTCTTCTTCCTCCTCCTCCTCCTCTTCTCCTTTTTATTTTTTCTTGATAACTTCCTCTTCTTCTTCTTCTTCTTCTACTTCTTTTTCTTAATCTTCATCTTCTTCTTCTTCTTCTTTGCCTTCATTTTCTAGTTCTTCTTTTTCATATTTGTATTTTTCTTCTTCTACTTCTTCTTCTTCTTCTTCTTCTTCGTCTTCTTTGTCATCTTCATCTTCTTCTTCTTTCTATTCTGCTTCTTCATTTTCTTCTTCTTCTTTTCTTAGTCATCTTCTTTTTCTTTTTCTTCTTCTTCTTCTTCTTCTTCCTCTTCTTTTCCTTCCTCTTCTTCTTCTTTTTCTATTTCTTCTTGTTCTTCTTCTCCTTCTCTTTCTTCTTCTTTTTTGTCTTCTCCTACATAGTCTTATTTTTATTGTTATAATTTTTCTTCTTTTTCTTCTTCTTACTATTCTTTTTTTTCTTTTTCTTCTTCTTATTCTTCTACTTTTTCCTCTTCTTCTACTTTTTCTTCTTATTCTTCTTCTTTTTCTTTTTTAATTCTTCTTTTTCTTGTTCGTCTTCTTCTTCATCATCGCTATCATCATCATCTTCATCATCTTGTTCTTCTTCTTCTCCTCCTTCTTTATCTTCTTGTTCTTGTTCTTCTTCTTTGTCTTCCACTTCTTCTTCTTCTTTTTCTTCTTCTTCTTCGTATTCTCCTTCTACTTCTTCAATTTCTTCATCATCATCTTCTTCTTCTTCTCCTCCTCCTCCACCTCCTCCTCCTTCTTCTTCTTCTTTGACTTCATCTAATTCTTCTTCTTCTTCTTCTTCTTCCCCTTCTTCTTCTTCTTCTTCTTCTTCTTCTTCGTCTCCTTCTTCTACTTCTTCATCTTCACCTTATTTTCTTCTTCCTCTTTGTCATGGCCTTCTTCTTCTTCTTCTTCTTCTCCTTCTCCTTCTACTTCTTCTTCTTCTTCTTCTTTCTCTTCTTCTTCTTCTTCATCATCTTCTTCTACTTTTTCTTCTCCTTCTTCTACTTCTTCTTCTTCTTTTCTTCTTCTTTTTTTATTCTTCTTCTTCTTTTTCTTCTTCTTCATCTTCTTCTTCTTCTACTACTTCTTCATCATGATCATCATCACCTTTTTCTTCTTCTTCCACCATTTTTCTTCTTTTTTTCTTCTTCTTCCTCCTCTTTTTCTTTGCCTTTTTCTTCTTCTTCCTCTTCTTCTTTTTCTTCGTTTTCTTCTTCTCTTCTTCTTCTTTTCTTCTTTGTCTTCTTCTACTTCTTATTCTTCTTCTTCTTCTTCTTCTTCATCTTTTCTTCTTCTTCTTTTTCTTCTTCTTGTTTTTCTTCTTCTCCTTCTTCATCTTTGAATTGTTCTTCGTTTTCTTGGTAATCATCTTGCTCTTCTTCTTCTTCTTCTTCTTCTTCTCTGCCTACTTTTACTTTTTCTACATCTTTATCAACCTCTTCATCTTATACTTATTCGTCCTCTTCTTCGTTTTCTTCTTCTTCTTCTTCTTCTTCTTCTTCTTATTCTACTTCTTCATCTTCATCTCATCTTATTCTTCTTCTTCTTCTTCTTCTTCATCTTCTTCTGTTTCTTCTTCCTCTTCTTCTTCTTCATCTACTTCTTTTCTTCTTCTCCTACTTCTTCTTCATCGTCAACTACTTGTTCTTGTTCTTCTTCTTCTTCTTCTTCCACTTCATTGTCTTCCTGTTCCTTGTCTTTGCCTTCTTCTTCTTCATCTTTTGCTTCTTCTTCTGTGACTTCTTCTTCTTCTTTATCTTCTTCTTCTTTGCCTTCTTCTATTTTGTCTTCTTTTTCTTCTTCTTCTACTTCTTTGTGCTCTTCTCCAACTAATTCTTCTTCTTCTTATTCTTCTTTATCTTCTTCTTCACATTCTTCTTCTTCTTCTTCTTCTTCATTTTCTTCATCTTCTTCTTCTTCTTCTTCATGTACTTATTTTTCTTCCTCCTCTTCTTATTCTTCTACTTCTTCTTCTTCTTCTTCTTCTTCTTCTTCTTCTTCTTCAGCTTCTTTATCTTCTTCTTGTTCTTCCTCCTCCTCCTCCTCCTCTTCTTGTTCTTCTTCTTCTTCTTTGTTTTCTTCTTCTTCTTCATCACGATATTCTTCTTCTTCTTCTTCCTCTTCTTCCTTTTTATCATCTTCTTGTTCTTCTTCTTTCACTTCTACTCTTTTTGTTTGTTCATTTTTTTCTTCTTCTTAATCTTCCTACACTTTTTCTTGTTCTTCTTCTTCTTCCTCTAATTCTTCTTCTTCCTCTAATTCTTCTTCTTCATATTCTTCTGCACCATCGTCTTGTTGTTCTTCTTCTTCTTCTTCATCGTCGTCATCTTTTTCTTAATCTTCTTCTTCTTCTTTACCTTCTTCTTCTTGCTCCTCTTCTTCTTCTCCTTCTTCATCTTCTTGTTTTTCTTCTTCCTCTTCTTCTTCTTTATTTTCTTCTTCTTCTTCTTCTTCTTCTTCTTCTTCTTCTTCTTCTTCTTCCCTGTCTTCTTCTTCTTCTTCTTCTTCTTCTTCTACCTCATCTTCTTTTTCTTCTTCTTCTTCTTCCTCTTCTTCTTCTTCTTCTTCGCCTTCTTCTTCTTCTTCTTTTCTTCTTCTTCCCCCTCTTCCTCTACTTCCACTTCTCTTTTTATTCCTTCTCGTTCTTCCTCTTCTTCTTCTACTCCTCCTCCTTCTTCTTCTTCTTCTTGCTCCTCCTCTTCTTCTTCGTCTTCTTCTTTTTCTTCTTCTTCTTCATCTTCTTCTTCTTCTTTATCTTTTTCTTCTTATTCTTCTTGTTCTTCTTCTTCTTCTTCTTCGTGTTTGTCTTCCTATTTTCTTCTTCTTCTTCTTATTCTTCTTAATATTGTTCTTTGTCTTCTTCTTCTTCTTTCCTTCTTCTTCTCTCTCTTCTTCTTCTTCTTCTTTTTCTTAGGCATTTTCTTCTTCGTTGTCTTCTTCTTTTTTGTCGTCTTCTTTTTCTTCTTCTTCTTTTTCATCTTCTTCTGCTTCTTCTTCTTTTTCTTCTTCTTTTTATAATTCTACTTCTTATTTTTATTCTTCTTGCTTTTCTTCTTCTTCTACTTTTTCTTTTTCAGCTTTTTTTCTTCTTCTTCCTCTTCTTGTTCTTATTATGGTTTTTCTTCATTCTCCTCTTTTTATTATTCTTCTTCCTTCTCCTCTTGTTCTTCTTCTTGTTCTTCTTCTTCTTCATCTGCTTCATCTTCTTCTTCTTCTATTTCTTCATCATCACCATCATCATCAACATCTTCTTCTTCTTCTTCATCTTTGTCTTCTTCTTCTTCATCTTTGTCTTCTTCTTCTTTTTCTTCTTCTTCTTCTTCTTCTTCATCTTCTTCTTCTTTTCCTTCTTCTTTGCCATCTTCTTCTTCTACTTCTTCTTTTTCTTCTTCTTCTTCTTCTTTATCTTCAACATCTTCTTCATCTTCTTCTTGTTCTTCTTCTTCATCATCATAGTCTTCTTCTTATTTTTCTTTTTCTTCTTCTTCTTCTTCTCCAACTTCTTCTATTCCTTCTTCCTATTCGTCTTCTTTTTCTTCTTCTGCTTCTTCTTCTTCTTCTTCTTCTTCTTCCTCCTCTTCTTTTTCTTGTTCATCTTCTTCTTCCTCTTCTACTTCATATTCTTCTTCTTCATCTTTATCGTTATCCACTTCTTCATCTTCTTATTTTTCTTCGGCTTCTTCTTCTTCTTTTCTTCTAATTCTTCCTCTTCTTCGACGTCTTCTTCTTCCTCTTCTTCATATTCTTCTTCTTCGTCTTCTTCTTCACCTTCTTCATCATCATCTTCTTCTTCTTCTTCTGCTGCTTCCTCTTCTTCTTCTTCTTCTTCTTCTTCTCCTTCATCAACTTTTCCTTCTTGTTTTCTACTTTTTCTTCTTCTTCTTCTTCTTCTTCATTTTCTTCTTCTTCTTCTTCTCCTTCTTCTTCTTCTTCTTCTTCATCTTATTTTTCTTCTCCTTCTTCTTCTTCTTCTTCTTCTTCTTCCTCTTATTCTCCTTCTTAATCTACTTTTATTCCTTCTTCTTCTTCCTCCTCTTCTTCTTTTCTTCTTCTTCTTCTTCTTCTTCTTCTTCTTCTTCTTTAGCTCTATCTTCTTCTTCTTCTTCTTCTGTCATTTTCTTCTTCTATTTTTTCTCCCCCTACTTCCTCTTTTTCTTCGTCATTGTCTTTCACTTAGTCATCTACTTCTTAGTTGCCCTCCTCTTCTTCATTTTCATCCTCTTCTTCTGTCACTTCTTCTTCTTCTTCTCCTTCTTCTTCTTCTACTTCTTCTCCTTCTTCTTCTTATTTTTCTTGTTCTCCTACATCTTCTTATTTTTAATCTTCTTATTTTCCTTGTTCTTCTTCTTCTGCATCTTCTTCTCCTTTTCTTCATCCTCTTCTCCTTCTTCTTCTTCTTCTTCTTTTTCCTCTTTTTCTTCTTCTTCTTTGCCTTCTTTACCTTCTTCTTCTTCTTCTTCATCTTCTCTTTCTTTTAATTCTTCTTCTTAATTTTCTTAATCTTTAAGTCATTATTATTATTATTATTACTATTATTCCTGTTATTGTTTTATTTCTTCCTCTCATACTTCTTCTTCTTCTTCTTCTTCATCATCGTTTTCTCCTTCTCATTCTTCCTCTTCAACTTCTTCTTCATCTTCTACTTCTACTTCTACTTCTTCTTCTTCTTCTTTGTCTTCTTGGTCCACCTCTTCTTCGTCTTCTTCTTGTCTCTCTTCAACTTCTTTTTCATCGTCGTCTTCTTCTTCTTCTTCTACTTCATCTTCTTCTAATTTTTCTGCATTTACATCTTCCTCTTCCTCTTCTTCTTCTTCTTTGCCTTCCTCTTCTTCCTCTTCTTGTTCTTCTTGTTCTTCTTGTTTTTCTTCTTTTTCTTCTTGTTTTTCTTTGTTGTCTTCTTCTTTTTCTTCTTCTTCTTTTTCTTCTTCTTCTTTGTCTTCTTTATCTTCTTCTTCTTCTTCTTCCTCTTTTCCTCTTTCTTCTTTTTCTTCTTCTTTTTCTTCTTCATCTTCTTTTTCTTCTTCTCCTTCTTTTTCTTCTTTTTTTTCATCTTCTTCTTCTTCTTCTTCTTACTCTTTGTCTTCTTCTTCTTCTTATTCATTCAGTTCTTCTTGTTCTATTACTTCTTATTCGTCTTCCTCTTCTTCTTTGTCTTCTTCTTCTTCTTCATTGTCTTCTTGTTCTTCATCTTCATTAGTTTATTGTTCTTTTTCATCTTCATCTTCTACTTCTCTTTTTCTTCTTCTGCTTCTTCTTTTTCTACTTCTTCTTTTTTCACTTCTTCTTCTTTTTCTTCTTCTCCTTTCTCTCTTACTTCTTCTTCTTCTTCTTCTACTTCTTCTTCTCCTTCTTATTCCCCTTCTTTTTCTTCTTTTACTTCTTCTTCTTCTTCTTCTTTTTCTTCTTCTTCTTCCTCTTGTTCTTCTTCTTCTTTGTCTTCTCCTTTTTAAACCTTATCTTCTTCTTCTTGTTATTATTTTTTGTCTTCTTCTTCTTCTTCTTTTTCGTCCTCTACTTCTTCTTCTTCATCTTCTTCTTCTTCTTCTCCTCCTCCTCCTCCTCCACCTTCTTCTTCTTCTTCTTCTTCTCCTCCTCCTCCTCCTTCTTCCTCTTCTTCTTCTACTTCTTCTTCTTATTCTTTTTATTCTTCATTATCTTATTCTTCTTCTTATTCTTCTTCTTCTTCTACTACTACTTCTTCTTTTTCTTCTTCTTCTTCTTCTTCAACTTCTTTTTTCTTTTTCTTTGTCTTCTTCTTTTTCCTCATTTTTTCTTCTTTTTCTTCTGTTTTGCGTCTTCTTCTTCTACCTCCTCTTATTCTTCTTCTTCTCCTTCTTCTTCTTTTACTTTTTCTTCTCCTTCTTCTACTTTTATTTCTTCTTTTTCTTCTTCTTCTTCTTCTTCTACTTCTTCTTCTTCTTCTTCTACTTCTTCCACTTCTTCTCCATCTTCTCCTTTTAATCCTTCCTCTTCTGCTTCATCTTCTTCTTCTTCTTCTTCTACTACTACTTCTTCTTCTTCTCTTTCTTCTTCATAGTCTTATTCTTCTAGTTCTTCTTCTTCTACTTCTTTTTCTTCTTCTTTTTCTTCTTCTTCTTCTTCTTCTTCTTCTTCTATTTCTTCTTTCACTTCTTAGTTTTCTCCAACTTCTACCTCTTCCTCTTCATGTTTTTCTTTTCTTACTCATGTTCTTCTTGATCTTCTTCTTCTTGTTCTTGTTTGTCTTCTTTTTCTATTTCTTTTTCTTCTTCTTCTACTTCTTCTTTTTCTTCCTCTTCCACTTCTTATTATTCTTCTTCTTCTCCTCCTCCTTCTTTTTTTAATTCTTCTTTTTTTAATTCTTCTTATTTTTCTTCTTCTTCTTCTTCTTCTC
>JAIUJO010001024.1:90000-102500 GCA_023846275.1 Vanilla planifolia
CTCTACTTCTTGGTTTTCTTTTTTTTCTTCTTCATCTTCTTCTTCTTCCTCTTCTTCTTGAACTTCTTTTTCTTCTCCTTTATCTTCTTCTTCTTCTTGTTCTTTGACTTCTTCTTCTTCTTCTTCTTCTTCTTCCTGTCTTCTTTGTCCTCTTCTTCGTGTTCCTCTTCTTCATCTTTGTTTTTTGTGCCTTCTTCTTCTATGTCTTATTCTTCATCTACTTCCTCTTTGCCTTCTTCTTTTTTTTCGTCTTTTTCTTCTTCTTCGCCTTCTTACTCTTCTTCTCTTTCTTCTTCTTAATCTTCTTCTTCTTCTTCTTCTCCTCCTCCTTATTCTTCATCTTGTACTTTTTCTTCTTCCTCTTCCTCTTCATTTTCAACTTCTTTTTTTCTTTTTCTTCTTCTTTTTCTTCATCTTCCTTTTCTTATTCTTCTTCTTCATCATCTTCTTCTTCTTATTCATGTTCTTCTTCTTCTTCTTCTTTTTCATCATCTGATTCTTCTTCCTCTTCTTCTTCTTGTTCATCTTCTTCTTCTTTATTCTCATCAACTTCTTCTTCTTCTTTTTCTTCTTCTTCTTCTTCTTCTTCTTCTTCTTCTTCTTCATCTTCTTCTTCTTCTTCTTCTTCTTCTTCTTCTTTGTTTTCGTCTCCTTCTTCTTCATCATCTTCTTCTTCTTTTCTTCTTCTTCTTCTTCTTCGTTTTCTTCTTCTTCTTCTTCTACTACTACTACTACTACTTCTACTTGTTCTTTTACTTCTTCATCTTCTTTTTCGTCATCTTCATCTTCTTCTTCTTCTTCTTCTGCTTTGACTTCTTTTTATCCTTCTACTTCTTCCCCTTCATCATCTTCTTCTCCTTCTTCTTCTTCTTCATCTTCATCTTAATTTTCTTCTTCATCGACTTCTTCAGTTTATTCCTCTTTTTCTTCTTCTTCTTCTTCTTCTTCTTTGCCTTTTTCTTCTTGTTCTTCTTCTTGTTCTTCTTCTTCTTCTTATTCTTCTTCTTCATCTTCTTATCTTCTCTCTTCTTCATCTTCCTCTTCTTGGTCTTCTTCTTCATCCTGTTCTTTTTCTTCTTTTCTTCGTCTTCTTCTTCTTCTTCTTCTTCTTCTTCTTCTTTTTCTTTGCCTTCCTCTTCTTCTTCATCTTATTCTTCTTTTTCTTCTTTATGTTCTTCGTCTTCATCTTCTTCTTCTTTATCTTCTTGTTTTTCTTCTTCCTCTTCCTCTTCTTCTTCTTGTGCTTCTTCTCCTTCATTTTCTTTATCTTCTTCTTCTTCTTCTTCTTCTTCCTCCTCCTCTTCCTCTTCTTCTTCTTCTTCATTTTCCTATTGTTCTCCTTTGCCTTCTTCTTTTTCTTCTTGTTATTCTTCTTCTTCTTCATCATCACATTCTTCTTCTTCTTCCTCCTCCTCTTCTTCTTAATCAACTTCTTGCTCTTCTTCATCAACTTCTTCTTTGACTTCTACAGTTTATTCCTCTTTTTCTTTTTGTTCATCTTCTTCTTCTTCTTCTTCTTATCCTCCTCCTTCTTCTTTTTCTTCTTCATCTTCTTCTCTTTCTTCTTTTCTTATTCTTCTTCTTCTTCTTCTTAATCGTGATCATCATCATCATCATCTTCTTCTTCTTCCTCATGTTTTTATTCTTCTTTTTCTTCTAATTCTTCTTCTTGGCCATCTTCTTCGTCGTTTTCTTCTTCCTGTTCTTCTTTTTGATTTTCTTCTTCTTCTACTTCTTCTTCTTCTTCTTCTTCTTCTTCTTCTTCCCCTTCTTCGTCTTCTTCTTCTCTTTCTTCATCTTCTTCGTCTCTTTCCTCATCTTCTTCGTCTTCCCCTTCTTCATCTTCTTCCTTTTCCTCTTCTTCTTCTTCTTCATCTTCTTCTCCTCTAGCTCTTCTTCTTCTTCTTCTTCTTGTTTTACTACTGCAAAAACTTCTTTTTCTTTTTCTTCTTTGTCATCTTGTTCTTCTACTTCTTGTTCTCCTTCTTCTACAATTTCTTCTTCTTTTTCTTCAATTTCTTCTTCTTCTTCATCTTTTGTTTCTTCTTTTTCTTCCCCTACTTCTTCTTCTTCCTCTTCTTCTTCTTCTTCTTTTCCTCTTCTTCTTCTTCTTCTACTTCTTCTACTTCTTCTCCTTCTTCTTCTTCTTCTTCTTCTTCTTCTTCTTCTCTTTCTCCTCCTCCTGCTACTTATTTTTATTCTTCTTATTTTTCTTCTTCTTCTTCTTCTTCTTCTTCTTCTTCTTCTTCTCCTCCTTTTTATTCTTCTTCCTCTTCTTGTTATTCCTCTTCTTCTTTATTCTTTTTCTTTTTTTCTACTTCTCGTTCTTCTTCTTCTTGCTCTTCTACTTCTTCTTCTTCTTCCACCTCTTCTGTCTCTTTTTCATCGTCTTCTTCTTCTTCTTCTTCTTCTTCTTCTTTTCTTTGTCTTCTTCTTCTTTCGCTTCCTCGTTCTCTTCTCCTACTTATTCTTCTTCTTCTTATTATTCTTCTTCTTCTTATTCGAATACTTCTTCTTCTTCTTCTTTTGTTTTTCTTCTTACACTACTTTTTCTTCCACGTCTTCTTCTTATACTTCTTATTCTTCTTCTTCTTCGTGATCATCAACTTCTTCTTTTTCATCTTCCACTTCTTTTCTTCTATTTATTTTCTTCTTCTTCTTCGTTTTCTTTGCCTTCTTCTTCTTCTTCTTCCTCTTCTTCTTTTTCATCTTCTTCTTCGTTTTCTTTTCCTTCTTCTTTTCCTTCTTCTTGTTGTTCTTCTTCTTCTTCTTCTTCGTCTACTTCTTCTCTTCTTCTTCTTCTCTTTCTTCTTCTTCTTCTTCTTATTGAACATCAACTACTTGTTCTTCTTCTTCTTCATCTTCATCTCTGTCTTCTTCCTCTTTTTCTTCTTCTTCCACCATTTTTCTTCTTTTTTTCTTCTTCTTCCTCCTCTTTTTCTTTGCCTTTTTCTTCTTCTTCCTCTTCTTCCTCTTCTTCTTTTTCTTCGTTTTCTTCTTCTTCTTCTTCTTCTTCTTTTCTTCTTTGTCTTCTTCTACTTCTTATTCTTCTTCTTCTTCTTCTTCTTCATCTTTTCTTCTTCTTCTTTTTCTTCTTCTTGTTTTTCTTCTTCTCCTTCTTCATCTTTGAATTGTTCTTCGTTTTCTTGGTAATCATCTTGCTCTTCTTCTTCTTCTTCTTCTTCTTCTCTGCCTACTTTTACTTTTTCTACATCTTTGTCAGCCTCTTCATCTTATACTTATTCGTCCTCTTCTTCGTTTTCTTCTTCTTCTTCTTCTTCTTCTTCTTATTCTACTTCTTTATCTTCATCTCATCTTATTCTTCTTCTTCTTCTTCTTCTTCTTCATCTTCTTCTGTTTCTTCTTCCTCTTCTTCTTCTTCATCTACTTCTTTTCTTCTTCTCCTACTTCTTCTTCATCGTCAACTACTTGTTCTTGTTCTTCTTCTTCTTCTTCTTCCACTTCATTGTCTTCCTGTTCCTTGTCTTTGCCTTCTTCTTCTTCATCTTTTGCTTCTTCTTCTGTGGCTTCTTCTTCTTCTTTATCTTCTTCTTCTTTGCATTCTTCTATTTTGTCTTCTTTTTCTTCTTCTTCTACTTCTTCGTGCTCTTCTCCAACAAATTCTTCTTCTTCTTATTCTTCTTTATCTTCTTCTTCACATTCTTCTTCTTCTTCTTCTTCATTTTCTTCATCTTCTTCTTCTTCTTCTTCATGTACTTATTTTTCTTCCTCCTCTTCTTATTCTTCTACTTCTTCTTCTTCTTCTTCTTCTTCTTCTTCTTCAGCTTCTTTATCTTCTTCTTGTTCTTCCTCCTCCTCCTCCTCTTCTTGTTCTTCTTCTTCTTCTTTGTTTTCTTCTTCTTCTTCATCATGATATTCTTCTTCTTCTTCTTCCTCTTCTTCCTTTTTATCATCTTCTTGTTCTTCTTCTTTCACTTCTACTCTTTTTGTTTGTTCATTTTTTTCTTCTTCTTAATCTTCCTCCACTTTTTCTTGTTCTTCTTCTTCTTCCTCTAATTCTTCTTCTTCATATTCTTCTGCACCATCGTCTTGTTGTTGTTCTTCTTCTTCTTCATCGTCGTCATCTTTTTCTTAATCTTCTTCTTCTTCTTTACCTTCTTCTTCTTGCTCCTCTTCTTCTTCTCCTTCTTCATCTTCTTGTTTTTCTTCTTCCTCTTCTTCTTCTTTATTTTCTTCTTCTTCTTCTTCTTCTTCTTCTTCTTCTTCCCCGTCTTCTTCTTCTTCTTCTTCTTCTTCTTCTACCTCATCTTCTTTTTCTTCTTCTTCTTCTTCCTCTTCTTCTTCTTTTCTTCTTCTTCCCCCTCTTCCTCTACTTCCTCTTCTCTTTTTATTCCTTCTCGTTCTTCCTCTTCTTCTTCTACTCCTCCTCCTTCTTCTTCTTCTTCTTGCTCCTCCTCTTCTTCTTCGTCTTCTTCTTTTTCTTCTTCTTCTTCATCTTCTTCTTCTTCTTTATCTTTTTCTTCTTATTCTTCTTGTTCTTCTTCTTCTTCTTCTTCGTGTTTGTCTTCCTATTTTCTTCTTCTTCTTCTTATTCTTCTTAATATTGTTCTTTGTCTTCTTCTTCTTCTTTCCTTCTTCTTCTCTCTCTTCTTCTTCTTCTTCTTTTTCTTAGGCATTTTCTTCTTCGTTGTCTTCTTCTTTTTTGTCGTCTTCTTTTTCTTCTTCTTCTTTTTCATCTTCTTCTGCTTCTTCTTCTTTTTCTTCTTCTTTTTATAATTCTACTTCTTATTTTTATTCTTCTTGCTTTTCTTCTTCTTCTACTTTTTCTTTTTCAGCTTTTTTTCTTCTTCTTCCTCTTCTTGTTCTTATTATGGTTTTTCTTCATTCTCCTCTTTTTATTATTCTTCTTCCTTCTCCTCTTGTTCTTCTTCTTGTTCTTCTTCTTCTTCATCTGCTTCATCTTCTTCTTCTTCTATTTCTTCATCATCACCATCATCATCAACATCTTCTTCTTCTTCTTCATCTTTGTCTTCTTCTTCTTCATCTTTGTCTTCTTCTTCTTTTTCTTCTTCTTCTTCTTCTTCTTCATCTTCTTCTTCTTTTCCTTCTTCTTTGCCATCTTCTTCTTCTACTTCTTCTTTTTCTTCTTCTTCTTCTTCTTTATCTTCAACATCTTCTTCATCTTCTTCTTGTTCTTCTTCTTCATCATCATAGTCTTCTTCTTATTTTTCTTTTTCTTCTTCTTCTTCTTCTCCAACTTCTTCTATTCCTTCTTCCTATTCGTCTTCTTTTTCTTCTTCTGCTTCTTCTTCTTCTTCTTTTTCTTCCTCCTCTTCTTTTTCTTGTTCATCTTCTTCTTCCTCTTCTACTTCATATTCTTCTTCTTCATCTTTATCGTTATCCACTTCTTCATCTTCTTATTTTTCTTCGGCTTCTTCTTCTTCTTTTCTTCTAATTCTTCCTCTTTTTCGACGTCTTCTTCTTCCTCTTCTTCATATTCTTCTTCTTCGTCTTCTTCTTCACCTTCTTCATCATCATCTTCTTCTTCTTCTTCTGCTGCTTCCTCTTCTTCTTCTTCTTCTTCTTCTTCTCCTTCATCAACTTTTCCTTCTTGTTTTCTACTTTTTCTTCTTCTTCTTCTTCTTCTTCATTTTCTTCTTCTTCTTCTTCTCCTTCTTCTTCTTCTTCTTCTTCATCTTATTTTTCTTCTCCTTCTTCTTCTTCTTCTTCTTCTTCTTCTTCCTCTTATTCTCCTTCTTAATCTACTTTTATTCCTTCTTCTTCTTCCTCCTCTTCTTCTTTTCTTCTTCTTCTTCTTCTTCTTCTTCTTCTTCTTTAGCTCTATCTTCTTCTTCTTCTTCTTCTGTCATTTTCTTCTTCTATTTTTTCTCCCCCTGCTTCCTCTTTTTCTTCGTCATTGTCTTTCACTTAGTCATCTACTTCTTAGTTGCCCTCCTCTTCTTCATTTTCATCCTCTTCTTCTGTCACTTCTTCTTCTTCTTCTCCTTCTTCTTCTTCTACTTCTTCTCCTTCTTCTTCTTATTTTTCTTGTTCTCCTACATCTTCTTATTTTTAATCTTCTTATTTTCCTTGTTCTTCTTCTTCTGCATCTTCTTCTCCTTTTCTTCATCCTCTTCTCCTTCTTCTTCTTCTTCTTCTTTTTCCTCTTTTTCTTCTTCTTCTTTGCCTTCTTTACCTTCTTCTTCTTCTTCTTCATCTTCTCTTTCTTTTAATTCTTCTTCTTAATTTTCTTAATCTTTAAGTCATTATTATTATTATTATTACTATTATTCCTGTTATTGTTCTATTTCTTCCTCTCATACTTCTTCTTCTTCTTCTTCTTCATCATCGTTTTCTCCTTCTCATTCTTCCTCTTCAACTTCTTCTTCATCTTCTACTTCTACTTCTACTTCTTCTTCTTCTTCTTTGTCTTCTTGGTCCACCTCTTCTTCGTCTTCTTCTTGTCTCTCTTCAACTTCTTTTTCATCGTCGTCTTCTTCTTCTTCTTCTACTTCATCTTCTTCTAATTTTTCTGCATTTACATCTTCCTCTTCCTCTTCTTCTTCTTCTTTGCCTTCCTCTTCTTCCTCTTCTTGTTCTTCTTGTTCTTCTTGTTTTTCTTCTTTTTCTTCTTGTTTTTCTTTGTTGTCTTCTTCTTTTTCTTCTTCTTCTTTTTCTTCTTCTTCTTTGTCTTCTTTATCTTCTTCTTCTTCTTCTTCCTCTTTTCCTCTTTCTTCTTTTTCTTCTTCTTTTTCTTCTTCATCTTCTTTTTCTTCTTCTCCTTCTTTTTCTTCTTTTTTTTCATCTTCTTCTTCTTCTTCTTCTTACTCTTTGTCTTCTTCTTCTTCTTATTCATTCAGTTCTTCTTGTTCTATTACTTCTTATTCGTCTTCCTCTTCTTCTTTGTCTTCTTCTTCTTCTTCATTGTCTTCTTGTTCTTCATCTTCATTAGTTTATTGTTCTTTTTCATCTTCATCTTCTACTTCTCTTTTTCTTCTTCTGCTTCTTCTTTTTCTACTTCTTCTTTTTTCACTTCTTCTTCTTTTTCTTCTTCTCCTTTCTCTCTTACTTCTTCTTCTTCTTCTTCTACTTCTTCTTCTCCTTCTTATTCCCCTTCTTTTTCTTCTTTTACTTCTTCTTCTTCTTCTTCTTTTTCTTCTTCTTCTTCCTCTTGTTCTTCTTCTTCTTTGTCTTCTCCTTTTTAAACCTTATCTTCTTCTTCTTGTTATTATTTTTTGTCTTCTTCTTCTTCTTCTTTTTCGTCCTCTACTTCTTCTTCTTCATCTTCTTCTTCTTCTTCTTCTCCTCCTCCTCCTCCACCTTCTTCTTCTTCTTCTTCTTCTCCTCCTCCTCCTCCTTCTTCCTCTTCTTCTTCTACTTCTTTTTCTTATTCTTTTTATTCTTCATTATCTTATTCTTCTTCTTCTTCTACTACTACTTCTTCTTTTTCTTCTTCTTCTTCTTCTTCAACTTCTTTTTTCTTTTTCTTTGTCTTCTTCTTTTTCCTCATTTTTTCTTCTTTTTCTTCTGTTTTGCGTCTTCTTCTTCTACCTCCTCTTATTCTTCTTCTTCTCCTTCTTCTTCTTTTACTTTTTCTTCTCCTTCTTCTACTTTTATTTCTTCTTTTTCTTCTTCTTCTTCTTCTTCTACTTCTTCTTCTTCTTCTTCTACTTCTTCCACTTCTTCTCCATCTTCTCCTTTTAATCCTTCCTCTTCTGCTTCATCTTCTTCTTCTTCTTCTACTACTACTACTTCTTCTTCTCTTTCTTCTTCATAGTCTTCTTCTTCTTCTTCTTCTTCTTCTTCTTCTTCTTCGTTTTCTTCTTCTTCTTCTTCTACTACTACTACTACTACTTCTACTACTTCTACTTGTTTTTTTACTTCTTCATCTTCTTTTTCGTCATCTTCATCTTCTTCTTCTTCTTCTTCTTCTTCTTCTTCTGCTTTGACTTCTTCTTATCCTTCTACTTCTTCCCCTTCATCATCTTCTTCTCCTTCTTCTTCTTCTTCATCTTCATCTTAATTTTCTTCTTCATCGACTTCTTCAGTTTATTCCTCTTTTTCTTCTTCTTCTTCTTCTTCGCCTTTTTCTTCTTGTTCTTCTTCTTGTTCTCCTTCTTCTTCTTACTCTTCTTCTTCATCTTCTTATCTTCTCTCTTCTTCATCTTCCACTTCTTGGTCTTCTTCTTCATCCTATTCTTTTTCTTCTTTTCTTCGTCTTCTTTTTCTTCTTCTTCTTCTTTTTCTTTGTCTTCCACTTCTTCATCTTATTCTTCATTTTCTTCTTTATATCTTCGTCTTCATCTTCTTCTTCTTTATCTTCTTGTTTTTCTTCTTCTTCTTCCTCTTCTTCTTCTTGTGCTTCTTCTCTTTCATTTTCTTTATCTTCTTCTTCTTCCTCCTCCTCTTCCTCTTCTTCTTCTTCTTCATTTTCCTATTGTTCTCCTTTGCCTTCTTCTTTTTCTTCTTCTTATTCTTCTTCTTCTTCTTCATCACATTCTTCTTCTTCTTCCTCCTCCTCTTCTTCTTAATCAACTTGTTGCTCTTCTTCATCAACTTCTTCTTTGACTTCTACAGTTTATTCCTCTTTTTCTTTTTGTTCATCTTCTTCTTCTTCTTCTTCTTATCCTCCTTCTTCTTCTTCTTCTTCTTCTTCATCTTCTTCACTTTCTTCTTTTCTTATTCTTCTTCTTCTTCTTCTTAATGGTGATCATCATCATCATCATCTTCTTCTTCTTCCTCATGTTTTTATTCTTCTTTTTCTTCTACTTCTTCTTGGCCATCTTCTTCGTCGTTTTCTTCTTCCTGTTCTTCTTTTTGATTTTCTTCTTCTTCTACTTCTTCTTTTCTTCTTCTTCTTCTTCTTCTTCCCCTTCTTCGTCTTCTTCTTCTCTTTCTTCATCTTCTTCGTCTCTTTCTTCATCTTCTTCATCTTCCCCTTCTTCATCTTCTTCCTTTTCTTCTTCTTCTTCTTCATCTTCTCCTCCTCTAGCTCTTCTTCTTCTTCTTCTTCTTCTTTTACTACTTCTACAACTTCTTATTCTTCTTCTTCTTTGTCATCTTGTTCTTCTACTTCTTGTTCTCCTTCTTCTTCAACTTCTACTTCTTCTTCAATTTCTTCTTCTTCTTCGTCTTTTGTTTCTTCTTTTTCTTCCCCTACTTCTTCTTCTTCCTCTTCTTCTTCTTCTTCTTTTCCTCTTCTTCTTCTTCTTCTACTTCTTCTACTTCTTCTCCTTCTTCTTCTTCTTCTTCTTCTTCTCTTTCTCTTCCCCTTGCTACTTATTTTTATTCTTCTTATTTTTCTTCTTCTTCTTCTTCTTCTTCTTCTCCTCCAGCTTTTTATTATTCTTCTTCTTTTTGTTATTCTTCTTCTTCTTTTTGTTATTCTTCTTCTTCTTTTTTCTTTTTCTTCTTTTTCTAATTCTCGTTCTTCTTCTTCTTGCTCTTCTACTTCTTCTTCTTCCTCCTCTTCTTTCTCTTTTTCATCGTCTTCTTCTTCTTCTTCTTTTCTTTGTCTTCTTCTTCTTCCGCTTCCTCGTTCTCTTCTCCTACTTATTCTTCTTCTTCTTATTCTTCTTCTTCTTCTTATTCGGATACTTCTTCTTCTTCTTCTTTTATTTTTCTTCTTACACTACTTTTTCTTGCTCGTCTTCTTCTTATACTTCTTCTTCTTCTTCTTCTTCTTCGTGATCATCAACTTCTTTTTCAGCTTCCTCTTCTTTTCTTCTATTTATTTTCTTCTTCTTCTTCTTTTTCTTTGCCTTGTTCTTCTTCTTCTTCTTCTACCTCTTCTTCTTCGTTTTCTTTTCCTTCTTTTCCTTCTTCTTGTTCTTCTTCTTCTTCTTCTTCTTCTTCGTCTACTTCTTTTCTTCTTCTTCTTCTTCTTCTTATTGAACCTCAACTACTTGTTCTTATTCTTCTTCTTCATTTTCATCTCTGTCTTCTTCCTCTTTTTCTTCTTCTTCTTTTTATTATTCTTCTCTTTCTTTAATTTCATCTTTTTCATCATCGTCTTCTTCTTCTTCTTCTTCTTCTTCTTCTACAACATCTTCTTCTTCTTCTACTACTACTTCGTCTTCTTGTCAACATCTTCTTCTTCTTGACCATCTTCTTATTCTTCTTCATAATATTATTTTTTTCTTCTTCTTGTTCTCTTTCTTCTTCATTATCTTCTTCTTCTTCTTCTTAATCTTCTTCTTCTTCTTCTACTACTTTTTCTTCCTCTTCTACTTGTTTTACTTCTTCTTCTTCTTCTTCATCTTCTTCTTCTTCCACTTCTTTGTCTTCTTGTTATTCGTCTTCTTCTTCTTCATCTTTTTCTTCTTCTTTCACTTCTTTTTCTTATTGTACTTCTTCTTCTTCTTCCTCCTCTTCTTATTCTTTGTCTTCTTCATCTTCTACTGCTACTACTTCTTCTTCTTCTTCCTTTCTGTTTTCTTCTTCTTCGTCTTCTCTGTCTTCCTTTTCTTTGTTTCCTTCTTCCTTCTCTTCTTCTTCATCTTCTTTGTTTTCTTCTTTTTCTTCATCTTCATCTTCTTCTTCTTCTTCTTCTTCGCCTTCTTTTTCCTCGTCTTCTTATTCTTCTTCATCATCATCTTCTTCTTCTTCTTGTTCTTCTTCTTCTTCTTTTTCTTCTTGGTATTCTTTTTCTTGTTCTCCTCCTTTATCTTCCTCTTCTTCTTCTTCTTCTTCATATTCGTTTACTTCTTTGTCTTCTTCTTCTTTTTCTACTTCTTCTTCTTCTTCTTCATCTTCTTCTTCTTCTTTTTCTTCCCTTCTTCTTCGTCTTCATTTTCTTTGACTTCTTCTTCTTTGTCTTTTTCTTCTTCTTTTGTGCCTTCTTCCTCTTCCTCTTAAACTAGTTCTTCTTCACCTTCTATTATTTTGTCTTCTTTTTCTTCTTCTTCTTGTTCTTCTTCTTCTTGCTCTTCTCCTTCTCCTTCTTCTTCTTGTTCTTATTCTTCTTCTTCTTCTTCTTCTTCTTCTTTGGGTTATTCTTCTTCTTCTTCTTCTTCTCCTTCTTATGCTTCTTCTTCTCCTTCTTATGCTTTTTCTTGTACTTCTTCTTCTTCTTCCTCTTCTTCTTCTTCTTCTTCTACTTCTTCATCTTCATCTTCTTCTTTTTTTTTATCTTTTTTTTCTTCTTCTTCTTCTTCTTCATCTTCTTCTTCATCTTCCTCGTATTCTACTTCTTCTTCTTCTTCTTTTTCTTCATCGTCTTATTCCTTTTCCTCTTCTCCGTCTTCTTCTTGTTCATCTTCTTCTTCTTCATCTTCTTCTTCTTCTTCTTCTTCATCTTCTTCTTCTTCTTCATTTTTGTCTCCTTCTTCTTCTTCTTTTTCAACATCTTCTTCTTTTTCTTCTTCTTTTCCTCTTCTTCTTTTTCTACTTCTTCTTCTTCTTCATCTTCTTCTACTACTGCTACTACTTCTACTTCTTCTTCTTCATCATCTTTTTCTTGTTCGTCTTCTTCTTCTTCTCCTTCTTTGTCTTGTTCTTATCCTTCTTCTTCTTCCCATTCACTTTCTTCTTCTTCTTCTTCTTCTACTTCCTCTTCTTCTTCATCATCTTCATCTTCATTTTCTTCATCGTCTTCTTCAGTTTATTCCTCTTCTTATTCTTCTTCTTTTTCATCCCCTTTTTCTTCTTGTTGTTCTTTGTGTTCTTGTTCTTGTTCTACTTAGTATTATTTTTCTTCTTATTCTTCTTCTTCTTCTTCTTCTTCATCATCATCATCTTCTTCTCCTTTCACTTCTTCATCTTTGTCTTCTTCATCTTCTTCCTCATCACCTTCATCTTTTTCTTCTTTTTCCTAGTCTTCTTCTTCTATGTTGTCTTCTTATCCTTCTTCTTCTTCTTCTTTTTCTTCTTCTTATTCTTTTTATTCTTCTTCTTCTTCTTCTTCATATTCTTCATTTTCTTCTTCTTCTTCTTCTTCTTCTTCTTCTTCTTCGTCTTCTTCTTCTTTGTCTTCTTGTTTTTCTTCTTCATCTTCCTCTTCTTCTCCTTAGTCTTCTTCTTCTATGTTGTCTTCTTATCCTTCTTCTTCTTCTTCTTCATATTCTTCTCTCCATCTTCTTCTTCTTTTTCTTCCTCTTCTTTATCTTCTTCTTCTTCCTCTTCATCCTCCTCCTCTTCTTCTTCTCCATTGCCTTTGCCTTCTTCTTCTTCTTCTTCTTCTTCTTCTTTTTGTTCTCCTTCCACTTCATTCGCTTCTTCTTGTTCTTCTTCTTGTACTTTTACCTCTTCTTTTTATTCTTCTTGTTCTTCTTCTTCGTCTTCTTCTTCTTTGTCTTCTTTTTCTTCTTCTTCTTCTTCTACTTCTTTTTCTTCTCCTTCTTCTACTACTACTAGTTCTTCTTTTTCTTCTTCATTCTCTTCTACTTCTTCCTCTTCCCCTTCTTCATCATTTGTTTCTTCTTCTTCTACTCCTTCTACTTCCTCTTCTTCTTCCTCTTCTTCTTCTTCTTCCTCTTCCTCCTCTTCTTCTTCTTCTTCTCCTATTTGTTTTTGTTCTTCTTCTTCTTCTTGTTCTTCGC
>JAIUJO010001024.1:122500-125000 GCA_023846275.1 Vanilla planifolia
AAGAAGATGAACAAGAAGAAGAAGAAAAAGTAGAGGAAGAAGGAGAAGAAGAAGAAAAAGGAGGATTAGAAGAAGAAGAATAGGAAGAAGGAGAAGAAAAGTGGATAGAGAAGAAGAAGAAGATGATGATGAAGACGAAGATGAAGAAGAAGAAGAAGAAGAAGAAGAAGAAGTAGAAGAAAAAGAAGAAGAAGAAGAGGAAGAGGAAGAGGAAGAGGACGAAGAGGAAGAAGAAGAATAGGAAGTGAAAGAAGAAGAACAAGAAGTAGAAGATGAAGAGGAAGTAGAGGAGGAAAAGAAGAAGAAGAAGAGGAAGAAGAAGACGAAGAAGAAGAAGAGGAGAAGGAGAAGGAGAAGAAGGAGTGAAAGGAGAAGAAAGAGAAGAAGAAGAGGAAGGAGATAAAAAATGAGAGTAAGAATGAGAAGATGAATAAGAAGCAAAAAAATGAAGAAGAAAAAGAAGAAGAAAAAGGAGAAGAAGGATAAGGAGGAGAAGAAGAAGAAGGAGAAGAAGAAGAAGAAGAAGAAGAAGAGGAAGAAGAAGAAGAGAAAGAAGAAAAAGAGGAAGTGGAATAAGAAGAAGAAGAGGAAGAAGAAAAAATAAAAGAAGAAGAAGAAGAAGAAGGAGGAGGAGGATTAGAAGAAGAGGAAGAAGAAGAAGAAGAAGGAGAAGAAGAAGAAGAAGAAGAAGAAGAGGTATTGGATGAAGAAGAAGAGTAAGAAGAAAAAGGAGAAGAAGAAGATGTGGAAGCGAAAGGCAATGAAGAGGAAGAAGAAGAGGAAAACTAAAAAGAAGAAGAAGTAGCAAAACAAGAAGAAGATGATGAAGAAAAACAAGTAGAACAAGAAGAAGAAGATGATGATGATGAAGAAGAAGTAGAAGAAGAAGAAGAAGGAGAAGAACAAGTTGAAGGAGAAGGAGCAGATGAAGACAGAGGGGGAGAAGAATAAGAAAGAGGAGGAGGAGGACAAGAAGAAGAAGAAGAAGAAGAAGAAGAAGAAAAAGACGTAGAAGTAGAAAATGTAGAAGAAATAGAGGAAGAAGAAGAAGAAGAAGAAAATGAAGAAAAAGAAGAAGATGAAAAAGATGATGAAGAAGGAGTAGGTGGAGAAGAAGAAGAAGAACAAGAAGAAGAAGAAAAAGAAGAAGAGGAAGCAGAAGAAGAAGTAGAAGAAGAAGAACAAAAAGAAGAAGAAATAGAAGAAAAAGAAGAAAAGGAAGAAGAAGAAGAAGAAGAAGAAGTAGAAGAAGATGAGGAAGAGGAGGAAGAAGAGGAAGAAGAAGAAAAAGAAAAAGAAGAAGGGAAAGACAAAGAAGAGGAAGAAAAAGGAGTGGAAGAAGAGGAAGACGATGAAGAGGAGGCAACAGAATAAGAAAAAGAAGAAGAAGAAGAATAAGGAGCAGATGGGGAAGAAGAAGAAGAAGAAGAAGAGGAATAAGAAGATGAAGAAGAGGAAGAAGAAGAAAGACAAGAAGAAGAAGAACAAGAAGTAGAAGACGAAGAATAAGAAGAAGAAGAAGAAAAAAGGAAGAAGAAGTAGGAGAAAAGGAAGAGTGAGAAGGAGAGGTCGGAGAAGAAGAAGAAGAAGAAAAAGAATAAGAAGAAAAAGAAGAATAAGAAGAAGAAGAAGAGGTAGAAGAGTAAGATGAAGAAGAGGAAGAAGAAGAGGAAGAAGAAGAAGAAAAAGAAGAAGAAGAAGAAGAAGAGGAAGATGAAGAGGAAGAAGAAGAAGAAGAAGAAGAGGAAGATGAAGAGGAAGAAGAAGAAGAAGAAGAAGAAGAACAAGAAGAAGAGGAAGAAGTAGAAAGACAAGAAGATGAAGAAGAAGAAGAAGAAGAAGAAGGAGAAGGAGAAGGGTGAGAAGGGGAAGGAGGAGAAGAAGAAGAAGAAGAAGAAGGATATGATGAAGAAGAAGAGGAAGAAGAAGAAGAAGTAGAAGGAGATGAAGAAGAAGAAGATGTTGATGAAGAAGAAGAAGAGGAAGAAGAAGAGGAAGAAGAGGAAGAAAAAGAAGAAGAAGAAGAAGTAGAAGAAGAAGTAGAAGAAGAAGGACAAAAGGAAGAAGAAACAAAAAGAAGAAGAAGAAGAGAAAGAACAAGATGTGGACGAAGAATTAGGACTTGAAGAAGAAATAGAAGAAGAAGAAAAAGAAAAAGAAGATGAAGAAGAAGAAGAAGAAGAAGAAGAGGAAAAGGGAGAAGAGGAAAAGGAACAAGAACAAGAGGAAGAAGAAGAAGAACAAGAAGAAGATGAAGAAGAAAAAGAAGTAGAAGAAGAAGAAGTGGTAGAGGAAGTGTCAGAAGAAGAAGAAAAAGAAGAAGAAGAAGTAATAGAAGAAGAAGAACAACAAGAGCAAGAAGGAGAGGAAGAAGAAGAAGAAGTAGAAGAAGGAGAACAAAAAGAAGAAGAAATAGAAGAAGAAGAAGAAGAATAAGATCAGAAGAGGAAGAAGAAGAAGAAGAAATAGAAGAAGAATAAGATGTGGAAGAAGAGGAAGA
>JAIUJO010001024.1:132500-152500 GCA_023846275.1 Vanilla planifolia
GAACAAGAAGAAGATGTAGACAAAGAAGAAGAATATAAAGAGGTGAAAGAAGAAGAAGAAGAAGAAGAAGAAGAAGGGGAAGATGGAGAAGAAGGAGAAGAAGAAGAAGAAGAATAAGAAAATGAGACGGAGAAGAAGAAGAAGAAGATGAAGAAGAAGAAGAAGAAAGAGAGGCAGAGGAATATGAAGAGGAAGGAGAAGAAGAAGAAGAAGAAGAAGGAGGAGGAGGAGGAGGAGGAGAAGTAGAAGAAAAAGAAGAAGTAGAAGAACAACAACAACAACAAGAAAAAGAAGAATAGGGTGGAGAAGAAGAAGATGAAGTAGAAGTAGTAGTTGAAGAAGAAAAAGAAGAAGAAGAAGTTGAACAATAACAACAACAAGATGAAGAATAAGAAGAAGAAGACAAAGCAATAGACAAAGAAGTAGAAGAAGAATAAGAAGAAGAAGATGAAGAAGAGGAGGACTTAAAAGAAGTAGAGGAAGAAGAAGAAAACAAAGAATAAGCGGAAGTAGAAGAGGAAGAAGAAGAAGAAGTAAAAGAAGGAGAAAAAGAAGTAGATGAAGAAGAAATAGAAAATATAGAAGAACAAGAAGTTGAAGAAGAAGAAAAAACTAGCGAAAGAAGAAGTGCAAGTGTTAGAAGAAGAAGAAGAAGAAGATGTTGAAGAAGAAGAAGTAGAAGAATGGGAAGAAGTTGAAGAAGAAGAGGAACATGAAGAAGGAGAAGAAGTATAAGAGGAAGACAAAGAAGAAGAAGAAGAAGAAGTCGTAGAACTAGAAGAAGAAGAAGAAGTCAAAGAAGAAGAAGAAGATAAAGATGAAGTAGCAAAAGAAGAAGAGAAAGAAGAAGAAGACTTAGACTAAGAAGAAGAAGATAAGGAAGAGGAAGAAGAAGAAGAAGAAGAAGAAGAAGAAGAAGAAGACAAAGAAAAAGAAGTCAAAGAAGAAGTAGAAGAAGAACAAGAAGAAACAGAAGAAGAAGTACAAGAAGGAGAGGAAGACGAAGAAGAAGAAGAAGGAGAAGATGAAGAACGAGAAAAGGAAGAAGGAGAAGGAGGAGAAGATGGAGAAATAGAAAAAGATGATGAAGAAGAAGAAGAGGAAGAAGAAAAAGAAGAAGACAAATAAAAACAAGATGAAGAAGAAGAAGAAGAAGAAGAAGAGGAGGAAGAAGAAGAAGGAGAAGAAGGAGAAGAAGCACAAAGAAGAAGAAGAAAAAGACAAAGAAGAGGAGGAAGAAGTAGAAGACAAAGATGGAGAAAGCAAAGAAGAAGCAGAAGAAGATGATGAAAAAGATGAAAACGAAGAAGCAGAAGAAGAAGAAGAAGAAGAAGAAGAAGAAGAAAATGAAGAAGTCGAAGAAGAAGAAGATGAAGAAGAAGAAGAAGAAGAAGAAGTAGAAGAAGAAGTAGAAGAAGAAGACAAAGAAGAAGAAGAAGAAGAAGGAGAAGAAAAGGATAGTGATGATAAAGAAGAAGAAGACAAATAATAATAATAATAATAATAATAATAATAAGAGGAAGAAATAGAAGAAGTGGAAGAAGAAGTAGAAGAAGAAGGAGAAGAAGTAGAAAAAGAAGTACAAGAAGAAGAAGAAGAAGAAGAAGAAAAGGAAGCAAAAAAACAAGAAGAAGATGATGAAGAAGAAGAAGAAAAACAAGAAGAAGGAGAAGGAGAGGAAGAAGTAGAAGAAGAAGAAGGAGAAGAAGAGGAAGAAGACCAAGAAGAAGAAGAAGACCAAGAAGAAGAAGAAGAAAATGAAGAGAAAGAAGAAGAAGATAAAGAAGAGTAAGAAGAAGAAGAAGAAGAAGACGATGAAGAAGAATTCGAAGAAGTAAAAGAAAAGGAAGAAGAAGATGAAGAAGAAGAAGAAGAAAAAGAAGAAGATTAAGAAGAAGATGAAGATGAAGAAGAACAAGAAGAAGAAGAAGAAGAAGGAGATGATGATGAAGAAGAAGAAGAAGAACAACAAGAAGAAGGAGAAGAAGAAGAAGAGAAAGAAGAAAAATTAGAAGAAGTAGAAGATAAAGAAGAAGAAGAAGATGAGGATAATGAAGAAGAAGAAGATGGAGAAGAAAAACAAGAAGAGAAGAAATGTAGAAGAGGAAGAAGAAGAAGAAGATGAAGATGAAGAAGAATAAGAAGAATAAGAATAAGATTAAGAGTAACAATAAGAAGAAGAGGATTAAGAAGAGGAAATAGAGAAAGAGGAAGAAGAAAGTTAAGAAGAAGAAGAAAGTTAACATGAAGAGGAAGAAAATGATGATGAGTACAAGGCGGAAGAAGAAGAAGAAAAGAGCAAGAACAAGAAAAAGAAGAAAAAGAAGAGAAAGATTTGGATTGAAGAAGAAGTCGAAGATGGAGAAGAAGAAGAAGAAGACCATTATGAAGATGAACAAATAGAAGAAGAAGACGAAGAAGAAGAAGTAGAAGAAGACAAAGAAGAAGACAAAGAAGAAGAAGAAGAAGAAGAAGAAGAGTAAGAAGAAGAAGAAGTAGAAGAAGAAAAAGAAGAAGAAAAAGAGAAAGTAGGAGAAGAAGAAGAATTGAATAACATGAAGAAGAAGAAGAAGAAAACTAACAAGAAGAAGAAGTAGAAGAAGTAGAAGAAGAAGAAGAAGAATAAGAAAAAGAAGAAGAAGAAGAAGTTGAATAGGAAGAAGAAGTCAAAGAAGAAGAAGAAAAAGAAAAATAATAATAAGATGAAGAAGAAGAAGAAGAAGAAAAATGGGAAGAGGAATAATAACAATAAGAAGAAGAAGAAAAATAAGAAGAAGAAGAATAAGAATAAGAAGAAGAAGAAAAAGAAGAAGAAGAAAAAGAAGTAGAAGAAGAAGAAGAAGAAGAGACGAAGAAGAAGAAGATGATGAGGAAGAAGGAGAATATGAAGTAGAAAATGACGAAGAAGAAGAAGAAGAAGAAGAAGAAGAAGTTGAAGAAGATGAAGAAGAATAAAGGGCAAAAGAAGAATATGAAGTAGAAAATGAAGAAGAAGAAGAAGAAGAAGAAGATGAAGAAGGAGAAAAAGCAAAAAAAGAAATATAGGAAGAAGAAGAACAAGAAGAATGAGAAGAAGAAGGCAGAGAAGAAGTACTCGAAGAAAAGGAAATAGAATAAAAGGAGCAAGAAGAAGAGGAAAAAGAAGAAGGAGAAGAAAAAGACAAAGTAGAAGAATCTAAAAGAGAATAAGAATAAGAAGAAGAAGAAGAAGAAGAAGGAGATGAAAAGAAGAAGACGAAGAAAAAGAAGACGAAGAACAAAGAAGGGGAAGAATAAACAGAAGTTGAAGAAGAAGAGACGAAGAAGAAGAAGGCAAAGAGAAGGAAGAAGAAGAATAAGAAGAAAACAAAGAAGAAGAAGAAGAAGAACATGGAGTAGAATAAGAAGAAATAGAATAAGTAGAAGAAAAAGAAGAAGAAAACGAACAAGAAGATGAAGAAGAAGAAGAAGAAGATGAAAGAGAAGAAGTAGGAGAAGAAGGAGAAGTAGAAGGAGGAAAGGAAGAAGAAGAAGAAGAAGAAAAAGAAGAAGAAGAAGAAAAAGAAGAAGAAGAAGAAGAAAAATAAGTAGAAGTAGAAGAAGTAGTATGAGTAGAAGAAGAAGGAGGAGAAGAAGGAGAAGAAGAAAAAGGAGAAGAAAAAGAGAAAAAAGGCAAAGAAGAGGAAGAAGAAGACAAAGAAGAAGAAGAAGAACAAGAAGTAGTAGATGAAGAACAAGAAGAAGAGGAGGAGGAACAAGAAGAAGAAGAAGAGGATGATGTTGAAGAAGAAGAAGAAGAAGAAAGAGAAAAGAAGACAAAGAAGAAGAAGAAGAAGAAGAAGATGCTGATGAAGAAGAAGAGCAAGAAAATAAGACAAAGAAGAAGAAGAAGAAGAAGAAGAAGACGAAGAAGAAGAAGAAGACGAAGAAGAAGAAGAAGAAGATGAAGTTGAAGAAAAGAAGAAGAAGATGAAAAAGAAGAAGAAGAAGAAAAAGAGGAGAAGGACAAGAAGAAGGCGAAGATGAAGAAGAATAAGTTGAACATGAAGAAGAAGAAGAAGATTAAGGAGAAGAAGAAAAAGTCAAAGAAGAAGTAAAATAAGAAGAAGAAGAAGAAGAAGAAGAAGAAGAAGAAGAAGAAGTAGAAGAAGAAGAAGACGAAGAAGGAGAAGAAGAAGAAGAAGAAGAAGAAGAGGAAGAACAAGAAGAAGAAGAAGCAGCAGAAGAAGATGAAGAAGAAAAAGAAGAAGAAGAAGAAGAAGAAGAAGATGATGATGATGATGATGTTGGTGAAGAAGAAGAAGAAGATGAAGAAGAAGCTGAAGAAGAAAAAGATAATGAAGAAGAAAAAGAAGAGGAAGAAGAAAATGTAGAAGAAAAAGAATGAGAAGAAGAAGAAGAAGAAGAGGAAGAAGAAGAAGAAGAAGAAGAAGAAGGAGAATGACAAGGAGTAGGACAAGGAGAAGAAGAAGAAGAAGAAGAAGAAGAAGAAGAAGAAGAAGGAGTTGAAGAAGAAGAGGAAGAAAAAGAAAAAGTTGAAGAAGACGAAGAAGAATGAGATGAAGAAGAAGAAGAAGACCAAGTAGAAGAAAAAGGAGGAGAAGAAGAAGAAGAGGAACAAGATGAAGAAGAAGAAGAAGATAAAGATGAAGAAGAAGAAGAAGAAGGAGAAGAAGAACAAGTAGAAGAAGAAGAGGAAAAAGAAGAGGAATAAAAGAAGAAGAAAGAAAAGAAGCAGAAGAAGGAAATGAAGAAGTTGCAGAAGAAGTAGAAGAAGGAGAAGTGTAAGAAGAAGAAGAAGAAGAAGAAGAAGATGATGATGATGATGATGAAGAGGAAGTACAAGAATACGAAGAAAAAAAATACTAGAAAAAGAAGAAGAAGAAGAAGAACAAGAACAAGAACAATAAGAAGAAGGAGATGAAGAAGAATAAGAAGAAGAAGTAGAAAAGAAGTAGAAGATGAAGAAGAAGACGAAGAGGAAGATGTAGAAGAAGAAGAAGAAGAAGAAGAAGAAGTAGAAGAAAAAGAAGAAGAAAAAGACAAAGAAGAAGAAAAAGAAGAAGTAGAAGAAGAACAACAAGGAGAAGAAGAAAAAGAAGTAGAAGTAGAAGAAGATGAAGAAAAAGAAGTAGAAGGTGAAGAAGTACACGAGGAAGAAAAAGAAGAAGACAAAGAAGAAGAAGAAGAAGAAGAACATGATGAAGAAGAAGGGTTGATGAAGTAGAAGAGGACAAAGAAGAAGAAGAAGAAGAAGAAGGAAAAGAAGAAAAAGAAGACAAAGAAGGAGAAGAAGAAGAAGATAAAAAAAGAAAAAAAAAGTAGTAGAAGAAGAAGAAAGGGAACAAGAAGAAGAAGAAGAAAAGAAGAAGAAGAAGAAGAAAGAGAAAAAGGAAGTGGAGGAGGAGGAGGAGGAGAAGAAGAAGAAGAAGAAGAAGAAGAAGAGGTAGAAGAAAAAGAAGATGAAGAAAAAGATGATGAAGAAGAAGAAGTAGAAGAACAACAATAAGAAGAAGAAGGAGAGGGAGAAGAAGATGAAGAAGAGGAAGTTGAAGAAGAAAAAGAATAAGAAGAAGAAGTAGAAGGCGAAGAAGAAGTTGAAGAAGAAGAAGAAGATGATGGCAAAGAAGTAGAAGACAATGAAGAAGAAGAAGAAGAAGAAGAAGAAGAATGAGAAGACGAACAAGAAGAATATGAAGATGAAGAAGAAGAAGACAAAGAAGAAGAAAAAGAAGAAGAAGAAGAAGAAGAGGAGGAGGAGGAGGAAGAAGAAGTAGTAGTAGAAGAAGAAGAAGGAGAAGGAGAAGAAGAAGTAAAAGAAGAAGAAGAAGGAGAAGGAGAACGAGAAGAAGGAGAAGAAGAAGGACAAGGACAAGGAGGAGGAGGAGAAGAAGAAGAAGAAGGAGTTGAAGAAGAAGAAAAAGAAAAAGATGAAGTCGAGGAAGACGAAGAAGATGGAGAAGAAGAAGAAGATGATGAACTAGAAGAAATAGAAGAAGAAGAAGAAGAGGAGAAAGAAGATGAAGAAGAAGAAGAAGAATAAGGAGTAGAAAAGCAAAAGGAAGGAGAAGAAGAAGGAGAAGAAGGAGAAAAAGGAAAAGAATAAGAAGTAGTAGAAGAAGAAGAAGGAGAAGAAGAAGTGGAAGAAGAAGAAGAAGAAGAAGAAGATATAAAAGTGAAGAAGAAGAAGCAGAGGAAGAAGAAGAAGAAGTGGAAGAAGAGGAAGAAGAAGAAGAAGAACAACAAGAATAAGAAGAAAAAGAAGAAGTAGGGGAGGAAAAAGAAAAAGAAGAAGTTGGACAAGAAAAAGAAGATGAAGACGATGAAGAACAAGATAAAGAAGTGGAAGAAGAAGAAGAGGACGATGATGGAGAAGAAGAAGATGGTGAAGTAGAAGAAGAAGATGAAGAAGAAGTTGTAGAAGATGTAGAAGGAAAGAAAGAAGATGAAGAACAAGAAGAAGATGTAGACAAAGAATAAGACGATAAAGAGGAGGAGGAAGAAGAAGAGGAAGAAGAAGAAGAAGAAGGGGAAGAAGGAGAAGAAGAAGTAGAAGGAGAAGAAGAAGAAGAAGAAGAAAAGAAGTAGAGGATGACAAAGACAAGGAAGAAGAAGAAGAAGAAGAAGAAGAAAAAGGAGAAGGAGAAGAAGAACAAGAAGAAGAACAAGAAGGAGAAGGAGTAGTATAAGCAGAAAAAGAAGAAGAACATGTAGAAGAAGAAGAATAAAAAGAAGAAGAAAAAGAAGAAAAAGAAGAGGAAGAACAAGAAGACGAAGACGGTGAACAAAACGAAGATGAAGATAAAGAAGAAAAGATGAAAAACTGGAAGAAGAAGAAGAATAGGAAGGAGAAGGAGAAGAAGAAGAAGAAAAAGAAGAAGAAGAAGAAGAAGAAGAAGAAGAAGAAGATGAAGAGGAAGATAATGAATAAAAAGAAGAAGAAGAAGAACAAGAGCAAGAAGAAGAAGAAGAAGAAGAAGAGGAACAAGATGAAGAAGAAGAGGATAACAGCGAAGAAGAGGAGGAAGAAGAAGAAGCATAAGAAGAAGATGAAGAAGAAGAAAAAGAAGAAAAATAAGAATAAGGAAAATAAGAAGGAGAAGAAGAAGAAGAAGAAGAAGAAGTAAAAGAAGGTGAAGAAGAAGAATAAAAAAAGGTGAAGAAGAAGAATAAAAAGAAGGGGAAGAAGAAGAAGATCAAGATGGAGAGGGAACAAAAGAAAAAGCAGAAGAAGAAGAAGAAGAAGAAAAAGAAAGAAGAAGGCAAAGAAGAAGAAGGGAAAGAGGAGGAAGGAGAAGAAGAAGACAAAGATGAGGAAGAGAAAGAGGAAGAATAAGAAGAAGATAAAGAAGTTGAAGAAGAAGAAAAAGAAGAAGAAGAAGAAGAAAAAGTAAGAGAAGAATAAGAAGAAGAAGCAGAAGAAGTAGAAGTAGAGGAGGGAGAAGAAAAAGAAGAAGTTGGAGAAGAAAAAGAAGATGAAAGCGATGAAGAACAAGTTGAAGAAGAGGAAGAAGAAGAAGAGGAAGAAGAAGGAGAAGAAGAAGAAAAAGAAGAAGAAGAAGATGATGATGATGATGAAGAAGAAAAGAAGTTGAAGAAGAAGAAGAAGAAGATGTGGAAGAAAAGAAAGAAGATGAAGAACAAGAAGAAGATGTAGACAAAGAAGAAGAATATAAAGAGGTGAAAGAAGAAGAAGAAGAAGAAGAAGAAGGGGAAGATGGAGAAGAAGGAGAAGAAGAAGAAGAAGAATAAGAAAATGAGACGGAGAAGAAGAAGAAGAAGATGAAGAAGAAGAAGAAGAAAGAGAGGCAGAGGAATATGAAGAGCAAGGAGAAGAAGAAGAAGAAGGAGGAGGAGGAGGAGGAGGAGAAGTAGAAGAAAAAGAAGAAGTAGAAGAACAACAACAACAACAAGAAAAATAAGAATAGGGTGGAGAAGAAGAAGATGAAGTAGAAGTAGTAGTTGAAGAAGAAAAAGAAGAAGAAGAAGTTGAACAATAAGAACAACAAGATGAAGAATAAGAAGAAGAAGACAAAGCAATAGACAAAGAAGTAGAAGAAGAATAAGAAGAAGAAGATGAAGAAGAGGAGGACTTAAAAGAAGTAGAGGAAGAAGAAGAAAAAAAAGAATAAGCGGAAGTAGAAGAGGAAGAAGAAGAAGAAGTAAAAGAAGGAGAAAAAGAAGTAGATGAAGAAGAAATAGAAAATATAGAAGAACAAGAAGTTGAAGAAGAAGAAAAAACTAGCGAAAGAAGAAGTGCAAGTGTTAGAAGAAGAAGAAGAAGAAGATGTTGAAGAAGAAGAAGTAGAAGAATGGGAAGAAGTTGAAGAAGAAGAGGAACATGAAGAAGGAGAAGAAGTATAAGAAGAAGAAGAAGTCGTAGAACTAGAAGAAGAAGAAGAAGTCAAAGAAGAAGAAGTCAAAGAAGAAGAAGATAAAGATGAAGTAGCAAAAGAAGAAGAGAAAGAAGAAGAAGTCTTAGACTAAGAAGAAGAAGATAAGGAAGAGGAAGAAGAAGAAGAAGAAGAAGAAGAAGAAGAAGAAGAAGAAGAAGACAAAGAAAAAGAAGTCAAAGAAGAAGTAGAAGAAGAACAAGAAGAAACAGAAGAAGAAGTACAGGAAGGAGAGGAAGACGAAGAAGAAGAAGAAGGAGAAGATGAAGAACGAGAAAAGGAAGAAGGAGAAGGAGGAGAAGAAGGAGAAATAGAAAAAGATGATGAAGAAGAAGAAGAGGAAGAAGAAAAAGAAGAAGACAAATAAAAACAAGATGAAGAAGAAGAAGAAGAAGAAGAAGAGGAGGAAGAAGAAGAAGGAGAAGAAGGAGAAGAAGCACAAAGAAGAAGAAGAAAAAGACAAAGAAGAGGAGGAAGAAGTAGAAGACAAAGATGGAGAAAGCAAAGAAGAAGCAGAAGAAGATGATGAAAAAGATGAAAACGAAGAAGCAGAAGAAGAAGAAGAAGAAGAAGAAGAAGAAAATGAAGAAGTCGAAGAAGAAGAAGATGAAGAAGATGAAGAAGAAGAAGAAGAAGAAGAAGAAGAAGAAGTAGAAGAAGAAGTAAAAGAAGAAGAAGACAAAGAAGAAGAAGAAGAAGAAGAAGGAGAAGAAAAGGATAGTGATGATAAAGAAGAAGAAGACAAATAATAATAATAATAATAATAATAATAAGAGGAAGAAATAGAAGAAGTGGAAGAAGAAGTAGAAGAAGAAGGAGAAGAAGTAGAAAAAGAAGTACAAGAAGAAGAAGAAGAAGAAGAAGAAAAGGAAGCAAAAAAACAAGAAGAAGATGATGAAGAAGAAGAAGAAAAACAAGAAGAAGGAGAAGGAGAGGAAGAAGTAGAAGAAGAAGAAGGAGAAGAAGAGGAAGAAGACCAAGAAGAAGAAGAAGACCAAGAAGAAGAAGAAAGTAAAAGGAAAGGAAGAAGAAGATGAAGAAGAAGAAGAAGAAAAAGAAGAAGATTAAGAAGAAGATGAAGATGAAGAAGAACAAGAAGAAGAAGAAGAAGAAGAAGATGATGAAGAAGAAGAAGAACAACAACAACAAGAAGAAGGAGAAGAAGAAGAAGAGAAAGAAGAAAAATTAGAAGAAGTAGAAGATAAAGAAGAAGAAGAAGATGAGGATAATGAAGAAGAAGAAGATGGAGAAGAAAAACAAGAAAAGAGGAAATGTAGAAGAGGAAGAAGAAGAAGAAGAAGAAGATGAAGAAGAATAAGAAGAATAAGAATAACATTAAGAGTAATAATAAGAAGAAGAGGATTAAGAAGAGAAAATAGAGAAAGAGGAAGAAGAAAGTTAACATGAAGAGTAAGAAGATGATGATGAGTACAAGGCGGAAGAAGAAGAAGAAAAGAGCAAGAACAAGAAAAAGAAGAAAAAGAAGAGAAAGATTGGGATTGAAGAAGAAGTCGAAGATGGAGAAGAAGAAAAAGAAGACCATTATGAAGATGAACAAATAGAAGAAGAATTAGAAGAAGACAAAGAAGAAGACAAAGAAGAAGAAGAAGAAGAAGAAGAAGAAGAGTAAGAAGAAGAAGAAGTAGAAGAAGAAAAAGAAGAAGAAAAAGAGAAAGTAGGAGAAGAAGAAGAATTGAATAACATGAAGAAGAAGAAGAAGAAAACTAACAAGAAGAAGAAGTAGAAGAAGTAGAAGAAGAAGAAGAAGAATAAGAAAAAGAAGAAGAAGAAGAAGTTGAAGAGGAAGAAGAAGTCAAAGAAGAAGAAGAAAAAGAAAAATAATAATAAGATGAAGAAGAAGAAGAAGAAGAAAAATGGGAAGAGGAATAATAACAATAAGAAGAAGAAGAAAAATAAGAAGTTGAAGAATAAGAAGAAGAAGAAGAAGAAAAAGAAGAAGAAGAGAAAGAAGGAGAAGAAGAAGAAGAAGAAGAGACGAAGAAGAAGAAGATGAAGAGGAAGAAGGAGAATATGAAGTAGAAGATGACGAAGAAGAAGAAGAAGAAGAAGAAGAAGAAGAAGAAGAAGAAGAAGTTGAAGAAGATGAAGAAGAATAAAGGGCAAAAGAAGAATATGAAGTAGAAGATGAAGAAGAAGAAGAAGAAGAAGATGAAGAAGGAGAAAAAGCAAAAAAAGAAATATAGGAAGAAGAAGAACAAGAAGAATGAGAAGAAGAAGGCAAAGAAGAAGTACTCGAAGAAAAGGAAATAGAATAAAAGGAGCAAGAAGAAGAGGAAAAAGAAGAAGAAGAAGAAAAAGACAAAGTAGAAGAATCTAAAAGAGAATAAGAATAAGAAGAAGAAGAAGAAGAAGAAGGAGATGAAGAAGAAGAAGACGAAGAAGAAGAAGACGAAGAACAAAGAAGGAGAAGAATAAACAGAAGTTGAAGAAGAAGAGACGAAGAAGAAGAAGGCAAAGAGAAGGAAGAAGAAGAAGAAGAAGAAGAACATGGAGTAGAATAAGAAGAAATAGAATAAGTAGAAGAAAAAGAAGAAGAAAACGAAGAAGAAGATGAAGAAGAAGAAGAAGAAGATGAAAGAGAAGAAGTAGGAGAAGAAGGAGAAGTAGAAGGAGGAAAGGAAGAAGAAGAAGAAGAAGAAAAAGAAGAAGAAGAAGAAGAAGAAGAAGAAGAAAAATAAGTAGAATTAGAAGAAGAAGTAGTATGAGTAGAAGAAGAAGGAGGAGAAGAAGGAGAAGAAGAAAAAGGAGAAGAAAAAGAGAAAAAAGGCAAAGAAGAGGAAGATAAAGACAAAGAAGATGAAGAAGAACAAGAAGTAGTAGATGAAGAACAAGAAGAAGAGGAGGAGGAACAAGAAGAAGAAGAAGAGGTTGATGTTGAAGAAGAAGAAGAAGAAGAAAGAGAAAAGAAGACAAAGAAGAAGAAGAAGAAGAAGAAGATGCTGATGAAGAAGAAGATGATGAAGAAGAGCAAGAAAATAAGACAAAGAAGAAGAAGAAGAAGAAGAAGAAGAAGACGAAGAAGAAGAACAAGATGAAGAAGAAGAAGAAGAAGATGAAGTTGAAGAAAAGAAGAAGAAGATGAAAAAGAAGAAGAAGAAGAAAAAGAGGAGAAGGACAAGAAGAAGGCGAAGATGAAGAAGAATAAGTTGAACATGACGAAGAAGAAGAAGATTAAGGAGAAGAAGAAAAAGTCAAAGAAGAAGTAAAATAAGAAGGAGAAGAAGAAGAAGAAGAAGAAGAAGAAGTAGAAGAAGAAGAAGACGAAGAAGGAGAAGAAGAAGAAGAAGAAGAGGAAGAACAAGAAGAAGCAGCAGAAGAAGATGAAGAAGAAAAAGAAGAAGAAGAAGAAGAAGAAGATGATGATGATGATGATGTTAGTGAGGAAGAAGAAGAAGATGAAGAAGAAGCTGAAGAAGAAAAAGATAATGAAGAAGAAAAAGAACAGGAAGAAGAAGATGTAGAAGAAAAAGAAGGAGAAGAAGAAGAAGAAGAAGAGGAAGAAGAAGTAGAAGAAGAAGAAGAAGGAGAATGACAAGGAGTAGGACAAGGAGAAGAAGAAGAAGAAGAAGAAGAAGAAGAAGAAGGAGTTGAAGAAGAAGAGGAAGAAAAAGAAAAAGTTGAAGAAGATGAAGAAGAATGAGAAGAAGAAGAAGAAGAAGACCAAGTAGAAGAAAAAGGAGGAGAAGAAGAAGAAGAGGAACAAGATGAAGAAGAAGAAGAAGATAAAGATGAAGAAGAAGAAGAAGAAGGAGAAGAAGAACAAGTAGAAGAAGAAGAGGAAAAAGAAGAGAAATAAAAGAAGAAGAAAGAAAAGAAGCAGAAGAAGGAAATGAAGAAGTTGTAGAAGAAGTAGAAGAAGGAGAAGTGTAAGAAGAAGAAGAAGAAGAAGATGATGATGATGATGATGAAGAGGAAGTAGAAGAAGAAGAAGAAGAAAAAAAATACTAGAAAAAGAAGAAGAAGAAGAAGAATAAGGACAACAACAATAAGAAGAAGGAGATGAAGAAGAATAAGAAGAAGAAGTAGAAAAGAAGTAGAAGATGAAGAAGAAGACGAAGAGGAAGATGTAGAAGAAGAAGAAGAAGAAGAAGAAGTAGAAGAAAAAGAAGAAGAAAAAGACAAAGAAGAAGAAAAAGAAGAAGTAGAAGAAGAAGAACAAGGAGAAGAAGAAAAAGAAGTAGAAGTAGAAGAAGATGAAGAAAAAGAAGTAGAAGGTGAAGAAGTACAAGAGGAAGAAAAAGAAGAAGACAAAGAAGAAGAAGAAGAAGAAGAACATGATGAAGAAGAAGGGTTGATGAAGAAGAAGAGGACAAAGAAGAAGAAGAAGAAGAAGAAGGAAAAGAAGAAAAAGAAGACAAAGAAGGAGAAGAAGAAGAAGAGAAAAAAAGAAAAAAAAAGTAGTAGAAGAAGAAGAAAGGGAACAAGAAGAAGAAGAAGAAAAGAAGAAGAAGAAGAAGAAAGAGAAAAAGGAAGTGGAGGAGGAGGAGGAGGAGGAGGAGGAGAAGAAGAAGAAGAAGAAGAAGAAGAGGTAGAAGAAAAAGAAGAAGATGAAGAAAAACATGATGAAGAAGAAGAAGTAGAAGAACAACAATAAGAAGAAGAAGTAGAGGGAGAAGAAGATGAAGAAGAGGAAGTTGAAGAAGAAAAAGAATAAGAAGAAGAAGTAGAAGGCGAAGAAGATGTTGAAGAAGAAGAAGAAGATGATGGCAAAGAAGTAGAAGACAATGAAGAAGAAGAAGAAGAAGAAGAAGAAGAAGAATGAGAAGATGAACAAGAAGAATATGAAGATGAAGAAGAAGAAGACAAAGAAGAAAAAAAGAAGAAGAAGAAGAAGAAGAAGAAGAGGAGGAGGAAGAAGAAGTAGTAGTAGAAGAAGAAGAAGGAGAAGGAGAAGAAGAAGTAAAAGAAGAAGAAGAAGGAGAAGGAGAACGAGAAGAAGGAGAAGAAGAAGGACAAGGACAAGGAGGAGGAGGAGAAGAAGAAGAAGAAGGAGTTGAAGAAGAAGAAAAAGAAAAAGATGAAGTCGAGGAAGACGAAGAAGATGGAGAAGAAGAAGAAGATGATGAACTAGAAGAAATAGAAGAAGAAGAAGAAGAGGAGAAAGAAGATGAAGAAGAAGAAGAAGAATAAGGAGTAGAAAAGCAAAAGGAAGGAGAAGAAGAAGGAGAAGAAGGAGAAAAAGGAAAAGAATAAGAAGTAGTAGAAGAAGAAGAAGGAGAAGAAGAAGAGGAAGAAGAAGAAGAAGAAGAAGAAGATATAAAAGTGAAGTAGAAGAAGTAGAGGAAGAAGAAGAAGAAGAGGAAGAAGAGGAAGAAGAAGAAGAAGAACAACAAGAATAAGAAGAAAAAGAAGAAGTAGGGGAGGAAAAAGAAAAAGAAGAAGTTGGACAAGAAAAAGGAGATGAAGACGATGAAGAACAAGATAAAGAAGTGGAAGAAGAAGAAGAGGAAGATGATGGAGAAGAAGAAGATGAAGAAGAAGATGGTGAAGTAGAAGAAGAAGATGAAGAAGAAGATGTAGAAGATGTAGAAGGAAAGAAAGAAGATGAAGAACAAGAAGAAGATGTAGACAAAGAATAAGACGATAAAGAGGAGGAGGAAGAAGAAGAGGAAGAAGAAGAAGAAGAAGGGGAAGAAGGAGAAGAAGAAGTAGAAGGAGAAGGAGAAGAAGAAGAAGAAAAGAAGTAGAGGAAGACAAAGACAAGGAAGAAGAAGAAGAAGAAGAAGAAGAAAAAGGAGAAGGAGAAGAAGAACAAGAAGAAGAACAAGAAGGAGAAGGAGTAGTATAAGCAGAAAAAGAAGAAGAAGAACATGTAGAAGAAGAAGAATAAAAAGAAGAAGAAAAAGAAGAAAAAGAAGAGGAAGAACATGAAGACGAAGACGGTGAACAAAAAGAAGATGAAGATAAAGAAGAAAAGATGAAAAACTGGAAGAAGAAGAAGAATAGGAAGGAGAAGGAGAAGAAGAAGAAGAAAAAGAAGAAGAAGAAGAAGAAGAAGAAGAAGAAGAAGATGAAGAGGAAGATAATGAATAAAAAGAAGAAGAAGAAGAAGAAGAAGAAGAAGAGGAACAAGATGAAGAAGAAGAGGATAACAGCGAAGAAGAGGAGGAAGAAGAAGAAGCATAAGAAGAAGATGAAGAAGAAGAAAAAGAAGAAAAATAAGAATAAGGAAAATAAGAAGGAGAAGAAGAAGAAGAAGAAAAGAAGTAAAAGAAGGTGAAGAAGAAGAATAAAAAAAGGTGAAGAAGAAGAATAAAAAGAAGGGGAAGAAGAAGAAGATCAAGATGGAGAGGGAACAGAAGAAAAAGTAGAAGAAGAAGAAGAAGAAAAAGAAAGAAGAAGGCAAAGAAGAAGAAGGGAAAGAGGAGGAAGGAGAAGAAGAAGACAAAGATGAGGAAGAGAAAGAGGAAGAATAAGAAGAAGATAAAGAAGTTGAAGAAGAAGAAAAAGAAGAAGAAGAAGAAGAAGAAGAAAAAGTAAGAGAAGAATAAGAAGAAGAAGCAGAAGAAGAAGTAGAAGTAGAGGAGGGAGAAGAAAAAGAAGAAGTTGGAGAAGAAAAAGAAGATGAAAGCGATGAAGAACAAGTTGAAGAAGAGGAAGAAGAAGAAGAGAAAGAAGAAGGAGAAGAAGAAGAAAAAGAAGAAGAAGATGATGATGATGATGATGAAGAAGAAAAGAAGTTGAAGAAGAAGAAGAAGAAGATGTGGTAGAAAAGAAAGAAGATGAAGAACAAGAAGAAGATGTAGACAAAGAAGAAGAATATAAAGAGGTGAAAGAAGAAGAAGAAGAAGAAGAAGAAGGGGAAGATGGAGAAGAAGGAGAAGAAGAAGAAGAAGAATTAGAAAATGAGACGGAGAAGAAGAAGAAGAAGATGAAGAAGAAGAAGAAGAAAGAGAGGCAGAGGAATATGAAGAGCAAGGAGAAGAAGAAGAAGAAGAAGAAGGAGGAGGAGGAGGCGGAGGAGAAGTAGAAGAAAAAGAAGAAGTAGAAGAACAACAACAACAACAAGAAAAAGAAGAATAGGGTGGAGAAGAAGAAGATGAAGTAGAAGTAGTAGTTGAAGAAGAAAAAGAAGAAGAAGAAGTTGAACAATAACAACAACAAGATGAAGAATAAGAAGAAGAAGACAAAGCAATAGACAAAGAAGTAGAAGAAGAATAAGAAGAAGAAGATGAAGAAGAGGAGGACTTAAAAGAAGTAGAGGAAGAAGAAGAAAAAAAAGAATAAACGGAAGAAGAAGAGGAAGAAGTAGAAGAAGTAAAAGAAGGAGAAAAAGAAGTAGATGAAGAAGAAATAGAAAATATAGAAGAACAAGAAGTTGAAGAAGAAGAAAAAACTAGCGAAAGAAGAAGTGCAAGTGTTAGAAGAAGAAGAAGAAGAAGATGTTGAAGAAGAAGAAGTAGAAGAATGGGAAGAAGTTGAAGAAGAAGAGGAACATGAAGAAGGAGAAGAAGTATAAGAGGAAGACAAAGAAGAAGAAGAAGAAGAAGTCGTAGAACTAGAAGAAGAAGTCAAAGAAGAAGAAGAAGATAAAGATGAAGTAGCAAAAGAAGAAGAGAAAGAAGAAGAAGACTTAGACTAAGAAGAAGAAGATAAGGAAGAGGAAGAAGAAGAAGAAGAAGAAGAAGAAGAAGAAGAAGAAGACAAAGAAAAAGAAGTCAAAGAAGAAGCAGAAGAAGAACAAGAAGAAACAGAAGAAGAAGTACAAGAAGGAGAGGAAGACGAAGAAGAAGAAGAAGGAGAAGATGAAGAACGAGAAAAGGAAGAAGGAGAAGGAGGAGAAGAAGGAGAAATAGAAAAAGATGATGAAGAAGAAGAAGAGGAAGAAGAAAAAGAAGAAGACAAATAAAAACAAGATGAAGAAGAAGAAGAAGAAGAATAGGAGGAAGAAGAAGAAGGAGAAGAAGGAGAAGAAGCACAAAGAAGAAGAAGAAAAAGACAAAGAAGAGGAGGAAGAAGTAGAAGACAAAGATGGAGAAAGCAAAGAAGAAGCAGAAGAAGATGATGAAAAAGATGAAAACGAAGAAGCAGAAGAAGAAGAAGAAGAAGAAGAAGAAGAAGAAGAAGAAAATGAAGAAGTCGAAGAAGAAGAAGATGAAGAAGATGAAGAAGAAGAAGAAGAAGAAGAAGAAGAAGAAGTAGAAGAAGAAGTAGAAGAAGAAGAAGACAAAGAAGAAGAAGAAGAAGAAGAAGGAGAAGAAAAGGATAGTGATGATAAAGAAGAAGAAGACAAATAATAATAATAATTATAATAATAATAATAATAAGAGGAAGAAATAGAAGAAGTGGAAGAAGAAGTAGAAGAAGAAGGAGAAGAAGTAGAAAAAGAAGTACAAGAAGAAGAAGAAGAAGAAGAAGAAGAAGAAAAGGAAGTAAAAAAACAAGAAGAAGATGATGAAGAAGAAGAAGAAAAACAAGAAGAAGGAGAAGGAGAGGAAGAAGTAGAAGAAGAAGAAGGAGAAGAAGAGGAAGAAGACCAAGAAGAAGAAGAAGACCAAGAAGAAGAAGAAGAAGATAAAGAAGAGTAAGAAGAAGAAGAAGAAGAAGACGATGAAGAAGAATTCGAAGAAGTAAAAGAAAAGGAAGAAGAAGATGAAGAAGAAGAAGAAGAAAAAGAAGAAGATTAAGAAGAAGATGAAGATGAAGAAGAACAAGAAGAAGAAGAAGAAGAAGAAGATGATGAAGAAGAAGAAGAAGAAGAACAACAAGAAGAAGGAGAAGAAGAAGAAGAGAAAGAAGAAAAATTAGAAGAAGTAGAAGATAAAGAAGAAGAAGAAGATGAGGATAATGAAGAAGAAGAAGATGGAGAAGAAAAACAAGAAGAGAAGAAATGTAGAAGAGGAAGAAGAAGAAGAAGATGAAGATGAAGAAGAATAAGAAGAATAAGAATAACATTAAGAGTAATAATAAGAAGAGGATTAAGAAGAGGAAATAGAGAAAGAGGAAGAAAAAGTTAAGAAGAAGAAGAAAGTTAACATGAAGAGTAAGAAGATGATGATGAGTACAAGGCGGAAGAAGAAGAAGAAAAGAGCAAGAACAAGAAAAAGAAGAAAAAGAAGAGAAAGATTGGGATTGAAGAAGAAGTCGAAGATGGAGAAGAAGAAGAAGAAGACCATTATGAAGATGAACAAATAGAAGAAGAAGACGAAGAAGAAGAAGAAGTAGAAGAAGACAAAGAAGAAGACAAAGAAGAAGAAGAGGAAGAAGAAGAAGAGTAAGAAGAAGAAGAAGTAGAAGAAGAAAAAGAAGAAGAAAAAGAGAAAGTAGGAGAAGAAGAAGAATTGAATAACATGAAGAAGAAGAAGAAGAAAACTAACAAGAAGAAGAAGTAGAAGAAGTAGAAGAAGAAGAAGAAGAATAAGAAAAAGAAGAAGAAGAAGAAGTTGAAGAGGAAGAAGAAGTCAAAGAAGAAGAAGAAAAAGAAAAATAATAATAAGATGAAGAAGAAGAAGAAGAAGAAAAATGGGAAGAGGAATAATAACAATAAGAAGAAGAAGAAAAATAAGAAGAAGAAGAATAAGAAGAAGAAGAAGAAGAAAAAGAAGAAGAAGAAGAAGAGACGAAGAAGAAGAAGATGAAGAGTAAGAAGGAGAATATGAAGTAGAAGATGACGAAGAAGAAGAAGAAGAAGAAGAAGAAGAAGTTGAAGAAGATGAAGAAGAATAAAGGGCAAAAGAAGAATATGAAGTAGAAGATGAAGAAGAAGAAGAAGAAGAAGATGAAGAAGGAGAAAAAGCAAAAAAAGAAATATAGGAAGAAGAAGAACAAGAAGAATGAGAAGAAGAAGGCAAAGAAGAAGTACTCGAAGAAAAGGAAATAGAATAAAAGGAGCAAGAAGAAGAGGAAAAAGAAGAAGAAGAAGAAAAAGACAAAGTAGAAGAATCTAAAAGAGAATAAGAAGAAGAAGAAGAAGAAGAAGAAGAAGAAGGAGATGAAGAAGAAGAAGACGAAGAAGAAGAAGACGAAGAACAAAGAAGGAGAAGAATAAACAGAAGTTGAAGAAGAAGAGACGAAGAAGAAGAAGGCAAAGAGAAGGAAGAAGAAGAACAAGAAGAAAACAAAGAAGAAGAAGAAGAAGAACATGGAGTAGAATAAGAAGAAATAGAATAAGTAGAAGAAAAAGAAGAAGAAAACGAAGAAGAAGATGAAGAAGAAGAAGAAGAAGATGAAAGAGAAGAAGTAGGAGAAGAAGGAGAAGTAGAAGGAGGAAAGGAAGAAGAAGAAGAAGAAGAAAAAGAAGAAGAAGAAGAAGAAGAAGAAGAAGAAGAAAAATAAGTAGAAGTAGAAGAAGAAGTAGTATGAGTAGAAAAAGAAGGAGGAGAAGAAGGAGAAGAAGAAAAAGGAGAAGAAAAAGAGAAAAAAGGCAAAGAAGAGGAAGAAGAAGACAAAGAAGATGAAGAAGAACAAGAAGTAGTAGATGAAGAACAAGAAGAAGAGGAGGAGGAACAAGAAGAAGAAGAAGAAGAAGAAGAAAGAGAAAAGAAGACAAAGAAGAAGAAGAAGAAGAAGAAGATGCTGATGAAGAAGAAGATGATGAAGAAGAGCAAGAAAATAAGACAAAGAAGAAGAAGAAGAAGAAGAAGAAGAAGAAGACGAAGAAGAAGAAGAAGACGAAGAAGAAGAAGAAGATGAAGTTGAAGAAAAGAAGAAGAAGATGAAAAAGAAGAAGAAGAAGAAAAAGAGGAGAAGGACAAGAAGAAGGCGAAGATGAAGAAGAATAAGTTGAACATGAAGAAGAAGAAGAAGATTAAGGAGAAGAAGAAAAAGTCAAAGAAGAAGTAAAATAAGAAGAAGAAGAAGAAGAAGAAGAAGAAGAAGAAGAAGTAGAAGAAGAAGAAGACGAAGAAGGAGAAGAAGAAGAAGAAGAAGAAGAGGAAGAACAAGAAGAAGAAGAAGCAGCAGAAGAAGATGAAGAAGAAAAAGAAGAAGAAGAAGAAGAAGAAGATGATGATGATGATGATGTTGGTGAAGAAGAAGAAGAAGATGAAGAAGAAGCTGAAGAAGAAAAAGATAATGAAGAAGAAAAAGAAGAGGAAGAAGAAGATGTAGAAGAAAAAGAAGTAGAAGAAGAAGAAGAAGAAGAGGAAGAAGAACAAGAAGAAGAAGAAGAAGGAGAATGACAAGGAGTAGGACAAGGAGAAGAAGAAGAAGAAGAAGAAGAAGAAGAAGAAGGAGTTGAAGAAGAAGAGGAAGAAAAAGAAAAAGTTGAAGAAGACGAAGAAGAATGAGAAGAAGAAGAAGAAGAAGACCAAGTAGAAGAAAAATGAGGAGAAGAAGAAGAAGAGGAACAAGATGAAGAAGAAGAAGATAAAGATGAAGAAGAAGAAGAAGGAGAAGAAGAACAAGTAGAAGAAGAAGAGGAAAAAGAAGAGGAATAAAAGAAGAAGAAAGAAAAGAAGCAGAAGAAGGAAATGAAGAAGTTGCAGAAGAAGTAGGAGAAGGAGAAGTGTAAGAAGAAGAAGAAGAAGAAGAAGATGATGATGATGATGATGATGAAGAGGAAGTAGAAGAAGAAGAAGAAGAAAAAAAATTACTAGAAAAAGAAGAAGAAGAAGAAGAACAAGAACAAGAACAATAAGAAGAAGGAGAAGAAGAAGAATAAGAAGA
>JAIUJO010001024.1:155000-167500 GCA_023846275.1 Vanilla planifolia
GGGAGAAGGAAAAGAAGAAGTTGGAGAAGAAAAAGAAGATGAAAGCGATGAAGAACAAGTTGAAGAAGAGGAAGAAGAAGAAGAGGAAGAAGAAGTAGAAGAAGAAGAAAAAGAAGAAGAAGAAGATGATGATGATGATGAAGAAGAAAAGAAGTTGAAGAAGAAGAAGAAGAAGATGTGGAAGAAAAGAAAGAAGATGAAGAACAAGAAGAAGATGTAGACAAAGAAGAAGAATATAAAGAGGTGAAAGAAGAAGAAGAAGAAGAAGAAGAAGGGGAAGATGGAGAAGAAGGAGAAGAAGAAGAAGAAGAATAAGAAAATGAGACGGAGAAGAAGAAGAAGAAGATGAAGAAGAAGAAGAAGAAAGAGAGGCAGAGGAATATGAAGAGGAAGGAGAAGAAGAAGAAGAAGAAGGAGGAGGAGGAGGAGGAGGAGGAGAAGTAGAAGAAAAAGAAGAAGTAGAAGAACAACAACAACAACAAGAAAAATAAGAATAGGGTGGAGAAGAAGAAGATGAAGTAGAAGTAGTAGTTGAAGAAGAAAAAGAAGAAGAAGAAGTTGAACAATAAGAACAACAAGATGAAGAATAAGAAGAAGAAGACAAAGCAATAGACAAAGAAGTAGAAGAAGAATAAGAAGAAGAAGATGAAGAAGAGGAGGACTTAAAAGAAGTAGAGGAAGAAGAAGAAAAAAAAGAATAAGCGGAAGTAGAAGAGGAAGAAGAAGAAGAAGTAAAAGAAGGAGAAAAAGAAGTAGATGAAGAAGAAATAGAAAATATAGAAGAACAAGAAGTTGAAGAAGAAGAAAAAACTAGCGAAAGAAGAAGTGCAAGTGTTAGAAGAAGAAGAAGAAGAAGATGTTGAAGAAGAAGAAGTAGAAGAATGGGAAGAAGTTGAAGAAGAAGAGGAACATGAAGAAGGAGAAGAAGTATAAGAGGAAGACAAAGAAGAAGAAGAAGAAGAAGTCGTAGAACTAGAAGAAGAAGAAGAAGAAGTCAAAGAAGAAGAAGTCAAAGAAGAAGAAGAAGATAAAGATGAAGTAGCAAAAGAAGAAGAGAAAGAAGAAGAAGACTTAGACTAAGAAGAAGAAGATAAGGAAGAGGAAGAAGAAGAAGAAGAAAAAGAAGAAGAAGACAAAGAAAAAGAAGTCAAAGAAGAAGCAGAAGAAGAACAAGAAGAAACAGAAGAAGAAGTACAAGAAGGAGAGGAAGACGAAGAAGAAGAAGAAGGAGAAGATGAAGAACGAGAAAAGGAAGAAGGAGAAGGAGGAGAAGAAGGAGAAATAGAAAAAGATGATGAAGAAGAAGAAGAGGAAGAAGAAAAAGAAGAAGACAAATAAAAACAAGATGAAGAAGAAGAAGAAGAAGAATAGGAGGAAGAAGAAGAAGGATAAGAAGGAGAAGAAGCACAAAGAAGAAGAAGAAAAAGACAAAGAAGAGGAGGAAGAAGTGGAAGAAAAAGATTGAGAAAGCAAAGAAGAAGCAGAAGAAGATGATGAAAAAGATGAAAACGAAGAAGCAGAAGAAGAAGAAGAAGAAGAAGAAGAAGAAGAAGAAAATGAAGAAGTCGAAGAAGAAGAAGATGAAGAAGATGAAGAAGAAGAAGAAGAAGAAGAAGAAGAAGTAGAAGTAGAAGAAGAAGGAGACAAAGAAGAAGAAGAAGAAGAAGAAGGAGAAGAAAAGGATAGTGATGATAAAGAAGAAGAAGACAAATAATAATAATAATTATAATAATAATAATAATAAGAGGAAGAAATAGAAGAAGTGGAAGAAGAAGTAGAAGAAGAAGGAGAAGAAGTAGAAAAAGAAGTACAAGAAGAAGAAGAAGAAGAAGAAGAAAAGGAAGTAAAAAAACAAGAAGAAGATGATGAAGAAGAAGAAGAAAAACAAGAAGAAGGAGAAGGAGAGGAAGAAGTAGAAGAAGAAGAAGGAGAAGAAGAGGAAGAAGACCAAGAAGAAGAAGAAGACCAAGAAGAAGAAGAAGAAAATGAAGAGAAAGAAGAAGAAGATAAAGAAGAGTAAGAAGAAGAAGAAGAAGAAGACGATGAAGAAGAATTCGAAGAAGTAAAAGAAAAGGAAGAAGAAGATGAAGAAGAAGAAGAAGAAAAAGAAGAAGATTAAGAAGAAGATGAAGATGAAGAAGAACAAGAAGAAGAAGAAGAAGAAGAAGATGATGAAGAAGAAGAAGAAGAAGAAGAACAAGAAGAAGGAGAAGAAGAAGAAGAGAAAGAAGAAAAATTAGAAGAAGTAGAAGATAAAGAAGAAGAAGAAGATGAGGATAATGAAGAAGAAGAAGATGGAGAAGAAAAACAAGAAGAGAAGAAATGTAGAAGAGGAAGAAGAAGAAGAAGATGAAGATGAAGAAGAATAAGAAGAATAAGAATAACATTAAGAGTAATAATAAGAAGAGGATTAAGAAGAGGAAATAGAGAAAGAGGAAGAAAAAGTTAAGAAGAAGAAGAAAGTTAACATGAAGAGTAAGAAGATGATGATGAGTACAAGGCGGAAGAAGAAGAAGAAAAGAGCAAGAACAAGAAAAAGAAGAAAAAGAAGAGAAAGATTGGGATTGAAGAAGAAGTCGAAGATGGAGAAGAAGAAGAAGAAGACCATTATGAAGATGAACAAATAGAAGAAGAAGACGAAGAAGAAGAAGAAGTAGAAGAAGACAAAGAAGAAGACAAAGAAGAAGAAGAAGAAGAAGAAGAAGAGTAAGAAGAAGAAGAAGTAGAAGAAGAAAAAGAAGAAGAAAAAGAGAAAGTAGGAGAAGAAGAAGAATTGAATAACATGAAGAAGAAGAAGAAGAAAACTAACAAGAAGAAGAAGTAGAAGAAGTAGAAGAAGAAGAAGAAGAATAAGAAAAAGAAGAAGAAGAAGTTGAAGAGGAAGAAGAAGTCAAAGAAGAAGAAGAAAAAGAAAAATAATAATAAGATGAAGAAGAAGAAGAAGAAGAAAAATGGGAAGAGGAATAATAACAATAAGAAGAAGAAGAAAAATAAGAAGAAGAAGAATAAGAAGAAGAAGAAGAAGAAAAAGAAGAAGAAGAAAAAGAATTAGAAGAAGAAGAAGAAGAAGAGACGAAGAAGAAGAAGATGAAGAGGAAGAAGGAGAATATGAAGTAGAAGATGACAAAGAAGAAGAAGAAGAAGAAGAAGAAGAAGTTGAAGAAGATGAAGAAGAATAAAGGGCAAAAGAAGAATATGAAGTAGAAGATGAAGAAGAAGAAGAAGAAGAAGATGAAGAAGGAGAAAAAGCAAAAAAAGAAATATAGGAAGAAGAAGAACAAGAAGAATGAGAAGAAGAAGGCAAAGAAGAAGTACTCGAAGAAAAGGAAATAGAATAAAAGGAGCAAGAAGAAGAGGAAAAAGAAGAAGAAGAAAAAGACAAAGTAGAAGAATCTAAAAGAGAATAAGAAGAAGAAGAAGAAGAAGAAGAAGAAGGAGATGAAGAAGAAGAAGACGAAGAAGAAGAAGACGAAGAACAAAGAAGGAGAAGAATAAACAGAAGTTGAAGAAGAAGAGACGAAGAAGAAGAAGGCAAAGAGAAGGAAGAAGAAGAACAAGAAGAAAACAAAGAAGAAGAAGAAGAACATGGAGTAGAATAAGAAGAAATAGAATAAGTAGAAGAAAAAGAAGAAGAAAACGAAGAAGAAGATGAAGAAGAAGAAGAAGAAGATGAAAGAGAAGAAGTAGGAGAAGAAGGAGAAGTAGAAGGAGGAAAGGAAGAAGAAGAAGAAGAAGAAAAAGAAGAAGAAGAAGAAGAAGAAGAAGAAGAAGAAAAATAAGTAGAAGTAGAAGAAGAAGTAGTATGAGTAGAAGAAGAAGGAGGAGAAGAAGGAGAAGAAGAAAAAGGAGAAGAAAAAGAGAAAAAAGGCAAAGAAGAGGAAGAAGAAGACAAAGAAGATGAAGAAGAACAAGAAGTAGTAGATGAAGAACAAGAAGAAGAGGAGGAGGAACAAGAAGAAGAAGAAGAAGAAGAAGAAAGAGAAAAGAAGACAAAGAAGAAGAAGAAGAAGAAGAAGATGCTGATGAAGAAGAAGATGATGAAGAAGAGCAAGAAAATAAGACGAAGAAGAAGAAGAAGAAGAAGAAGAAGAAGACGAAGAAGAAGAAGAAGACGAAGAAGAAGAAGAAGATGAAGTTGAAGAAAAGAAGAAGAAGATGAAAAAGAAGAAGAAGAAGAAAAAGAGGAGAAGGACAAGAAGAAGGCGAAGATGAAGAAGAATAAGTTGAACATGAAGAAGAAGAAGAAGATTAAGGAGAAGAAGAAAAAGTCAAAGAAGAAGTAAAATAATAAGAAGAAGAAGAAGAAGAAGAAGAAGAAGAAGAAGAAGTAGAAGAAGAAGAAGACGAAGAAGGAGAAGAAGAAGAAGAAGAAGAAGAGGAAGAACAAGAAGAAGAAGAAGCAGCAGAAGAAGATGAAGAAGAAAAAGAAGAAGAAGAAGAAGAAGAAGATGATGATGATGATGATGTTGGCGAAGAAGAAGAAGAAGATGAAGAAGAAGCTGAAGAAGAAAAAGATAATGAAGAAGAAAAAGAAGAGGAAGAAGAAGATGTAGAAGAAAAAGAAGGAGAAGAAGAAGAAGAAGAAGAGGAAGAAGAACAAGAAGAAGAAGAAGAAGGAGAATGACAAGGAGTAGGACAAGGAGAAGAAGAAGAAGAAGAAGAAGAAGAAGGAGTTGAAGAAGAAGAGGAAGAAAAAGAAAAAGTTGAAGAAGACGAAGAAGAATGAGAAGAAGAAGAAGAAGAAGACCAAGTAGAAGAAAAATGAGGAGAAGAAGAAGAAGAGGAACAAGATGAAGAAGAAGAAGATAAAGATGAAGAAGAAGAAGAAGGAGAAGAAGAACAAGTAGAAGAAGAAGAGGAAAAAGAAGAGGAATAAAAGAAGAAGAAAGAAAAGAAGCAGAAGAAGGAAATGAAGAAGTTGCAGAAGAAGTAGGAGAAGGAGAAGTGTAAGAAGAAGAAGAAGAAGAAGAAGATGATGATGATGATGATGATGAAGAGGAAGTAGAAGAAGAAGAAGAAGAAAAAAAATACTAGAAAAAGAAGAAGAAGAAGAAGAACAAGAACAAGAACAATAAGAAGAAGGAGAAGAAGAAGAATAAGAAGAAGAAGTAGAAAAGAAGTAGAAGATGAAGAAGAAGACGAAGAGGAAGATGTAGAAGAAGAAGAAGAAGAAGAAGAAGAAGTAGAAGAAAAAGAAGAAGAAAAAGACAAAGAAGAAGAAAAAGAAGAAGTAGAAGAAGAAGAACAAGGAGAAGAAGAAAAAGAAGTAGAAGTAGAAGAAGATGAAGAAAAAGAAGTAGAAGGTGAAGAAGTACAAGAGGAAGAAAAAGAAGAAGACAAAGAAGAAGAAGAAGAAGAAGAACATGATGAAGAAGAAGGGTTGATGAAGAAGAAGAGGACAAAGAAGAAGAAGAAGAAGAAGAAGGAAAAGAAGAAAAAGAAGACAAAGAAGGAGAAGAAGAAGAAGATAAAAAAAGAAAAAAAAAGTAGTAGAAGAAGAAGAAAGGGAACAAGAAGAAGAAGAAGAAAAGAAGAAGAAGAAGAAGAAAGAGAAAAAGGAAGTGGAGGAGGAGGAGGAGGAGAAGAAGAAGAAGAAGAAGAAGAAGAAGAGGTAGAAGAAAAAGAAGAAGATGAAGAAAAAGATGATGAAGAAGAAGAAGTAGAAGAACAACAATAAGAAGAAGAAGGAGAGGGAGAAGAAGATGAAGAAGAGGAAGTTGAAGAAGAAAAAGAATAGGAAGAAGAAGTAGAAGGCGAAGAAGAAGTTGAAGAAGAAGAAGAAGATGATGGCAAAGAAGTAGAAGACAATGAAGAAGAAGAATGAGAAGACAAACAAGAAGAATATGAAGATGAAGAAGAAGAAGACAAAGAAGAAGAAAAAGAAGAAGAAGAAGAAGAAGAAGAAGAGGAGGAGGAAGAAGAAGTAGTAGTATAAGAAGAAGAAGGAGAAGGAGAAGAAGAAGTAAAAGAAGAAGAAGAAGGAGAAGGAGAATGAGAAGAAGGAGAAGAAGAAGGACAAGGACAAGGAGGAGGAGGAGAAGAAGAAGAAGAAGAAGGAGTTGAAGAAGAAGAAAAAGAAAAAAGATGAAGTCGAGGAAGACGAAGAAGATGGAGAAGAAGAAGAAGATGATGAACTAGAAGAAATAGAAGAAGAAGAAGAAGAGGAGAAAGAAGATGAAGAAGAAGAAGAAGAATAAGAAGGAGTAGAAAAGCAAAAGGAAGGAGAAGAAAAAGGAGAAGAAGGAGAAAAAGGAAAAGAATAAGAAGTAGTAGAAGAAGAAGAAGGAGAAGAAGAAGAGGAAGAAGAAGAAGAAGAAGAAGAAGATATAAAAGTGAAGAAGAAGAAGTAGAGGAAGAAGAAGAAGAAGAGGAAGAAGAGGAAGAAGAAGAAGAAGAACAACAAGAATAAGAAGAAAAAGAAGAAGTAGGGGAGGAAAAAGAAAAAGAAGAAGTTGGACAAGAAAAAGAAGATGAAGACGATGAAGAACAAGATAAAGAAGTGGAAGAAGAAGAAGAGGAAGATGATGGAGAAGAAGAAGATGAAGAAGAAGATGGTGAAGTAGAAGAAGAAGATGAAGAAGAAGATGTAGAAGATGTAGAAGGAAAGAAAGAAGATGAAGAACAAGAAGAAGATGTAGACAAAGAATAAGACGATAAAGAGGAGGAGGAAGAAGAAGAGGAAGAAGAAGAAGAAGAAGGGGAAGTAGGAGAAGAAGAAGTAGAAGGAGAAGAAGAAGAAGAAGAAGAAAAGAAGTAGAGGAAGACAAAGACAAGGAAGAAGAAGAAGAAGAAAAAGGAGAAGGAGAAGAAGAACAAGAAGAAGAACAAGAAGGAGAAGGAGTAGTATAAGCAGAAAAAGAAGAAGAACATGTAGAAGAAGAAGAATAAAAAGAAGAAGAAAAAGAAGAAAAAGAAGAGGAAGAACAAGAAGACGAAGACGGTGAACAAATAGAAGATGAAGATAAAGAAGAAAAGATGAAAAACTGGAAGAAGAAGAAGAATAGGAAGGAGAAGGAGAAGAAGAAGAAGAAAAAGAAGAAGAAGAAGAAGAAGAAGAATTTGAAGAGGAAGATAATGAATAAAAAGAAGAAGAAGAAGAAGAAGAGCAAGAAGAAGAAGAAGAAGAAGAAGAGGAACAAGATGAAGAAGAAGAGGATAACAGCGAAGAAGAGGAGGAAGAAGAAGAAGCATAAGAAGAAGATGAAGAAGAAGAAAAAGAAGAAAAATAAGAATAAGGAAAATAAGAAGGAGAAGAAGAAGAAGAAGAAGAAGAAGTAAAAGAAGGTGAAGAAGAAGAATAAAAAAAGGTGAAGAAGAAGAATAAAAAGAAGGGGAAGAAGAAGAAGATCAAGATGGAGAGGGAACAGAAGAAAAAGCAGAAGAAGAAGAAGAAGAAGAAAAAGAAAGAAGAAGGCAAAGAAGAAGAAGGGAAAGAGGAGGAAGGAGAAGAAGAAGACAAAGATGAGGAAGAGAAAGAGGAAGAATAAGAAGAAGATAAAGAAGTTGAAGAAGAAGAAAAAGAAGAAGAAGAAGAAGAAGAAGAAGAAAAAGTAAGAGAAGAATAAGAAGAAGAAGCAGAAGAAGTAGAAGTAGAGGAGGGAGAAGGAAAAGAAGAAGTTGGAGAAGAAAAAGAAGATGAAAGCGATGAAGAACAAGTTGAAGAAGAGGAAGAAGAAGAAGAGGAAGAAGAAGGAGAAGAAGAAGAAAAAGAAGAAGAAGAAGATGATGATGATGATGAAGAAGAAAAGAAGTTGAAGAAGAAGAAGAAGAAGATGTGGAAGAAAAGAAAGAAGATGAAGAACAAGAAGAAGATGTAGACAAAGAAGAAGAATATAAAGAGGTGAAAGAAGAAGAAGAAGAAGAAGAAGAAGGGGAAGATGGAGAAGAAGGAGAAGAAGAAGAAGAATAATAAGAAAATGAGACGGAGAAGAAGAAGAAGAAGATGAAGAAGAAGAAGAAGAAAGAGAGGCAGAGGAATATGAAGAGGAAGGAGAAGAAGAAGAAGAAGAAGGAGGAGGAGGAGGAGGAGGAGGAGAAGTAGAAGAAAAAGAAGAAGTAGAAGAACAACAACAACAACAAGAAAAATAAGAATAGGGTGGAGAAGAAGAAGATGAAGTAGAAGTAGTAGTTGAAGAAGAAAAAGAAGAAGAAGAAGTTGAACAATAAGAACAACAAGATGAAGAATAAGAAGAAGAAGACAAAGCAATAGACAAAGAAGTAGAAGAAGAATAAGAAGAAGAAGATGAAGAAGAGGAGGACTTAAAAGAAGTAGAGGAAGAAGAAGAAAAAAAAGAATAAGCGGAAGTAGAAGAGGAAGAAGAAGAAGAAGTAAAAGAAGGAGAAAAAGAAGTAGATGAAGAAGAAATAGAAAATATAGAAGAACAAGAAGTTGAAGAAGAAGAAAAAACTAGCGAAAGAAGAAGTGCAAGTGTTAGAAGAAGAAGAAGAAGAAGATGTTGAAGAAGAAGAAGTAGAAGAATGGGAAGAAGTTGAAGAAGAAGAGGAACATGAAGAAGGAGAAGAAGTATAAGAGGAAGACAAAGAAGAAGAAGAAGAAGAAGTCGTAGAACTAGAAGAAGAAGAAGAAGAAGTCAAAGAAGAAGAAGTCAAAGAAGAAGAAGAAGATAAAGATGAAGTAGCAAAAGAAGAAGAGAAAGAAGAAGAAGACTTAGACTAAGAAGAAGAAGATAAGGAAGAGGAAGAAGAAGAAGAAGAAGAAGAAGAAGAAGACAAAGAAAAAGAAGTCAAAGAAGAAGCAGAAGAAGAACAAGAAGAAACAGAAGAAGAAGTACAAGAAGGAGAGGAAGACGAAGAAGAAGAAGAAGGAGAAGATGAAGAACGAGAAAAGGAAGAAGGAGAAGGAGGAGAAGAAGGAGAAATAGAAAAAGATGATGAAGAAGAAGAAGAGGAAGAAGAAAAAGAAGAAGACAAATAAAAACAAGATGAAGAAGAAGAAGAAGAAGAATAGGAGGAAGAAGAAGAAGGATAAGAAGGAGAAGAAGCACAAAGAAGAAGAAGAAAAAGACAAAGAAGAGGAGGAAGAAGTGGAAGACAAAGATGGAGAAAGCAAAGAAGAAGCAGAAGAAGATGATGAAAAAGATGAAAACGAAGAAGCAGAAGAAGAAGAAGAAGAAGAAGAAGAAGAAAATGAAGAAGTCGAAGAAGAAGAAGATGAAGAAGATGAAGAAGAAGAAGAAGAAGAAGAAGAAGAAGTAGAAGAAGTAGAAGAAGAAGGAGACAAAGAAGAAGAAGAAGAAGAAGAAGGAGAAGAAAAGGATAGTGATGATAAAGAAGAAGAAGACAAATAATAATAATAATTATAATAATAATAATAATAAGAGGAAGAAATAGAAGAAGTGGAAGAAGAAGTAGAAGAAGAAGGAGAAGAAGTAGAAAAAGAAGTACAAGAAGAAGAAGAAGAAGAAGAAGAAAAGGAAGTAAAAAAACAAGAAGAAGATGATGAAGAAGAAGAAGAAAAACAAGAAGAAGGAGAAGGAGAGGAAGAAGTAGAAGAAGAAGAAGGAGAAGAAGAGGAAGAAGACCAAGAAGAAGAAGAAGACCAAGAAGAAGAAGAAGAAAATGAAGAGAAAGAAGAAGAAGATAAAGAAGAGTAAGAAGAAGAAGAAGAAGAAGACGATGAAGAAGAATTCGAAGAAGTAAAAGAAAAGGAAGAAGAAGATGAAGAAGAAGAAGAAGAAAAAGAAGAAGATTAAGAAGAAGATGAAGATGAAGAAGAACAAGAAGAAGAAGAAGAAGAAGAAGATGATGAAGAAGATGAAGAAGAAGAAGAACAAGAAGAAGGAGAAGAAGAAGAAGAGAAAGAAGAAAAATTAGAAGAAGTAGAAGATAAAGAAGAAGAAGAAGATGAGGATAATGAAGAAGAAGAAGATGGAGAAGAAAAACAAGAAGAGAAAAAATGTAGAAGAGGAAGAAGAAGAAGAAGATGAAGATGAAGAAGAATAAGAAGAATAAGAATAACATTAAGAGTAATAATAAGAAGAGGATTAAGAAGAGGAAATAGAGAAAGAGGAAGAAAAAGTTAAGAAGAAGAAGAAAGTTAACATGAAGAGTAAGAAGATGATGATGAGTACAAGGCGGAAGAAGAAGAAGAAAAGAGCAAGAACAAGAAAAAGAAGAAAAAGAAGAGAAAGATTGGGATTGAAGAAGAAGTCGAAGATGGAGAAGAAGAAGAAGAAGACCATTATGAAGATGAACAAATAGAAGAAGAAGACGAAGAAGAAGAAGAAGTAGAAGAAGACAAAGAAGAAGACAAAGAAGAAGAAGAAGAAGAAGAAGAAGAGTAAGAAGAAGAAGAAGTAGAAGAAGAAAAAGAAGAAGAAAAAGAGAAAGTAGGAGAAGAAGAAGAATTGAATAACATGAAGAAGAAGAAGAAGAAAACTAACAAGAAGAAGAAGTAGAAGAAGTAGAAGAAGAAGAAGAAGAATAAGAAAAAGAAGAAGAAGAAGAAGTTGAAGAGGAAGAAGAAGTCAAAGAAGAAGAAGAAAAAGAAAAATAATAATAAGATGAAGAAGAAGAAGAAGAAGAAAAATGGGAAGAGGAATAATAACAATAAGAAGAAGAAGAAAAATAAGAAGAAGAAGAATAAGAAGAAGAAGAAGAAGAAAAAGAAGAAGAAGAAAAAGAATTAGAAGAAGAAGAAGAAGAAGAGACGAAGAAGAAGAAGATGAAGAGGAAGAAGGAGAATATGAAGTAGAAGATGACGAAGAAGAAGAAGAAGAAGAAGAAGAAGAAGTTGAAGAAGATGAAGAAGAATAAAGGGCAAAAGAAGAATATGAAGTAGAAGATGAAGAAGAAGAAGAAGAAGAAGATGAAGAAGGAGAAAAAGCAAAAAAAGAAATATAGGAAGAAGAAGAACAAGAAGAATGAGAAGAAGAAGGCAAAGAAGAAGTACTCGAAGAAAAGGAAATAGAATAAAAGGAGCAAGAAGAAGAGGAAAAAGAAGAAGAAGAAGAAAAAGACAAAGTAGAAGAATCTAAAAGAGAATAAGAATAAGAAGAAGTAGAAGAAGAAGAAGGAGATGAAGAAGAAGAAGACGAAGAAGAAGAAGACGAAGAACAAAGAAGGAGAAGAATAAACAGAAGTTGAAGAAGAAGAGACGAAGAAGAAGAAGGCAAAGAGACGGAAGAAGAAGAATAAGAAGAAAACGAAGAAGAAGAAGAAGAAGAACATGGAGTAGAATAAGAAGAAATAGAATAAGTAGAAGAAAAAGAAGAAGAAAACGAAGAAAAAGATGAAGAAGAAGAAGAAGAAGATGAAAGAGAAGAAGTAGGAGAAGAAGGAGAAGTAGAAGGAGGAAAGGAAGAAGAAGAAGAAGAAGAAGAAAAAGAAGAAGAAGAAGAAGAAGAAGAACAAGAAAAATAAGTAGAAGTAGAAGAAGAAGTAGTATGAGTAGAAGAAGGAGGAGAAGAAGAAGAAGAAGAAAAAGGAGAAGAAAAAGAGAAAAAAGGCAAAGAAGAGGAAGAAGAAGACAAAGAAGACGAAGAAGAACAAGAAGTAGTAGATGAAGAACAAGAAGAAGAGGAGGAGGAACAAGAAGAAGAAGAAGAGGTTGATGTTGAAGAAGAAGAAGAAGAAGAAAGAGAAAAGAAGACAAAGAAGAAGAAGAAGAAGAAGAAGATGCTGATGAAGAAGAAGATGATGAAGAAGAGCAAGAAAATAAGACAAAGAAGAAGAAGAAGAAGAAGAAGAAGAAGAAGACGAAGAAGAAGAAGAAGACGAAGAAGAAGAAGAAGAAGATGAAGTTGAAGAAAAGAAGAAGAAGATGAAAAAGAAGAAGAAGAAGAAAAAGAGGAGAAGGACAAGAAGAAGGCGAAGATGAAGAAGAATAAGTTGAACATGAAGAAGAAGAAGAAGATTAAGGAGAAGAAGAAAAAGTCAAAGAAGAAGTAAAATAAGAAGAAGAAGAAGAAGAAGAAGAAGAAGAAGTAGAAGAAGAAGAAGACGAAGAAGGAGAAGAAGAAGAAGAAGAAGAAGAGGAAGAACAAGAAGAAGAAGAAGCAGCAGAAGATGATGAAGAAGAAAAAGAAGAAGAAGAAGAAGAAGATGATGATGATGATGATGTTAGTGAAGAAGAAGAAGAAGATGAAGAAGAAGCTGAAGAAGAAAAAGATAATGAAGAAGAAAAAGAAGAGGAAGAAGAAGATGTAGAAGAAAAAGAAGGAGAAGAAGAAGAAGAAGAAGAGGAAGAGGAAGAAGAAGAAGAAGAAGAAGGAGAATGACAAGGAGTAGGACAAGGAGAAGAAGAAGAAGAAGAAGAAGAAGAAGAAGGAGTTGAAGAAGAAGAGGAAGAAAAAGAAAAAGTTGAAGAAGATGAAGAAGAATGAGAAGAAGAAGAAGAAGAAGACCAAGTAGAAGAAAAAGGAGGAGAAGAAGAAGAAGAGGAACAAAATGAAGAAGAAGAAGAAGATAAAGATGAAGAAGAAGAAGAAGAAGAAGAAGGAGAAGAAGAACAAGTAGAAGAAGAGGAAAAAGAAGAGGAA
>JAIUJO010001024.1:170000-177500 GCA_023846275.1 Vanilla planifolia
CATAAGGAGAGATTCCGGAGTGCGAGGTTCTGCAACAAACGTTACTGCGGCGAGAGTTTCCTTAAGGACGAGATTCCGACAGCAGCCACCGTCCTCTTCGAGGAATTTCGGCACGCGACGGTGAAGGTCGGCGAGGGTTCCGTAAGGTAAGGAAAACGCGAATTTCTTTGTCGTCATTGTGTAAGGGTTTTTCGGTGAGCGACGGAGATCGAGAGGGGTTGATTTGGCCGGCGGGAGATGCCTGAGGTCTCGAATTTTGCCGGCGAAAGGTTTCGGTTTTGCCGAACGCTAGAGAGAGAGAGAGGGCGGCATGAACCGGTCCAGGGGTTGGACCGGGTTACACTGCTGAACCGAATGCCCAGCGCGCGCGGTCCAGTACGTCGAGCACGCGGTCCAGCGCGCCGAGCACGCCCGGTCCAGCGCCGGAGAGCGGCGCGGTCCAGCGCGCCGAGTTGGCAGTCCAGCGACGGCGTAAGGAATTTGGGAATTTAGAAAGTTTTCTACGCGGGCGGTTCAGCGACGGGCGCGAGCGGTCCAGCATAGACCGTGGCCGGTCCAGCGCCTTTTGGGATTTATTTTGGGGTGTGTTTGGGAAAGCTTTTAGAAAGCAATTTTGACTAATAAGCATATTTAAATTAATTATTTTTGTATTTTACTTGCTTGTAGGACATCAAGAAGAAACAGAAGTGGGTAAGACGGTTGGTACAACAAATTCAGGTAGATAATTTCCTAACCCTGTGATGTAGCACAGTATTGTATGTTTTACATGGTTTTATTACTATCACATGGTGTTTTAAATTGTTGCATATGGTAAATGAAAACATGATGTTTTTGTTGTTACTTATGCATTGTTATGATAATTAGAAAAAGAAGAAATAACATGGAAAGAAAGAATATGATACAATATGCTAAAGAAAGAGATGAAACAATATGGCATGAAAAGACTTTTGATATGACATGGATTGACGTTTGGAAAATGACAAATAAAACAATGGGATTCCCAGAGAACATTATCCTCACCACTAGGCCCAGCATGTGTTGCAGAGTATCGATCTTCGGATCAGATATCTGCCTAGTGTTTATACCAGGCCCAGCGTGTGTCGCAGGGTATCGATCTTCGGATCAGATATCTGCCTGGTATTATATGCTATGACTCCATGATGATTTACACTAGGCCCAGCATATGTTGCAGGGTATTGTACCATACGTGCCTGGTGGCACTAGGCCCAGCATGTGTTGCAGGGTATCGATCTTCAGATCAGATATCTGCCTAGTGTTATGTGTTTGGTTGGATGCCGGCTGGAGGTCATTTATTGATGATGATTGGATCCAGAAGATAATGTGTCAAAGGGAATTGGGCCCAATAACAACACATTATATAAGAAATTGACATTCTTTATGGTTTCTATTTGGCATTACCATATATGTATGCATGACATTCATCTTTACTGTTAATGGTATTTGTTATGCCTTTTATTTTCTTGGTTAATTATGTGAATTTATCTACTGAGATTTATAAAATCTCATTTAGTGCTTACATCACAGGTCATGAAATCACTACACGGAGAGATGGGTATGGTACTGCTACAAAAGAACCCCTTTCACGAGATGTGTAAAACAAAAAGAGGTTTTGGTGTGATTATTATAAAAACATGTTCGTGTTTATATATATTTCGAATTTTGGAGTGTGTGTTTGTCTTACCGTCGGGTCCCCACCTTTGATTTTTGGGTTATTTGTCCTCACTTGATGTAACAGCTAAGCAAATTTATGATAATATTGTTATATAATAGTACTTAGTTAGGTGGGGGCTTGACAGAAGGAGAACGAGAAGAAGGAGAAGAAGAAGGAGAAGGACATGGAGAAGAAGAAGAAGAAGAAGTTGAAGAAGAAGTAGAAGAAAAAGAAGTCGATGAAGACAAAGAAGATGGAGAAGAAGAAGGCCAAGAAGGAAAAGTAGAAGAAAAAGAAGAATTTGAAGAAGTGGAAGAAGATGAAGAAGAAGAAGAAGTAGTAGTAGAAGAAGAAGAAGAAGAAGAAGAAGAAGAAAAAATAGTAGAAGAAGAAGAAGTAGAAGAAGAAGAAGGAGAAGAACGATGGAAGGAGAAGAAGAAGAAGAAGAAGTAGTAGAAGAACAAGAAGAAGGAGGAGAAGAAGAGGAAGAAGAAGAAGATGAAGAAGGGGAAGTAGTAGTAGTAGTAGTAGAAGAAGAAGAAGAAGAGCTGAAAGAACTAAAAGAAGAAGAAGAAGAAGAAGAAGAAGAAGGAGATGTAGAAGAATAAGAAGAAGAAGAAGAAAAAGAAGAACAAGACAAAGATGATGAAGATGAAGAAGAAGAAGAAGAAGAAGAAGAAGAAGAAGAGGAAGTAGAGGAAGAAGAGGAAGAAGAAGCAGATGAAGAAGAAGAAGAAGAAGGAGAAGGAGAACGAGAAACAGTAGGAGAATAAGAAGAAGAAGAAGAAGCAGACAAAGAAGAAGAAGGAGGAGGAGAAGAAGAAGTAGGAGAAGAAGGGGAAGAAGAAGAAGCAGAAAAAGAAGATGTTGAAGATGAAGAAGTACAAGTGCAAGAAAAAGATGAAGACAAAGAAGAAGAAGAAGAACAAGAAGGAGACGATGAAGAAGAAGAACTAGATGAAGAAGAAGATGACAAAGAAAAAAAAAAGAAGAAGAAGAAGGCGAAGAGGAAGAAGTCAAACTTGAAGAAGAAGAAGAACAAGAATAAGAAGAAGTAGAAGGAGAAGTAGAAGAAGATAAAAAAGAAAAAAAGAAGAAGTTATAGAAGAAGAAGAAAGAGAAGAAGAAGAAGAAGAAGAAGAAGAAGAAAGAGCTAAAGGAGGAGGAGGAGGAAGAAGTAGAAGAAGAGGTAGAAGAAGAGGAAGAAGAAGAAGAAGAAGAAGAAGAAGGAGAACGAGAAGGAGAACCAGATGAAGAAGAGGATGTTGAAGAAGAAAAAGAATAAGAAAAAGAAGAAGAAGTAGAAGACGAAGAAGAAGTTGAAGAACAAGAAGAAGAAAATGGGGAAGAAGAAGAAGACGATGAAGATGTAGAAGAAGAAGGAGGAGGAGGAGAAGAAGAAGTAGAAGGAGATGATGAAATAATGGAAGATGATGAACTATATGAAATAGAAGAAGAAGAAGATTATGAAGAAGAAGAAGAAGAAGAAGGAGAAGAAGAAGAAGAAGAAGAAGAAGGAGAAGGAGAAGAAGGAAAAGAAGAATAAGTAGTACTAGAAAAAGAAGGATGACGAGAAGAAGTAGAAGAAGAAGAAGATTTAGAAGAAGTTGAAGAAGAAGAAGAAGAAGTGGAAGAAGAAGAAGAGCCAAAGAAGAAAAAGAAGAAGAAGAGGAAGAAGGAGAAGTAGAAGAAGGGGAAGAAGAAGAAGAACAAGACAAAGAAGAAGAAGAAGAAGAAGAAGAACAAGAAGAGGAAGAAGAGGAAGAAGAAGAAGCAGGGAAAGAAGTAAAAGAAGAAGAAGAAGAAGAAGAAAAAGAACAAGAAGAAGAAGAAGAAGGAGAAGGAGAACAAGAAGGAGTAGGAGAAGAACAGGAAAAAGAAGAAGAAAAAGAAGAAGAAGAAGAAGAAGAAGAAGAAGGAGAAGAAGAAGAAGAAGAAGAAGAAGAAGAAGAAGAAGAAGGAGAAGGAGAACAAGAAGGAGTAGGAGGAGAACAGGAAAAAGAAGACGAAAAAGAAGAAGAAGAAGAAGAAGAAGAAGAAGAAGAAGAAGAAGTAAAAGAAAAAGGAGGAGGAGAAGTTGAAGGAGAAGAAGAAGAAGAAAAAGAAAAAGCAGAAGAATACAAAGAATAAGATGAAGAAGGAGAAGAAGAAGAAGATGATGAAGAAGTAGAAGAAGAATGAAAAGACGAAGAAGAAGAATATGAAGACGAAGAAGAAGATGACAAAGAAGTAGAAAAAGAAGAAGAAGAGGAAGAGGAAAAAGAAGAGGAAGAAGAAAAAGAAGAAGAACAAAGAGAAGAAGGACAAGGAGACCAAGAAGATGGTGAAGAAGAAGGAGAAAGAAAAAGATCAAACGAAAAAGAAGAAGAAGTGGAAGAAGAAGAAGAAGAATATTTTGAAGAAGAGGAGGAAAAAGAAGACGTCGAAGAGGATGAAGAACATGGAGAAGGAGAGGAAGAAGAAGACGAAGTAGAAGAAGAAGTAGAAGAGGAAGAAGAAGAGGAAGAGGAAGAAGAAGAAGAACATGATGATGATGATGAAGAAAAAGAAGAAGAAGATGTAGAAGAAGAAGAAGAAGAAGAAGAAATAGTAGTAGTAGGAGTAATAAAAGAATAATAATAATAATAATAATAAGAAAAAGGAGTTGAAAAAGATGAAGGAGAAGAAGAAGAGGAAAGAGAAGAAGAAGAAGAAAAAGAAGAAGAAGACGAAGAAGAAGAACGAAAAGATGATGAAAAAGAAGAAGAAGAAGAAGAAGAAGATGAAGAAGAAGAGGAAGAAGAAGCAAAAGAAGAAGAAGAATAATAATAATAATAAGAAGAAGAAGACAAAGAAAAAGAAGTAGTAGAAGAAGAGGAAGAAGAAGAAGAAGAAGAAGTAGAAAAAGAAGTTGTCGAAGAAGAAGAAAAAGAAGAAGAAGAAGAAGAAGAGGAAGAAGAAAAAGAAGGATAAAAAAAAGGAGAAGAAGAAGATGAAGAAGAAGAAGAAGCAGAAGTTGAAGAAGAAAAAGAAGAAGAAGTAGAAGTAGTAGTAGTAGAAGAAGAAGAAGAAGAAGAAAAAGAAGGAGAAGAAGATGAAGGAGAAGAAGTAGAAGAAAGAGAAGAAGAAGCAGCAGAAGAAGAAGAAGAAGAAGAAGAAGGAAATGAAGAAGAAGAAGAAGAAGAAGAAGAAGATGAAGAAGAGGAAATGGAAGATGAAGAAGAAAAAGAAGAAGAAGAACGAGAAGAAGAAGAAGAGGAGGAAGAAGAAGAAGAAGAAGAAGATCAAGAAGAAGATGATGAGGATGAAGAAGAATATGACAAAGAAGAGGAAGAAGTAGAAGAAGAGGAAGAAGGACAAGAAGAAGATGATAAAGAAGAAGAAGACAAAGAAGAAGAAGACGAAGAAGAAGAAGAACGAGATGAAGAAGAAGAAAAGATGATGATGAAGATTAGGAAGAAGAAGTAGAAGAAGAAGAAGAGTACAAGGAAGAAGTAGAAGAAGGACAAGAAGATGTTGAAGATAAAGAAGAAGACGTTAAAGAAGAGGAAAAAGAAGAAGAAGAAAAAGAAGACAGAAGAATAAGAAGTAGAGGAAGAGAAAAATGAAGAAGGAGAAGACGTAGAAGAAGAAGAAGAGGAAGAAGAAGAAGAAGAAGAAGGAGAAGTAGAAGAAGTAGAAGAAGTAGAAGAAGAAGAAGTGGTAGAAGAAGAAGAAGAAGAAGAAGTAGAAAAAGAAGAAGAAGAAGAAGTGAACTAAGAAGAAGAGGAAGAAAAAAAAGAATAAGATGAATAAGAAGAACAAGAGAAGATGAACAAGAAGAACAAGAGGAAGACGATGAAGAAGATGAAGAAGAAGAAGAAGAAGAAGAAGTAGAAGAAGAAGGCAGAGGAGAAGGAAATGAAAGAAGAGGTGGAGAAGAAGAAGAAGAAGAAGTGGAAGAAGAAGAAGGAGAATAAGAAAAAGGAGAAGAAGAAGAATAATATGAAGAAGAAGAACGAAAAAAAGAAGTAAGAGAGAATAGGAAGAAGAAGAAGAAGATGATGATGATGAAGAAGAAAAAGAAGACAAAGCAGAAGAAGAAGAAGAAGAAGAAGAAGAAGAAGAAAAAAGCGAAGATGAAGGAGAAGAAGAAGAAGAAAGAGAAGAAGAAGAAGAAGAAGAAGGAGAAGATGAAGGAAATGAAGAAGAAGAACAAGAAGATGAAGAAGAAGAATAAGAAGAGGAGGAAGAGGAAGACGAAGAAGAAAAAGAAGAGGAAGAACTAGAAAAAAGAAGTCGAAGAAGAAGACTTAGAAGAGAAACTTATAAGAAGAAGAAGAAGAAGAAGACGATAAAGAAAAAGAAAAAGAAGAGGAAGAAGAAGAAGAAGAAGGTGAAGAAGAAGATGATAAGGAAGAAGAAGAAGAAGAAGGGCAAGAAGAAGATGATGAAGAAGAAGAAGACGAAGGAGAAGAAGACGATGAAGAAGAAGGAGACCATGAAGAAAAAGAAAATAATGATGATGAAGAGGAAGAAGGAGAAGTAGAAGAAGAAGAAGCGTACAAGGAAGAAGAAGAAGGACAAGAAGATGATGAAGATAAAGATGTTAAAGAAGAAGAACAAGAAGAAGAAGAAGAAAAAGAAGAAAAAGAAGACAAAGAAGAAGAAGTAGAGGAAGATAAAAATGAAGAAGAAAGAGAAGAAGTCCAAGAAGAAGAAGAAGATGAGGAAAAAGAAGAAGAAGAAGAAGAAGAAGAAGAAGTAGAAGAAGATAAAGAAGAAGAAGAAGTGGAAGAAGAAGAAGAAGAAGAAGAAGAAGTAAACAAAGAAGAAGAAGAAGTAAACAAGGAAGAAGAGGAAGAATAACAAGAAGAAGATGACGAATAAGAAAAACAAGATGAAGATGAACAAGAAGAACAAGGAAGACGACGAAGAAGATGAAAAAGACGAAGAAGAAGAAGAAGAATGCAGAGGAGAAGGTGATGAAGGAGGAGGGGGAGGAGAAGAAGAAGAAGAAGAAGAAGAAGAAGAGAGAAGAAGAAGAAGAAGTGAAGGAAGAAGGAGAAGAAAAAAAAGGAAAAGAAGAAGAAGAAGAAGAAGAAGAAAAAAAAAGAGAAGAAAGAGAAGAAGAACAACAGCAAGAAGAAGATATTGAAGAAGAAGAAGATGATGAAGATGACAAAGAAGCAAACCAAGATAAAGGAGAAGAAGGACAAGAACAAGAAGAAGGAGAGGACGAAGAAGATGAAGAAGAAGAAGAAGAAGAAGAAGAAGAAGAAGAAGAAGAAGAAGAAGAAGAAGAAGAAGAAGAAGAAGAAGGAGAAGAAGAAGAAGAAAGCGAAGAAAAAGAAGAAAGAGAAGAAGAAGACTAACAAGAGGAAAAAACAGACGAAGGAGAACAAGAAGCAGAAGAAAAAGAAGAAGAAGAAGAATAAGAAGAAGAAGATGAAGAAGTAGAAGTTGAAGAAGAAAAGAAGTAGATGAAGAAGAAGTAGAAGAAGAAGAAGAAGAAGTAGAAGATGAAGAAGAAGAAGGATAAGAAGAAGAAAGCGAAGAAGAAGAAGAAGAAGAAAAATAAGGAGTAGAAAGAGAAGAAGTAGAAGAAGATGAATGAGTAGCAAAAGAAGTAGAAGATGAAGAAGAAGAAGAAGAAGAAGAAAAAGAAGTAGGAGAAGAAGAAGAAGAAGAAGAAGAAGAAGTTGAAGAAGAAAGAAAAGGAGAAGAAGGAGAAGAAGTAGAAGAAGAAAAATGAGTAGCAGAAGAAGTAGAAGAAGAAGAAGACGAAGAAGTAGTAGAAGAAGTAGAAGAAGAAAACAAAGAAGAAGAAGAAAAAGAAAGAGAAGAAGAAGAAAAAGAAAACATAGATG
>JAIUJO010001024.1:212500-217500 GCA_023846275.1 Vanilla planifolia
ACTTCTTCTTCTTCTTCCTCTTCATCATCATCATCATCATCTTCTTCTTCTTCGTCATCTTCTTCTTTGTCTTCTTCTTCTTTTTCTTTGCCTTCTTCTTCTTACTCTCTTCTTCTTATTCTTTTTCTTCTTCCATTCTTCTTCTTCTGCTTCATCATCTTCTTCTTCTTAGTCTTCTTCTTCTTCTACTTCATCTTCGTCTTCTTCTTCTTCTCCTCCTTTTCACCCACCTTTTCCTTCTTCATCATCATCATCTTCTTCTTCTTCAACTTCTTCTTCACCTTCTTGTTCTTCATCATCATCATCATCTTCTTCTTCTTCTTCTTCCTCTTCTTCTTTGTCTTCTTCTTCTTCTTCTTCTTATTCTTATTCTTCTTCTTTACCTTCTACTCTTTCTTCTCATGCTTCCCCTTCTTTATCTTCTTCTTCTTCCTTTTCTTCTTCTTCTTGTTCTTCTTTATCTTCTTCGTCTCCTTCTACTTTTACTTCTTCTTCTTCATTTACATCTTCTTCTTCTTCTTCTGCTTCTTCATCTCTTTCTTCTTTCTGTTCTTCTTCTTCTACTTCTTCTGCTTCTTCTTCTTCTACTTTGTCTTCTTCTTCTTCTTCTTGATTTTCTTCTTCTTGTTCTTCTTCTTCATCTTCTTCTTCCTCTTCTTCTTCTTCATCTTCCTCTTCACCTTCGTCCTCTTCTTCTTGTTCTTCTACTTCTTCATCTTCCTTTTCTTCTTCTTCTTCTTCTTCTTCTTCTTCTACTTCATCTTCTTCTTCTTCTTCTTCTTCTTCATTTTCTTCTTCTACCTATTTCTTTTCTACTTAATCTTATTCTTCTTCTTCTTCTTCTTCTTCTTCTTCTTCCTCTTCTTCTCTTTTACTTCTTAGTCTTCCTCATCTTCTTCTTCTATATCTTCTCCTTCTTTTTCTTCTTCTTCTTTAGTCTTCTTCTTCTTCTTCTTCTTCTTCTTCCTTGTCTTCTTCTTCTTTTCTCCTTCTTTTTTATCCCCTTCTTCTTCTTTTTCTTCTTCTTCTTCTTCTTCTTCTTCTTCTTCTTCTTCTTCCTCATCTTCTTCTTCTATATCTTCTCCTTCTTTTTCTTCTTCTTCTTTAGTCTTCTTCTTCTTCTTCTTCTTTGTCTTCTTCTTTGTCTTCTTCTTCTTTTCTTCTTCTTTTCTTCTTCTTTTTTATCCCCTTCTTCTTCTTTTTCTTCTTCTTCTTCTTCTTCTTCTTCTTCTTCTTCCTCTTCTTCTTCTACTTCCTCCTCCTCCTCCTCATCTTCTTCTTCTTCTTCTTCTTCTTATTCTTCTTTTTCATTTTTGTCCTCTTTCTTTCTTTCTTTCTTTCTTCTTCTTCTTCTTCTTCTTCTTTGCCTTCTTAATTCTCTTATTCTTCTTCTTCTTCTTCTTCGTTGTCTTTTTCTTCTTTGGCTTCTTCTTCTTCTTCGCCCACTTCTTATTCTTCTTCGTCGTCTTCTTCTTCATCTTCTTCTTCTTCTTCTTCTTCGTCTTCTGCTTCTGCTTCTTCTTCTTCTTCATCTTTTTCTTCTTCCCCTTCTTATTTTTCTTTTTCTTCTTCTTCTTCTTCTTCTTCTTCTTCTTCTTAATCTTCGTCTACTTCTTCTTCTTCTCCTTCTTCTTCATATTTTTCTTCTTCTTCCTCTCCTTCTAATTCTTCTTAATCGTCATCATCATCATCTTCTTCGTCTTCTTCGACTTCTTCTAGTTTTTCTTTATCTTCTCTTTTTTCTTATTTATCTTCTTCTACTTCTTCTTCTTCTTCCTCTTCTTCTTCTTCTTCTACTACTTCATCTTCTATCTAATCTTCTTCTTCCTCCTCTTCTTCTCCTTCTTCTTCTTCGTCTACATCGTCTTCTTCTTCTTCTTTTTCTCCTTCATCTTATTCTACTTCTTCTTGTTGTTCTTCTTATTCTTCTTCCTCTTCCTCCTCTTCTTCTTCATCTTCTTCTTCTTCTACTTCTTCTTCTTCTGCTTCTTCTTCTACAAATTTTTTTTCATCTTCTTCTTCATTTTCTTCTTCTGCTTCTTCTTCGTCATCTTTTTCTACTTATTCTACTACTTCTCCTTCTTCTTTTTCTTCTTCTTCTTGTTCTTCTTATTCTTTTCCTCTTCCTTTCCTTCCTCCTCTTCTTCTTCTTCTTCTTCATCTTCTTCTTTTTCATATTCTTTTTTTTTTGTCTACTTCTTCTTATTACTATTCTTTTCTTCTTCTTCTTCCTCCTTGTCTTCTTCTTTTACTTCATCTTCTTCTTTGTCTTCATCTCCTTTGTCTTCATTTTCTTCTTCTTCCTCGTCTTCTTCTTCTTTGCCAATTCTCTTTCTTGTCATTCTACTTCTAATTCTTGTCCTTCTTCTTCTTCCTCCACTTCTTCTAAATCTTCATCTTCTTCATTTTCTTCTTTACATTCTTTTTCTTCTTTTTCTTTTTTTTCACATTCTTCTTCTATTTATTCTTCTTCATCTTCTTCTTCGTCTTCTTCTTCTTCTACTTTTCTTCTTCTACTTCTTCTTCTTCTTCTTCTTCTTCTTCTAGAACTTTTTCTTCTTCTTCTTCTTCTTCTTCTTCTTCTTCTTCTTCTTTTTCTTCATATTCCTCTTCTACTTCTTGATCTTATTCTTTTTCTTCTTCTTCGTCTTCTTTTTCTTCTTCTTCTTCTTATTCTTCTTTTTATTCCTCTTCTTCATCGTGTTCTTACTCATCATCATCATCTTCTTCTTCTTCTTCTTCTTCTTCTTTTCTTTCTACTTCTTCTACTTGTTATCTTCTTCTCCTTCTTCTTCATCTTCTTCTTCTTCTTATTCTTCTTCTTCTACTACTACTTCTTCTTCTTCTTCTTTGAATTCTTCTCTTCTTCTTCTTATTTAACATCGCCTTCTTATTCTTCCCCTTCTTCTTCTTCTACTACTACTTCATATACTTCTTCTTCTTCTTCTTCCCCCTCCTCTTCTTCTTCTTCTTCTTCTTCACCTTCTTCTTCTTCTTCTCCTTTTTCCATGCCTACTACATCTTCTTCTTCTCCTTGTTCTCCTTTTTCTTCTTCTTCTTTGTTGTCTTCTTCTCCTTCATGCTCTTCTTCTTCTCCTTCATTATCTTTTTTTTCTTCTTCTTCTTCATCTTTATCTTCTTTGCCTTCTTCTTCTTTTTCATCATCTCTTTCTTCTTCTTCTTCTTCTACAGCATCATCTTCTTCTACTTTGTCTTCTTCTTCTTCTTCTTCTACGTCCTCTTCTTTGTTTTCTTCTTCTTCTTCTTCTTCTTCTTCTACTACTTCTTATTCTTCTACTTCTTTTTCTTCTTCTTTCCTCTACTTCTTCTTGTCCTCTTTCTTCTTCAGCCCTTCTTCTTCCTCCCCTTCTTCTTCTTCTTCATCTTCTTCTTCTTCTTATTCATCTTATTCTTCTTCTTCTTCTTTAACATCATCATCATATCGTCATCATCTTTTTCTTCTTCACCTTCTCCTTCTTCTCCTTCTTCTTGTTCGTCTTCTTCTTATTCATGTTCTTCTTCATCTTCTTCTTCATCATCATCATCTTCTTCTTCTTCTTTTCCTTCTACTTGGTCTTCTTCTTCTTTGCCTTTTTCTTCTTCTTTTTCTTCTTGTTATTCTTCTTCTTATTCCTCTTCTTGGTCTTCCCCTTCTTCACTTTCTTCTTTGTCTTCTTCTTCTTCTTCATCCCCTTCATCATCTTCTTCTCATTCTTCTTCTTTTTCCTCTTCTTCATCTTCTTCTTCCTCTTCCTCTTCTTTTTTCACTTCTTTTTCTACTTCTTCTTCTTCTTCTTCTTCTTGTCCTCCTTCTTCATCTTCTTCGTCTTGTACTTCTTCTTCTTCTTCTTCTTTATCATCTTCTTCTTCTTCTTCTTCTTTTCTTCTTCTTCTTCATTTTCTTTGTCTCATTCTTTTTCTCCGTCATCCTTTCTGCTTATGCATCTTCTTTTGCTTCTTCTTCGTTTTCTTTGTCTAGTTTTTCTTCTTCATCTTCTTCTTTGTCTTCTTCTTCTTCTTCTTCTTCTTCCCCTTCTTCTTGTTCCCTTTCTTCTTCTTTCCCTTCCACTTCTTCTCTTTCTTCTTCTTTTACTTGATCTTCTTCTTCTTCTTCTTCTTTTGCTTTTCCTTCTTTGTCTTCTTCTTCTTCTTCTTCTTTGCCTTCTCCTTCCTTTCCATCCTTCTTCTTCTTCTTCTTCTTCTTCTTGTACTTCTTTTTCTTCCTCTTGTTCTTCTCTTTCTTCTTCTCCTTCTTCTAATTGAACTTCTTCTTCTTTTTCTTCTTCTCTTTTTCTTCGTCATAGTCTTCTTCTTCTTCTACTTCTTCTTCTTCATCATCTTCTTCTTCTTATTCCATTTCTTCTTCTTCCTCTCCTTCATGTTTTTCTTCTTCGTCTTCATCTTGTTATTCTTCGACTTATTCTTCTTCTTCTTCTTCTTCTTCATTTTCTTCTTCGTGTTTTTCTTCTTCGTCTTCTTCTTCGTCTTCTTCTTCTTCTTCTTCTTTTTCTTCTTCTTTTACTTCTTGTCATTCTTCTTCTTCTTCTTCTTCTTCTTCTTCTTTTGTTTCAACATCTTCTTCTTCATCTTCTTCTTTTCTTCTTCTTCATCTTCTTCTCCTCCTCGTCCCACTCCTTCTTTTCCTTCTTTTCTTCTTCTTCTTCATCATCTTTATCTTCTTCTTATCCATCTCCTTCTCCTTCTTCTTCTTTCTCTTCTTCTTCTTCTACTACTTTTTCTTCTTCTTCTTCATCATCTTCATCATCTTCTTCTTCATCATCTTTTACTTCATGTTCATCTTCTTCTTCTACTTCTTCATCTTCTTCTTCTCCTTCTTCTTTTTCTCCTTTTTATTCTTATTCATCTTGTCCTCCTCCTGCTCCTCCTTATCTTCTTCTTCTTCTTCTTTTCCTCCTTCTTCTTCTTCTTTTTCATCATCATCATCTTCTTCTTCTTCTTCTTCGCCTTTTTCTTCTTCTTCTTCTTCTTCCTCTTCTCCT
>JAIUJO010001024.1:222500-225000 GCA_023846275.1 Vanilla planifolia
CTCCGTCTTCTTTTTCATTTTCTTCTTCTTCTTTGTCATCTTCAAATACTTCTTCTCCTCCTTCTTCTTCTTCACCTTCTTCTTCTTCACTTTTTTCTTCTCCTTGAAATTCTTCTTCTTCTTCTTCTTTCATCTTTGACTTCTTCTTTTTCTTCATTTTCTTCTTCTTCTTCTTCTTTTACTTCTTCTTTATCGTTATAATCTTCTTCTTCTTCTTCTTCTTCTTCTTCTCCTTCTTCTACTTCATTTTCTCCTTATTCTTCATCTTGTTGTTCTTCTTCTTGTTCTTCTTCTTTTTCTTCTTCCTCTTCTTCTTCTACCTCTTCTTTGTGTCCTAATTCTTCGTCTTCGTCTTCATATTCTTCGCCTTCTTCTTCTTCTTACTCATCTTCTTCTTCTTCTTCTTCTTCATCATCATCTTCGTCTTTCTCTTCACCATCTTCTTCTTCTTCTTCTTCACATTCGTCATCTTCTTCTTCTTCCTCTACTTCTTCTTTTTGATCTTCTTCTTTTTTTTCTTCTACTTCTTCATCTTTTTCTTCTTGTTCTTCTTCTTCTTCTGCTTCATCTTCTTCTTCTTCTTCTTCTTTTTCCTCTTCTACTTCTTCTTCATTGCCTTCTTCATTTTCTTCTTCATCATCTTCTTCTTCTTCTTCATCTTCTTTTCTTCTCCTTCTTTTTCTTCTCCTTCTACATCTTCTCCTTCTCCTTCTTCTTCTTCTTCTTCTTCTTCTTCTTCTTCTGCTTCTTCTACTTCTTATTCTCCTTCTCATTCTTCTTCTACTTCTTCACCATCTTCTTCTTTTTATTTGCCTTCTTCTTCATCTTTTTCTACTTCTTGTTCATCTTCTCCTTCTTCTTGTTCTTTTTGTTCTTCTTCCTATTCTTGTTCGTCTTCTTTTTTTTCTTCCTCTAATTCCTCTTCTTCTTGTTCTTCTTCTTCTTCTTTATCATCATCATCATCATCATCATCATCTTCTTCTAATTAATTTTTTCTTCTTTTTTGTCTTCTTCTTCTTCTTCTTTCTTATTTTCTTCTTCCTCTTCTTTTTCTTTCTCTTCTTCGTCTTTGTCATCATCCTCTTCGCCATCTTCTTCTTCCTCTACTTCTTCTTCTTGTTCCTCTTCATCTTCTTCTTCTTCTTTATCGTCTTTTTCTCCTTCTTTGCCTTGTTCTTCTTCTTCTTCTACTTCTTCTCCTTCTTTTTTTTCTCCTTCATCATCTTATACTAGTACTACTACTACTTCTTCTTCAATTAATACTAGTTCATCTTCTCCTTCTTCTTCTCCGTCTTCACCTTCTTCTTCTTCTTCTTCTTCAACTTCTTTTTTCTTCATCTTCTTTGACCTCATCTACTTCTTCTTCCTCTTCTTAATCTTTTAGTTCTTCTTCTTCTTCTTCTTCTTCTTCTTCATCTTCTTCTTCTTCTTCTTCTTCTACTTTTTCTTTTTCGTTTTCTTCTACTTCTTAATTGCCATCTTCTTCTACTTTTTGCCTTCTTCTCCTTCTCTTTCTTATTTTCCTTCTTCCCATTCTTCTTCTTCTTCTTCTTCTTCTTCTTTTTCTGCATCTTCTTCTTCTTCTTCCTCTTCTTCTTCTTCATCTTCTCTATCTACTTTTTCTTCTTCATCTTCTTCTTCAACTTCTTTGTCTTCGTCTTCTTCTTCTTCTTCTTCTTCATCTTCTTCTCTTTCTTCTTCTTCCTCCTCCTCTTCTTCTTCTTCTTCTACTTCTTATTCTTCATCTTTTTCTCTTTCTCGTACTTCTTCTTCTTGTCCTTCTTCTTCTTATTCTTCTTCTTCTTCTTCTTCTTCTTCTTCTTCTTCCTCCTCCTCTTCTTTGTCTTCTCCTTCTTCATGTTCATCATCTTCTTCTTCTTCTTTTCTTCCTCTTCTTCTTCTTCTTTCACTTTTTGTTCTTCATCTTCTTCTTCTTCTTTTTTCTTGTTCGCCTTCTTGTTGTTGTTCTTCTTCTTTTTCCTCTTATTCTTCTTCTTCTTATTATTCTTCTTCATCTCATTTTTTTCTTCTTGTTCTTCATCTTCTTCTTCTTCTTCTTTTTGATCTTCTTCTTCTACTTTCCTTCTCCGTCTTCTTCTTCTTCTTCTTCTTATACTTCTTCCTATTTTTCTTCGTCTCCTTCTCCTTATTCTTCTACTTGTCCTTCTTCTTCTTCTTATCTTCTCCTGCTTCTTTGACATCTTCTTCTTCTTCTTCTTCTTTTTCCTTCATCTTCTTCACCTTCTTCTTCTTCTTCCTCTGCTTCTTCATCTTCTTCGACTTCTTCTTCACCTTGATCTTCTTCTTCTTTGTCCTCTTCTTCTTTGTCATCTTCTACTTCTTCTTCTTCTGCTCCTCCTTTATCTTCCTCCTCTTCTTCTTCTTCTCCTTGTTTTCCTTGTCCTTCTACATTTTTTCTTTCTTCTTTTCTCCTTCTTGTTCTTCTTGTTCTTCTTCTTCTATTACTTCTTCATCATCTTCTTCTTCTAATTCTACTACT
>JAIUJO010001024.1:230000-245000 GCA_023846275.1 Vanilla planifolia
TCTTCTTCTTCCTTTTCTTCTTCTTCTTCTCCTTCGTCTTCTTCTTCTTCTTCTTCTTCCCTTTCTTCTGCTTCTTCTTCTTCTTCTTCTTTTCCTACTTCTTCTTCTACTACTACTTTTTTTTCTCCTTCTTCTTAATCATTTTCATCGTCTTCTTCCTTTTATTCTTCTTCTTCATCATAATCATCATCATCATTATCAAATTCTTCTTCTTCTTCATAGTCTTCTTTTTTGTATTCCTCTTCTTCATCATCATCATCATCTTCTTCTTCTTCTTCATCTTTGTATTCATCTTCTTCGTCTTCTTCTTCTTTATTTTTGTCTCCTTTTTTTCATCCTCATCTTCTTCTTCTTCTTCATTGTCTTCTTCTCCTTGTTCTTCTTCTTCTTCATCTTTTTCGTCTTCTTCTTCTTCTTCATCCTCTTCTTCTTCTTCTACCTATTCATCCTTTTCTTCTTCTTGTTCTTCTTCTTCGTCTTCATCATCAACATCTTCTTCTTCTTCTTCTTTGCCTTCTTCTTCTTCTTCTTCTTCTTCTCCTTCTTCTTCTTCTTCTTGTTCTTCTACTTCTTCTTCTTCTTTTTCGTTGCCTTCTTCTCCTTCTTGTCCTTCTTCGTCGTTATATTCTTCTTGTTTATTATCTTCTCCTGCTTCATCAACGTCTTCTTCTTCTTCTTCTTCTTGTACATTTTCATCTTCTTCTTCTTCTTCTTCTTCTCTCTTCTTGTTTTTATTGGCCTTCTTCTTCATCATCTTCTTCTTCTTCCTCTATTTCTTCTTCAACTTCTTCTACTTCTTCACCTTTGCCTTCTTTTTCTTTGTCTTCTTACTCTTTGTCATCTTCTACTACTTCTTTCTTCTTCCCCTTCTTCTTCTTCCCTTTTTTCTCCTTCTCCTTCAACTTCTTCACCTTTTTATTCTTCTTTTTTCTTCTTCCACTTCTACTTTTTCTTCTTCGTCTTCTTCTTCTTCTTTATCAATATCACCATCTTCTTCTTCATCTTCTTCTTTTTAATCTTCTTTGTCTTCTTGTTCTTCTTCTGTTTCTTCTACCTCATCTTCGTCTTCCTCTTCGTTTTCTAATTCTTCTTCGTCTTTGTCTTCATATTCTTTGCCTTCTTCTTCTACATCTTACTCATCATCAACATCTTGTTCTTCTTTTTCTTCTTCTTCTTCTTCTTCCTCTTCTTCGTCTTTTTCTTCTTCAAGTTCTTCCTCTTCACGTTCATCTACTTCTTCTTGACGTTCATCTTCTTCTTCTTCTTCCTCTTCTTCTTCTTTTTTTCCTCTTCTTCTTTTTCTTCTACTTGTTCTTCTTCTTCATAACCTTTTTGTTCTTCTTTTTCTTCTTCTTCCTCTTCTACTTCTTCTTCATCGCCTGCTTCATCTTCTTCTTCTTCATCATCTTCTACTTCTTCTTTTCCTTCTACATCTTCTCCTTGTCCTTCTTCATCTTCTTCTTCTTCTCCTTCTTCTTCTTATTCTTCCTCTCATTCTTCTTCTTCTTCTTCTTCTTCACCTTTTTCTTCTTTCTCTTTGTCTTCTTCTTCTTTGTCTTCATCTACTTCCTGTTCATCTTCTACTTCTTGTTGTTGTTCTTCTTCCTCTTCTTCTTCTTCTTCTATGCATTCCTCTAACTCTTCTTCTTCTAGTTTTTCTTTGCCTTCTTCATCATCTTCTTCTTCTTCTTTATCACCATCATCATCATCTTCTTCTTCTTCTACTTCTTCTTTTTCTTCTTCATTGTCTTCTTCTTCTTCTACTACTTCTACTTCTTCTAATTCATCTTCTTCTTCTTATTCTTCATCTTCTTCCTCTTCTTTATCTTTCCCATCTTCGTCTTTGTTATCATCCTCTTTGCCATCTTCTTCTTTTTCCTCCTCTTCTTCTTCTTATTCTTCTTCTTCAACTTCATCTTCTTCTTCGTTCTTTTCTTCTTCTTCTTCTTCATCCACTTCTTCTTATTCTTCTTTACCATATTCAACCTCTTCTTCTTTTTCCTATTCTTCTTCTTCATCTTCTTCTTTGTCTTCTTCTTCTACTTATTCTTCTTCTTCCTCTTCTTCTCCTTTTTTTTCTTCTCCTTCTTCACCTTATACTTCTTCTAATACTACTACTACTTCATCTTCTCCTTCTTCTTCTCTAACTTCTTCTTCTTCTTCTTCTTCTTCTTAACCATCTTTTTTCTTCTACTTCTTTGACCTCTTCTATTTCTTCTTCTTCTTCTACTTCTTCTTCATCATCATCATCGTCATCACCTTCTTCTTCTTCTTCTTCTTCTTTTTCTTCTTCTTCTACTTCTTCTTTTTCTTCTTCATTTTCATCTCCTTTTGCTTCTTCATCGTCATCTTCTTCTGCTTTTCTGTCTTCTTCTTCTTCTTCTTCTTCTTCTTCTTCTTCCCTTTCTTCCCATTCTTCTTCTACTTCTTGTTCTTCTTCTTCATCTTCTACAACTTCTTCTTCTTCTACTACTTTTCTTGTATTCTTCTTCTCCTTCTGCGTCTTCTTCAACTTTGTTTTCTTCTTCATCTTCTTCTTCTTCTTCTTTGTCTTTGTATTTTTCTTCTTCTTCTTAATCTTCTTCTTCTTCTCATTCTTCTTCTTCTTCTTCTTCTTCTTCTTCTTCTCCTTCTACTTCTTGTTCTCCTTCTTGTTCTTCTTCTTCCTTTAGGTCTACTTCTTCTTTTCTTCTTCTTCTTCTTCATCATCATCTCCTCCTCCTCCTCCTCCTTCTCCTTCTTCGTCTTCTTCTTCTTCTACTTCTTCTTTGTATTCTTCTTCTCCTTCTGCAACTTCTTCAACTTCGTTTTCTTCTTCATCTTCTTCTTCTTCCACTTCTTCTTCTTTTTCATCTTATTCTTCTTCTTCTTCTTCTTCTTTCCCTTCTTCCTCTTCTTAAATTTCGTCTTCTTTTTCTTCACTACTTGTTTTTCTTCTTCTTGTTGTTCATGTTCTTGTTCTTCTTCTTTGCTGTCTCCTTAATCATCATCATCTTCTTCTTCTTCTTCATCCTCTTCCTCTACTTCTTTTTCTTATTCTTCTTCATATCTTTCTTCTTCTTCTTCTTCTATGTCTTCTTTTTGTTTTTTTGTTTTTTTGTTTTTTCTTCTTTCTCTTCTTATATTCTTATTCTTCTTCTTAAACTTCTTCTTTTTCTTCTTCATCAAGTTCTTCTTCTTCTTCTTCTTCTCCTTTGACTTCTTCTATGTCCTCTTCTTCTTCTTCACCTTAATCATTTTCTTCTTCTTCTTCTTCTTCTTAGTCTTTTTCTTCTTCTACTTCTTCTTCTTCTTCTTCTACTGTTACTACTTCTATTTCTACTTTTTCATCGTGTTCTACGTAATCTTCTCCAACTTTTTCTTCTATTACTTCTTCATCTTCTTCTTCTTTACCAGCTTTTTCTTCTTCTTCTTCTTTTAAATTTTTTTCTTCTTCTCCTTGCTTTTTATCGTCTTCTTCTTCTTCTCCGTCTTCTATTTCTTCTTCTTCTTTTTCCACTTCTTCTTCTTCTTTTTGTTCTACTTCCTTATCTTCTTCTTCTTTTTCTTCTTCGTCTTCTACTTCTTCTTCTTCTTCTTCATCTTCTACTACTACTTCGTCTCTATCTTCTTCTTCTTCGTCTTGTTCTTCTTTTTCATCTTCTTCTTCCTCTTCCTCATCATCTTCCTATTCCTCTTCTTCCTCTTCTTCATCTTCTACTTCTTCTTCTTCTTCTTCTTCTTCTTCTTCTTTTACTTCTTCTTTGTCTTCTTCATTGCCTTCCTCTTCTTGTTCTTCTTCTTGTTCTTCTTGTTCTTCTTTATCTTCTTTTTCTTTGACTTCTTCTTCGTCTTCTTCTTCATTTTCTTCGTCTTAATCTTCTTCTTTTTCATCATCTTCTTCTTCTTCTTCTTTTATAATATCAACTTCTTGTTGTTCTTCTACTTCTACTTCTACTTCTTGTTTCCTTTCTTCTTCATCTTCTTCATTTTCTTCTTCAGCTTCTTCTTCTTCTTATTTTCTTCTTCTTTTTTTCCCTGTTCCTCCTCTTCTTCTTCTTCTTCTTCTTCTTCTTCTTCCTCTTCTTCTTCTTCTTCTTCTTCTTCTACTTCTTCTTCATCATCTTCTTCTTCATCTTCTTCTTCTTCTTATTCTTCTTCTCTTCTTCTACTTCTTCTTCGTCATCTTCTTCTTTTTTTGTCTTCTTCTACTTCTTCACAATCAACATCTTCTGCTTCTTCTTCTTCTTCTTCTTCTTCTTCTTCTTTATTGTCTTCTTTTTCGTCATCATCATCATCATCTTCTTCTTCTTCTTCTTCTTCTTCTTCTTCTTCTACTACTTTTTTTATTCTTCTTCGTCTTCATCTTCTAAATCATCTTCATCTTCTTCTTCTTCGCCTTTTCCTTGGCCTTCTTCTTCTTCCACTTCTTCTTCTACTTCTACTTCTACTTCTTCTTCTTCTCCTTCCTCTTATTTTTCTTTTTCATCTTCTTTTTCGTCTTCTTCTTTTTCTTTGTCTTCTTCTTCTTCTTTTCTTTTTCTTCTCCTTTTTCTTCATCTTCTTATTCATATTTATCATCTTCTTCTTCTTTTTTTCTTCTATTTCTTCTCCTTCTTTATCTTCTTCTTCTTTGTCTTCTTCTTCTTCTTCTTCATTCTTCTTCTTCTTATTCGTCTTCTTCTTCTTCCTCTTCTTCTTCTTCTTCTACTACTACTACTTCTTCCATTTCTTCTTCTTCTTCTTCTTCTTCTTCCTTTTTTTCTTCTTATTCTTCATCATCTTCTTCTTCTTCTTCTTCTTCTTTCTTTCTTTTCTTCTTCTTGTTCTTGTTCTACTTCTACATCTTCTTCCTCTTCTTCAACTACTCCTTCTATTTCTTCGTCTTTCCCTTCTTCGTCTTTCGTTTCATTATCATCCTCTTCTTCTTCTTCCTATTCTTTTGCTTCTTCTTCTTCTTCTTCTTCTTCTTATTCATATTCTACTTCTTCTTCTTCTTCTTGTTGTTCTTCCTCTTCGTCATCCTCTTTCTCTTCTTTTTCTTCTTCTTCTTCTTCTTCTTCTTCATCGTTTGTTGTTGTTGTTCTTCTTCTTCTTCTTCTTCTTTTTAATCATCATCATTTTCTTCTTCTTCATCATCTTCTTCTTCGTCGTCTTTCTTTTCTTCTTCTTCTTCTTCTTCTTCTTCAACTTCTTCTTCTTCTTTTTCTTCTTCTTCTTCTTCTAGTTCTTCTTCTACTTCTTCTTCGTCATCTTCTTCTTCAACTTCTTCTTTTTCATATTCTTCTTCTTCTTCCTCACTTCATCATTTTCTCCTTCTTCTTTTGCTTCTTCTTCTTTTTCCTCTTCTTCTTCTTATTCTTCTTCTTTATCTACTACATCTTCTTCTTCTTCTTCTTCTTCTTCGTCTCCTTCTACTTCTTCTTCTTTTTCATCTTCTTCTTCTTCATCTTCTTCTTCTTCTTCTTCTTCTTCTTTTGCTTCACCATCTTCTTCATATACTTCCTCTTCAACCTTTTTCTCTTTTTCTTCTTCATCATCATCATCCTCTTCATCTCCTTCTTCTTCTTTTTCTTCTTTGTTTTCTTCATCTTTGCCTTCTTCTTCTTCTTCTTTAGATTGTTCTTCTCCATTTTCTTCCACTTCTTCTTCTTCTTCTTCTAGCTCCTTTTCTTCTTCTTCTTTGTCTTCTTCTTCTTCTTCTTCTCCTTCTTCTTCTTCTTCTTCTACTTCTTCTTCTTCTTCTTCTTCTTCTTCTTCCTCATCTTCTGCTTTTCTCCTTCTTCTCGTTCTTCTTCTTCATCTTCTTCTTGTTCAACTTCTTCTTATTCTTCTTCTTCTTCTTCTTCTTTGTCTTCTTCGTCTTCCTCTTGTTCTTCTTGGTCTTCTTTTTCTTTCTTCTTCTTCTTTTCCTTTTCTTCTCCTTTTTCTTCATCTTCTTATTCTTCTTTATCGTCTTCTTCTTCTTCTTTTCTTCTATTTTTTCTCCTTCTTTGTTTTCTTCTTCTTTGTCTTCTTCTTCTTCTTCTTCATTCTTCTTCTTCTTATTCGTCTTCTTCTTCTTCTTCTTCTTCTTCTTCTTCTTCTTCTACTACTACTACTTCTTCCATTTCTTTTTCTTCTTCTTCTTCTACTTCTGGTTCTTCTTCTTGTTCTTCTTCCTTTCTTTCTTCTTATTCTTCATCTTCTTCTTCTTCCTCTTCTTCTTCTTCTTCTTGTTCTTCCTCTTCTTCTTCTTCTTCTTCTTCTTCTTTCTTTTCTTCTTCTTGTTCTTGTTCTACTTCTTCTACATCTTCTTCCTCTTCTTCTACTTCTCCTTCTATTTCCTCGTCTTTCCCTTCTTCGTCTTTTGTTTCCTTATCATCCTCTTCTTCTTCTTCCTCTTCTTTTGCTTCTTCTTCTTCTTCTTCTTCTTATTCATATTCTACTTCTTCTTCTTCTTCTTCTTCTTCTTCTTCTTCCTCTTCTTCATCCTCTTTCTCTTCTTTTTCTTCTTCTTCTTCTTCTTCTTCTTCTTCTTTTTCTTCTTCTTCTTCTTCTAGTTCTTGTTCTACTTCTTCTTCCTCATCTTCTTCTTCAACTTCTTCTTTTTCATATTCTTCTTCTTCTTCCTTACTTCATCATTTTCTTCTTCTTCTTCTGCTTCTTCTTCTTCTTCCTCTTCTTCTTCTTATTCTTCTTCTTTGTCTACTACATCTTCTTCTTCTTCTTCTTCTTCTTCGTCTCCTTCTTCTACTTCTTCTTCTTCTTCTTCATCTTCTTCTTCTTCATCTTCTTCTTCTTCTTCTTCTTCTTCTTCTTTTGCTTCACCATCTTCTTCATATACTTCCTCTTCATCCTTTTTCTCTTTTTCTTCTTCATCATCATCATCCTCTTCATCTCCTTCTTCTTCTTTTTCTTCTTCGTTTTCTTCATCTTTGCCTTCTTCTTCTTCTTCTTCTTTAGATTGTTCTTCTCCATTTTCTTCCTCTTCTTCTTCTTCTTCTTCTAGCTCCTTTTCCTCTTCTTCTTTGTCTTCTTCTTCTTCTTCTTCATTCTTCTTCTTCTTATTCGTCTTCTTCTTCTTCCTCTTCTTCTTCTTCTTCTACTACTACTACTTCTTCCATTTCTTCTTCTTCTTCTTCTTCTTCTTCCTTTTTTTCTTCTTATTCTTCATCATCTTCTTCTTCTTCTTCTTCTTCTTTCTTTCTTTTCTTCTTCTTGTTCTTGTTCTACTTCTACATCTTCTTCCTCTTCTTCAACTACTCCTTCTATTTCTTCGTCTTTCCCTTCTTCGTCTTTCGTTTCATTATCATCCTCTTCTTCTTCTTCCTATTCTTTTGCTTCTTCTTCTTCTTCTTCTTCTTCTTCTTATTCATATTCTACTTCTTCTTCTTCTTCTTGTTGTTCTTCCTCTTCGTCATCCTCTTTCTCTTCTTTTTCTTCTTCTTCTTCTTCTTCTTCTTCATCGTTTGTTGTTGTTGTTCTTCTTCTTCTTCTTCTTCTTTTTAATCATCATCATTTTCTTCTTCTTCATCATCTTCTTCTTCGTCGTCTTTCTTTTCTTCTTCTTCTTCTTCTTCTTCTTCAACTTCTTCTTCTTCTTTTTCTTCTTCTTCTTCTTCTAGTTCTTCTTCTACTTCTTCTTCGTCATCTTCTTCTTCAACTTCTTCTTTTTCATATTCTTCTTCTTCTTCCTCACTTCATCATTTTCTCCTTCTTCTTTTGCTTCTTCTTCTTTTTCCTCTTCTTCTTCTTATTCTTCTTCTTTGTCTACTACATCTTCTTCTTCTTCTTCTTCTTCTTCGTCTCCTTCTACTTCTTCTTCTTTTTCATCTTCTTCTTCTTCATCTTCTTCTTCTTCTTCTTCTTCTTCTTTTGCTTCACCATCTTCTTCATATACTTCCTCTTCAACCTTTTTCTCTTTTTCTTCTTCATCATCATCATCCTCTTCATCTCCTTCTTCTTCTTTTTCTTCTTTGTTTTCTTCATCTTTGCCTTCTTCTTCTTCTTCTTTAGATTGTTCTTCTCCATTTTCTTCCACTTCTTCTTCTTCTTCTTCTAGCTCCTTTTCTTCTTCTTCTTTGTCTTCTTCTTCTTCTTCTTCTCCTTCTTCTTCTTCTTCTTCTACTTCTTCTTCTTCTTCTTCTTCTTCTTCTTCCTCATCTTCTGCTTTTCTCCTTCTTCTCGTTCTTCTTCTTCATCTTCTTCTTGTTCAACTTCTTCTTATTCTTCTTCTTCTTCTTCTTCTTTGTCTTCTTCGTCTTCCTCTTGTTCTTCTTGGTCTTCTTTTTCTTTCTTCTTCTTCTTTTCCTTTTCTTCTCCTTTTTCTTCATCTTCTTATTCTTCTTTATCGTCTTCTTCTTCTTCTTTTCTTCTATTTTTTCTCCTTCTTTGTTTTCTTCTTCTTTGTCTTCTTCTTCTTCTTCTTCATTCTTCTTCTTCTTATTCGTCTTCTTCTTCTTCTTCTTCTTCTTCTTCTTCTTCTTCTACTACTACTACTTCTTCCATTTCTTTTTCTTCTTCTTCTTCTACTTCTGGTTCTTCCTCTTGTTCTTCTTCCTTTCTTTCTTCTTATTCTTCATCTTCTTCTTCTTCCTCTTCTTCTTCTTCTTCTTGTTCTTCCTCTTCTTCTTCTTCTTCTTCTTCTTTCTTTTCTTCTTCTTGTTCTTGTTCTACTTCTTCTACATCTTCTTCCTCTTCTTCTACTTCTCCTTCTATTTCCTCGTCTTTCCCTTCTTCGTCTTTTGTTTCCTTATCATCCTCTTCTTCTTCTTCCTCTTCTTTTGCTTCTTCTTCTTCTTCTTCTTCTTATTCATATTCTACTTCTTCTTCTTCTTCTTCTTCTTCTTCTTCTTCCTCTTCTTCATCCTCTTTCTCTTCTTTTTCTTCTTCTTCTTCTTCTTCTTCTTCTTCTTTTTCTTCTTCTTCTTCTTCTAGTTCTTGTTCTACTTCTTCTTCCTCATCTTCTTCTTCAACTTCTTCTTTTTCATATTCTTCTTCTTCTTCCTTACTTCATCATTTTCTTCTTCTTCTTCTGCTTCTTCTTCTTCTTCCTCTTCTTCTTCTTATTCTTCTTCTTTGTCTACTACATCTTCTTCTTCTTCTTCTTCTTCTTCGTCTCCTTCTTCTACTTCTTCTTCTTCTTCTTCATCTTCTTCTTCTTCATCTTCTTCTTCTTCTTCTTCTTCTTCTTCTTTTGCTTCACCATCTTCTTCATATACTTCCTCTTCATCCTTTTTCTCTTTTTCTTCTTCATCATCATCATCCTCTTCATCTCCTTCTTCTTCTTTTTCTTCTTCGTTTTCTTCATCTTTGCCTTCTTCTTCTTCTTCTTCTTTAGATTGTTCTTCTCCATTTTCTTCCTCTTCTTCTTCTTCTTCTTCTAGCTCCTTTTCCTCTTCTTCTTTGTCTTCTTCTTCTTCTTCTTCATTCTTCTTCTTCTTATTCGTCTTCTTCTTCTTCCTCTTCTTCTTCTTCTTCTACTACTACTACTTCTTCCATTTCTTCTTCTTCTTCTTCTTCTTCTTCCTTTTTTTCTTCTTATTCTTCATCATCTTCTTCTTCTTCTTCTTCTTCTTTCTTTCTTTTCTTCTTCTTGTTCTTGTTCTACTTCTACATCTTCTTCCTCTTCTTCAACTACTCCTTCTATTTCTTCGTCTTTCCCTTCTTCGTCTTTCGTTTCATTATCATCCTCTTCTTCTTCTTCCTATTCTTTTGCTTCTTCTTCTTCTTCTTCTTCTTCTTCTTATTCATATTCTACTTCTTCTTCTTCTTCTTGTTGTTCTTCCTCTTCGTCATCCTCTTTCTCTTCTTTTTCTTCTTCTTCTTCTTCTTCTTCTTCATCGTTTGTTGTTGTTGTTCTTCTTCTTCTTCTTCTTCTTTTTAATCATCATCATTTTCTTCTTCTTCATCATCTTCTTCTTCGTCGTCTTTCTTTTCTTCTTCTTCTTCTTCTTCTTCTTCAACTTCTTCTTCTTCTTTTTCTTCTTCTTCTTCTTCTAGTTCTTCTTCTACTTCTTCTTCGTCATCTTCTTCTTCAACTTCTTCTTTTTCATATTCTTCTTCTTCTTCCTCACTTCATCATTTTCTCCTTCTTCTTTTGCTTCTTCTTCTTTTTCCTCTTCTTCTTCTTATTCTTCTTCTTTGTCTACTACATCTTCTTCTTCTTCTTCTTCTTCTTCGTCTCCTTCTACTTCTTCTTCTTTTTCATCTTCTTCTTCTTCATCTTCTTCTTCTTCTTCTTCTTCTTCTTTTGCTTCACCATCTTCTTCATATACTTCCTCTTCAACCTTTTTCTCTTTTTCTTCTTCATCATCATCATCCTCTTCATCTCCTTCTTCTTCTTTTTCTTCTTTGTTTTCTTCATCTTTGCCTTCTTCTTCTTCTTCTTTAGATTGTTCTTCTCCATTTTCTTCCACTTCTTCTTCTTCTTCTTCTAGCTCCTTTTCTTCTTCTTCTTTGTCTTCTTCTTCTTCTTCTTCTCCTTCTTCTTCTTCTTCTTCTACTTCTTCTTCTTCTTCTTCTTCTTCTTCTTCCTCATCTTCTGCTTTTCTCCTTCTTCTCGTTCTTCTTCTTCATCTTCTTCTTGTTCAACTTCTTCTTATTCTTCTTCTTCTTCTTCTTCTTTGTCTTCTTCGTCTTCCTCTTGTTCTTCTTGGTCTTCTTTTTCTTTCTTCTTCTTCTTTTCCTTTTCTTCTCCTTTTTCTTCATCTTCTTATTCTTCTTTATCGTCTTCTTCTTCTTCTTTTCTTCTATTTTTTCTCCTTCTTTGTTTTCTTCTTCTTTGTCTTCTTCTTCTTCTTCTTCATTCTTCTTCTTCTTATTCGTCTTCTTCTTCTTCTTCTTCTTCTTCTTCTTCTTCTTCTACTACTACTACTTCTTCCATTTCTTTTTCTTCTTCTTCTTCTACTTCTGGTTCTTCTTCTTGTTCTTCTTCCTTTCTTTCTTCTTATTCTTCATCTTCTTCTTCTTCCTCTTCTTCTTCTTCTTCTTGTTCTTCCTCTTCTTCTTCTTCTTCTTCTTCTTTCTTTTCTTCTTCTTGTTCTTGTTCTACTTCTTCTACATCTTCTTCCTCTTCTTCTACTTCTCCTTCTATTTCCTCGTCTTTCCCTTCTTCGTCTTTTGTTTCCTTATCATCCTCTTCTTCTTCTTCCTCTTCTTTTGCTTCTTCTTCTTCTTCTTCTTCTTATTCATATTCTACTTCTTCTTCTTCTTCTTCTTCTTCTTCTTCTTCCTCTTCTTCATCCTCTTTCTCTTCTTTTTCTTCTTCTTCTTCTTCTTCTTCTTCTTCTTTTTCTTCTTCTTCTTCTTCTAGTTCTTGTTCTACTTCTTCTTCCTCATCTTCTTCTTCAACTTCTTCTTTTTCATATTCTTCTTCTTCTTCCTTACTTCATCATTTTCTTCTTCTTCTTCTGCTTCTTCTTCTTCTTCCTCTTCTTCTTCTTATTCTTCTTCTTTGTCTACTACATCTTCTTCTTCTTCTTCTTCTTCTTCGTCTCCTTCTTCTACTTCTTCTTCTTCTTCTTCATCTTCTTCTTCTTCATCTTCTTCTTCTTCTTCTTCTTCTTCTTCTTTTGCTTCACCATCTTCTTCATATACTTCCTCTTCATCCTTTTTCTCTTTTTCTTCTTCATCATCATCATCCTCTTCATCTCCTTCTTCTTCTTTTTCTTCTTCGTTTTCTTCATCTTTGCCTTCTTCTTCTTCTTCTTCTTTAGATTGTTCTTCTCCATTTTCTTCCTCTTCTTCTTCTTCTTCTTCTAGCTCCTTTTCCTCTTCTTCTTTGTCTTCTTCTTCTTCTTCTTCTTCTACTTCTTCTTCTTCTTCTTCTTCTTCTTCTTCTTCCTCATCTTCTACTGTTCTCCTTCTTCTCGTTCTTCTTCTTCATCTTCTTCTTGTTCAACTTCTTATTCTTCTTCTTCTTCTTCTTTGTCTTCTTCGTCTTCCTCTTGTTCTTCTTGGTCTTCTTCTTCTTCTTCTTCTTCTTCTTCTTCTTCTTCTTCTTCTTCTCCTTCATTTTCTTCTTCTTCTTCTCCTTCTTATTCTTCTTCTCCTCCTTCTTCTTCTCCATCTTTTTCTTCTTCACTCTATTTTTCTTCATCTTCATCTTCTTTTTCCTAATCTTTATCTTCTTCTTCTCCTTCTCCTCCTACTTCTTCTTCTTCATCTTCTTTTACTACTACTTCTACTTTTTCTTTTTCTTCTTCGTCTTCCTCTTCTACTTCTTCGACTTCTTCTTCTTCTTCTTCTTCTACTTCTTCGTATGCCTCTCCTTCTACTTTTTCTTCTTCATCTACTCCTTCAAATTCTTTTTTGTCTTCTTCTTTTTCTTCTTCTTCCTAATCTTTTTCTCCTTTGTCTCCTTCTCCTCCTCCTTATTGTTCATCTTTCTCTTCGATTTCTTCTTTTTCTTCTTCTTCTTTTTCTTCTTCGACTTCCTCTTCTTCTTCTTCTTCTTATCCTTCTTCTACTTTATCATCTTTTTCTACTTCTTTGTCTTGTCCTTCTTCTTCTTCTTCTTGTTATTCTTCTTCTTCTTGTACTACTACTTGTTTTTCAACTTTTTCTTATTTTTTTTCTTCTTCGCCGTCATCTTCTTCTTCTACTACTTTCTCCACTTCTTCTTCTTCATCATCTTTCTTTTTCTTCTTCATGACGGTCTTGTTCTTGTTGTTCTTCTTTCACTTCATCATCTTCATCTTCTTCTTATTCTTCTTCCTCTTTTTTTTCATCTTCTTCTTCTTCTTTTTCTTTGCCATCTTCTTCTACTTCTTCTTCTACTAATTCTTCTTCTTCCACTTCTTTTTTCTTCATCTTCTTTGACCTCTTCTACTTCTTCTTCTTCTTCTTCTTCTTCTTCTTTATCATCATCTTCTTCTTCTTCTCTTCAGCTTCTTCTTTGTCTTCTTCCTCTTCTTTTTTGGCTTCTTCTTCTACTTCTTCTTCTTCTTCCTATGCTTGTTCTTCATCTTCTTCTACTTCTTCGCCTTCTTCTTCTTTTTCTTTGCCCTCTTCTTCGTCATCTTCTACTTCTACTTCTTCTTCTTTTTCTTCGTCTCCTTCTTCTTCTTATCCTTCTTCTTCTTCCCTTCTTCTTCTTCTTCTTCTTCTTCTTCTTCTGCTTCTACTTTTTTGTCTTCCACTTCTTCTTCTTCTTCATCTTCTTTTTCCTCTTCCTCATCTTATTATTCTTCTTCTTCTTCTTGTTCTTCTTCCTCTTCTTTGACTTCTTCTTCTTCGTCTTTGTCCTCATCTTCTTCGTCGTCTTCTTCTTCTTCTTCCACTTCCTCTAGTTCTTATTCATCATCATCATCTTCTTCTTTCTTCTTCTTCTTTTTCCCTTCTTCTTCTTCATCTTTTTTTTCTTCGCATTCTTCTTCTTCTTCTTCTTTGCATTCTTGTTCTTCTTCTTCTTCTTCCTCCTCCTCCTCTTCTTCTTCTTCTTCTTCTTCTTCTACTTCTTCTTTGTCTTCTTCTTCTTCTTCTTCTTCTTCTTCTTCTTCTTTTTCTTCTTCTTCTTCAACATCATCATCGTCTTCTCCTTCTTCTTCTTCTTCTTCTTCTTCTACCTGTTCTCCTTCTTCGTCTTCTCCGTCTTCTACTTCTTTTTCTCCTCGTTCTTCTTCTTCTCTTTCTTCTTCTCTTTCTTCTTCTTCTTCTTCTTCTTCTACTACTTCTTCATCTTTTTCTTATTTTTTCTTCTTTGCCTTCTTCTTTTTTCTTTTACTACTTTTCTTCTTCTTCTTCTTCTTCCTCTTAATCTTCGTCTTCTTCTTCTTTTTCTTCTTCTTCTGCTTCTTCATCTCGTTCTTCTTCTTTTTCTTCCTCTTCTTCTTCCACTTTTTCTTCCTCTTCTTCTACCTCTTTTTGATTGCAATTTCCTACGTCTTCTTCTTTTACTACATCATTTTCTCCATATTCGCCTTCTTCTTCTTCTTCTTCTTTATCATCTTCTTCATCTTCTATGACATCTTCTTCTTCTTCTTCTTCTTTTTCTTTGTCTTCTTCTTCTTCTAGTTTGGCTTCTTCTTCTCCTTTTCTTCTACATTCTCTATTTCATCTTCATCTTCTCCAACTTCTCCATTGCCTACTTTTTTTCTTTGTCTTCTTCTTCTTCTTCAACTTCTACTCCATCTTCTTCTTCTTCCCCTGCTTCTTCTTCTCCTTCTTCTTCCATTCTTCTTCTTCTTCTTCTTCTCCTTCTTCTTCTTCTTCTTCTTCTTCGTCTTTTTTGTCTTGCACTTCTTCTTCTTCTTCTTCTTCTTTTTCTTCTTCTTCTTCTTCTTCTTGCTCTTCTTCTTCTCCTTCTTCTTCTACTCCTTTTTCTTCTTCTTCTTCTTCTTCCTCTTCTCCATCTTCCTCTTCTTAGAATTCTTCTTCGTCGTCCTTGTCTTCATCTTCTTGTTCTATCTCTACTTGTTATTCTTTTTCTTCTTCTTCTTCTTCTTCATCTTCTTTTTCTTTGACTTCTTCTTCTTCTTCTTTTGCCTCACATTCTCCTTCTCCTTCTTCTTATTCTTCCTCATCTTCTTCTTCTTCTTCTTCTTTATTTTTCTTCTTCTTCTTCTTTGCCTTCTTCTTCTTCCTCTTCTTCTTCTTCATCATCTTTTTTTCTTCAATCCTAATTCTTCTTCTTCTTCTTCTTCTTCTACTTCTACTTCTTCATCATCTTCATCCCCTTCTTCTTCTTCTTCTTCTTCTTCTTCTGCTTCTACTTTTTTGTCTTCCACTTCTTCTTCTTCTTCTTCTTCTTTTTCCTCTTCGTCATCTTCTTCTTCTTCTCCTTCTTATTTGTCTTCTTATTCCTTGTCTTCTTCTTCTTTCTTCCCTGTCTTCTTCTTCTTCTTTGTCTTCTTCTTCTTCTTTGTCTTCTTCTTCTTCATTGTCTTCTACTTATTCTTCTTCATCCTATTTTCATCTTCTCTTTCTTCTTCTTCTACTTCTTCTACTTCTTCTCTTTCTTCAACTTCTTCTTCTTCTTCTTCCTCTTCTTCTTCTTCTTCTTTCTCTTCTTCTTTTTCTTCCTCATCTTCTTTTTCT
>JAIUJO010001024.1:250000-265000 GCA_023846275.1 Vanilla planifolia
TTCTTCTTCTACCTCTTCTTTGTCTTCTTCGTCCTCTTCCTCTTCTTCTTCTTCTTCTACTTCTTCTACTTTTTCTTCCTTCTCTTCATCTCAGTCTTCTTCTTCTTCTACTTGTTCTTCTTGTCCTACTACTTCTTGTTCGTCTTCATCATCATCTTCTTCTTCTTCTTGTTATTCAACTATTACTTCTTCATCTTCTTCCTCTTCTTTTCCATCTTATTCTTCTCAATCTTCTTTTTCTTCTTCTTCCTCTACTTCGTCTTCTTCTTCTTCTTCTTCTTCTTCTTCTTCGTCTTCTTCTTTACCGTCTTCTTCTTCTTCTTCTATTTTGTCTTCTTTTTCATCATCATCTTCTTCTTCTTCTTCTTCTTCTCCTTCTTTGCTTTAATCATCTTTATCTTCTTCTTCTTCTTTGTTTTCTCTTTCTTCTTCTTCGTCTTCTTCATCATTTCCTCCTCTTCTTCTTCAACTTTTTGGTCTTCTTCTTCTTTTTCTTCTTCATAGTCTTCATCTTCCTTTCTATTTCTTCTTGTTTCCTATCATCTTCTTCTTCTTCGTCTTCTTCTTCTACATCTTCTTCTTCTTCGTCTTCTTCTTCTCCTTCTTCTTTTTCTTCTTCTTCTTCTTCTTCTTCTGCTTCTTCTTCTCCTTCTTTTCCTTCTTCCTCTTCTTCTTATTCCTCTTCTTCTTCTTCTTCTTTTTTATCGTCTTCTTCCTCGTCTTTTTCTTCTTCTTCTTTTTCTTCTTCTTCTTCTTTTTCTTCTTCTTCTTTCTCTTCTTTTTCTTCTTCTTCATTTCTTCATCTTCTCCTTCTTTTTACCTTTCTTCTTCTTCTTCTTCTACTTCTACTTCTTTATCGTGTTCTTTTTCTTCTTCGTTATGTCGTCCTCTTCTTCTTCTTCTTCTTCATCATCTTCTTCTTCTTCTTAAATGTCGTCTTCTTCTTCATCGTCGTCTTCTTTTGCATCTTATTCTTCTTCTTTGTCTTCTTCTTCTTCTTCTTTTTAATGTTCTTCTTCTTATTCCTCTTCTTCCTCTTCGTCTTCTACTTTTTTTCTTCTTCTTTTTCTTTTTCTTCTTCGTCTTCTTCTTCTTCTCTTTCTCCTTCTTCTACTTATTCTTCGTCTTTGCCTTCTTCTTCTTTTTCTCCTTCTTCTTCTTCTTCTCCTCCTTCTTTGTCTTCTTCTTTGTCTTCTTCTTTGTCTTCTACTTGTTCTTTGTCGACTTTTTCTTCCACTTCTTCTTCTTCATCATCTTATACTTCTTCTTCTTCCTCTTCTTCTTTTTCATCTTCACTTTCTCTTTCCTCTGCTTCTTTTGCTTTATCTCCTTCTTCTACTTCCTCTTCTTCTTCTTCTTCCTCATCTTCTTCTTCTTCATCTTTCTCTTCTTGTTCTTCTTCTTCTTCATCATCATCTTCTACTTCTTCTCTATCATCTTCTTCTTCTTCCTACCCCTCTTCTTCTTCTTCATCTTTGTTCTTCTTCGTCATCTTCTTATTCTTATTCTTCATTTACTTCTTTTTCTCCTTCGTCAACTTCTTCTTCTTCTTCTTCTTCTTCTTCTTCTTCTTCTCCTTCTTGATCATCGTCTTCTTCTTCTTCTTCGATATTTTCTTCTTCCTCGTCTTTTTCTTCTTCTTCTTCTTCGTCATCTTCTCCTTCTTTTTCTTCTTCTTCCTCTTCTTCTTCTTCGTCGTCTTCATCTTCTTCTTCTTCTTCTTCTTTGTCTTTGTCTTCTTGCTCTTCTTCTTCTTCTTTTATTTCTTCTTCTTCTTCTTCTTTCTTTTCTTCTTCGCCTTCTTCTTCTTCTTTTTCTTCGTCTTCTTCTTCTTCCTCTTCTTCTTCTTCTTCTTCTTCTTCGTCTTCATCTTCTTCTTCTACTTCTACTTCTTCCTTTTCTTCTCCTTTTACTTCTTCATCTTCTTCTTCTTCTTCGTTTTCATCTTCTTTTTCTTCTTCTTCTTTTATTTCTTATTCTTCTTCTTTCTTTTCTTCTTCGTCTTCTTCTTCTTCTTCTTCTTCTTCTTCATCTTCTTCTTCTTTTTCTTCCTCTTCTTCTTCCTCTTTTTCTTCTTCTTGTTCTTTTCCTTCTCATTCTTCTTCTTCTTCTTCGTCTTCGTATTTTTTGTCTTCTTCCTTTTCTTCTTCTTCTTCTTGTTCTTGTTCTTGTTCTTCTTCTTCTTCTTATTTTTCTTGATTGCCTTCTTCCTCTTTTTCTTCCTCTTCTTCTTCTTCTCCTTCTTCTTCATCAGCTACCTATTCTTCTCCTAGTTTTATTTCTTCGTCTTCTTTGTCTACTTCTTGTTCCACTACATCTTCTTCTTCTTCTTCTTCTTCTTCTTTGTTTTCTTCTTCTTCTCTGTCTTCTTTGTCGTCTTCTTCTTCTTCATGTTCTTCTTCTACTTCTTCTTCTTCCTCATCCTCCTCTTCTTGTTCTTCTTCTTTTTTGTCTTCTTCTTCTTCTTCGTTTTCTTCTTCTTCTTCTTCTTCTTCTTCTTCTTCTTCTTCTTCTTCTTCCTCGTCTGTCTCTTCTTCATCTTCATCTTCTTAATCATCCTCTTCTTTTTATCCTTTTTCTTCTTCTCCTGCTACTTCTCCCACTTCTTCTTCTTCTTCTTCTTCTTCTTCTTCTACTTCTTCTCCTTCACTTTATTCTCCTTCTTCTTCTTCTACTTCTTCTTCTTCTTCTTCTTCTTCTTCTTCTTGTTTCTCTTCTTCTTCTAGCTCGTCTTCACCTTCTTTTCTTCATCTTCTTCTCCTTCTTCTTCTTCTTCCTCATCTTCCTCTTCCTCTTCTATCACTTCTTCGTCTTTTTCTTCGTCCTCATCTTCCAATTCTTCTCCTTCTTCTTCTCCTTCTTTTTCTGCTTCTTCTCATTTTTTTTCTTCCACCACTTCTTTTTTTCAGCTTCTTCCTATTATTCTTCATCTTCTTCTTTCTTTTCCTCTTCCTCTTCCTCTTCTTCTTCTACATCTGTTTCTTCTTCTTCCTCTACTTCGTCTTCTTCTTCTTCATCTTCTTATTTTTCTTCTTCTTCTTCTTTTTCATTTTCTTCTTCTTGTTTTACTTTGTTTCTTCTTCTTCTTCTCCCTGTTCCTCTTCTTGTTCTTCTTCTTCTTCTTCATCATCTTCTTCTAACTCCACTTCTTCTTCTCCATATTCTTGCTCTGCTACTTCTTCGTCTTCGTCTTCTTCTTTTTCTTCTTCTTCTTCTTCTTCTTCATGTTCTTCTTCTCCCTCCTTGCTTTCATCTCCTTTGTCTTCTTCATCATTTTTTTCTTTTTCTTTTTCTTCATCTTATTCTTCATTTTCTTCCTCTTCTTTTTTCCCATCTTTTTCTTCTTCTATGTCTTTTACTTCTCCTTTTTCTTTTCCTTTTGCTTCATCTTCTTCTTCTACTACTTCTTTTCCTTCTTTTCATTCTTCTTCTTCTTCTTGTTCTTCTTTTGTATCTTTTTCTTCGTCTTTCGATTCTTCTATTTCTTCTTCTTCTGCATCTGCTTCTTCTCCTTTATCGACTTCAACTTCTTCTTCTTCTTCTTTTTCTTCAATTTAGGCTTCACTTTCTTCTTCTTCTACTTCTTCTACTTCTTCTTCTTCTTCCTCATCTTCCTCTTCTCCTTTATTTTATTCTTCTTCTTCTTCTTCTTTTTCCTTATCTTCTTCTTCTTCATCTTCCTCTTCTTATTATTCTTCTTCTTGTTCTTCTTCTTCATCTTTTTCTACTTCTTCATCATCTTCTTCTTTTTCTTCCTCGTCTTGTTCTTCTTCTTCTTGTTTTTCTTGTTCGCCTTCTTCCTCTTCTTCTTCTTCTAGTTCATCTTCTACCTATTCGTCTCCTAGTTTTTCTTCTTCTTCATATTCGTCTGCTTCTTCTTTCCTTGCTTCTTCTTCTTCTTCTTCTTCTTCTTCTTCTTCATTTTCTTCTTCTTCTCCATCTTCTTTGTCATCTTCATCTTCTTTTCGTGTTCTTCTTCTACTTCTTCATCTTCTTCTTCCTCTTCTTTTTCTTGTTCTTCTTTGTCTTCCTTTTCTTCTTCTTCATCTTCATCATAATCATCATCATCTTCTTCTTCTTCTTCTTCTTCTTTATCTTCTTATTCATTGTCTTGTTCTTCTTAATCTTCTTCTTCTTCTTCTCCTTTTCTTCTTCTCCTTCTACTTCTCCTCTTTCTTCTTCTTCTTCTTCTTCTTCTCCTTGTTCTTCTTCTACTTCTTTTTCTTCTTCTTCTTCTTCTTGTCCTTCTTCTTCTTCTTCTTCGTCTTCTCTTCTTTTCTTCATCTTCTTCTCCTTCTTTTTCTTCTTCTTCTTCTTCTTCTTATTCTTCCTCTTCCTATTCTTCCACTTCTTCATCTTCTTCTTCTTCCTCTTCTTCTTCTTCTACTTTTCCTTCTTTTTATTCTTTTTCTTACTCCTCTTCTTTTTCTTCGCATTCTCCCTCTTACTCTTCGTCTTCTACTTCATGTTCTTCTTCTTCTTCTTCATCTACTTTGTCTTTCTTCTTCATCATGATCATCAACTTCTTCTTCTTCTTCTTCTTCTTCTTCTACTTCTTTTTCTTCTTCTTAATCTTCTTCTTGTTTTTCTTCTTCTTCTTCTTCTCCATCTTCTCCTTCTTCTTCTTCTTCTTTCTCTATTTCTTCTTCTTCTACTTCTTCTTCTCCTCCTTCTTCTCCTTCTTCTCCTTCTTATTATTATTATTCGTCTTCTTCTTCACCTCCTCATATTTTTTCTTCTTCTTCATCTTCTTCTTCTTCTATCTTCATCTTCTTTTTCTACTTCTTCTTCTTCTAGCTTTTAGCCTTCTTCTTCTTCTTCATCTTTTTCTTCCTCATCATATTATTCTTCTTCATCTTCCTCTTCTTCTTCTTCTTCTTCATCTTCTTCTTCTTCATCTTCTTCTTCTTCTTCTTCCTCTTCTTCTTCTTTGTTTTCTTCATCTTCTTCTTCTTCTTCCTCTTCTTCTTCACCTTCTTCTTTTTCTTCTTCTTCTTTGTCTACTTCATCTCCTTCTTCTTCTTCTTCTTCGACTTCTTCTCTTACTTCTTCTTCTTTTTCTTCTTCTTCTTCTTCTTCTTCTTTGTTTTCTTGTTCTACTTCTTTTTCTTCCTCATCTTCATCATCTTCTACTCTTTTTTTTCTTCTTCTTCTTATTCTTCTTGTTTTTCTTCTTCATCTTTCTTCCACTTCTTCTTCTTCTTCTTCCTCTTTTTTATCTTCTTCTTCTCCTTCTTTCCTTTCTTCTTCTTCTTCTTCTTCTTCTACGTCTTTTACCAATTCTTCTCCTACTTTTTCTCCTTCTTCTTTTTCTACTTCTTCCCCTGCTTATTCCTCTTCTTCTTCTTCGTTTGGTTCTACTCCCCATTCTTTTTTATCACCTTCTTCTTCTTTGTCTTCTTTTTCTTCAACATTTTCTTCTTCTTTTTCTTCCCCTTTTCTTCTTCTTCTACTTTTTCTTCTTCTTATTCAACTTCTTCTCCTTCATCAACTTCAACTTCTTCTTTTCTCCTTCATATACTACTTCTTCATCATCATATTCTTCTGCTTCTTCTTCGTCTTCTTCTTCTTCTTCTTTGTCTTCTACATCTTCATTTTCTTCTTCTTCTCCTTCTTCAACTTCTTCATCATCAACTTCCTTTTATTCTTCTTTGTTTTCTTCTTCTTTGTCTTCTTCTTTTTTTATCTTCTTCTTCTTCTTCTTCTTCTTCTTCCTCTTCTTCTTTGTCTTCTTCTTCTTCTTCTTCTTTGTCTTCTTCTTCTTCATTTATTCTTCTTCTTCTATGCCATCTTCTTCTTCTACTTCTTCTTCTTCTTCATCATCTTGTTCTTCTTCTTCATCTTCTTCTTTGTCTTCCTCATCCTATTCGTCTTCTTCTTCTTCTTCTTCTTCTTCTTATTCTTCTTCTTCTTCTACTTCTTTATCATTTTCTTCCTCGTCTTCTTCTTCTTCTCCATCTTTTTCTTCTTCTTCTTCTTCTTCTTCTTTTTACTTTGTTTCTTCTTATTCTTCATCTTCTTCCTCTTCTTCTTTTCTTATTCTTCGTCTTCTTCTGCTTTTTCTTCTTCTTCTTCATCTTCTTTTTCTTCTTGTTCTTCTTCTTCATCTTCTTCTTTGTCTTCTTGATCTTCTTCTTCTTCTTCCTTCTTCTTCTTCTTCTTCATCACCTTTTTCTTCTTGTTCTTCTTGTTCTTCTTCTTCTTCTTCTTTTTCCTCTTCTACTTCTTCTTCATCGCCTTCTTCATATTCTTCTTCATCATCTTCTTCTTCTTCATCATCTTCTTCTTCTTCTCCTTCTTTTTCTTCTCCTTCTGCATCTTCTTCTTCTCCTTCTTCTTCTTCTTCTTCTTCTTCTTCTACTTCTTCTACTTCTTATTCTTCTTCTCCTTCTTCTTCTACTTCTTCACCTTCTTCTTCTTTCTTTTTGTCTTCTTCTTCATCTTTTTCTACTTCTTGTTCATCTTCTCCTACTTCTTGTTTTTCTTCTTGTTCTTCTTCCTCTTCTTCTTCGTCTTCTTTTTTGTCTTCCTCTAATTCCTCTTCTTCTTGTTCTTCTTCTTCTTCTTCTTTATCATCATCATCATCTTCTTCTTCTTCATCTAATTCATTTTTTTCTTCTTTTTTGTCTTCTTGTTCTTCTTCTTCCTTATTTTCTTCTTCCTCTTCTTTGTCTTTCTCTTCATCTTTGTCATCATCTTCTTCACCATCTTCTTCTTCCTCTACTTCTTCTTGTTCTTCTTCATCTTCTTCTTCTTCTTTATCGTCTTCTTCTCCTACTTTGTCTCCTTCTACTTTTTCTGCATCTTGATTCCCTCCTTCTTCTTCTTCTTCTTCTCCTTCTCCTTCTTCTTCCTCGTTTGTTTCTTCTGCTCCTTCTTATTTATCACCTTCTTCTTTTTCTTCGTATTCTTTTTCATCTTCTTTTTATTCATCTTTTTCTTCTTCTTCTTCCTCTTCTTTTTCTTCGTTTACCTTTTCTTCTTCCTCTTCTTCTTTGACTTCTTCATCTTCTTCTTCTGCTTCTTATTCATGATCATCATCTTCTTCTGCTTCTTATTCATCATCATCATCTTCTTCTTCACCTTCTTCTTCTTCGTCTTCTTCTTCTTCATCTTCTTCTTCTTCCTCTCCTTTTTCATCTTCCCCTTCGTCTTCTTATTAAACTTCTTCTTCTTCTTCTTCTTCTTCTTCTTATTTTCTTCTTCTTCTTCTCCTTCTTCTTCCTCTTTTTCCTCCTCTTCCTCTTCATCCACATCTTCATTTTCTTCTTCTTCATCCTATTCTTTTTCTTCTTCCTCTTCCTCTACATCTACTTCTTCTTCTTCTTGTTCTTCTTCTTCTTTATCGTCTTCTTTTTCTTCATCGCCTTCTTCTCCATCTTCTTCTTCTTGATCAACTTCTTCTTCTTCTTCCACTTCTTCTTCTTCTTCTTCTTCTACTTCTTCTTCTTCTTCTTCCTATTCATCGACTTCTTTTTCAACTTCTTCTTCGTCTTCTTCTTCATCTTCTTCTTGTTCCACCTCTTCTTCTTCATCTTCTTCTTCTTCTCCTTCTCTTTCTCCTTCTTCCTCTTCTCCTTCTTCCTCTTCTTCTTCATCTTCTTCTGCTTCATCTTCCTCTTCTTCTTCTTCGCCATCTTCTTCTTCTTCTTCTTCTTCTTCTTCCTCTTCTTCGTCTTCTTCTACAAGTACTACTTCTTCATATTCTACAACTTTTTCTTAGTCATCTTCCTCTTCTACTTCTTCCTCATCTTCTTCTTTGTCATCGCCTTCTTCTTCTTCGCCACCTCCTTCTTCTTCTTCGTCTTCTTCTTCGCCATCTTCTTCCACTTCTTCTTCTTCTTCTTCTTCTTCTTCTTTGTCTTGTTCTTCTACTTCGTCGTATTCTTCTTCTTCTTATTCATCTTCTTGTCCTTCTTCTTCTTCTCCTTCTTCTTCCTCTTGTTCTTCTTCACCTAGTTTTTCTTCTTCTTCTTCTTCTTCTTCTTCCCCCTCCTCCTCTTCACCTTTTTATTCTTCTTCTTCTTGATTGTATTCTTCTTCTTCTTCTTCTTCTTCTTCTTTTCCTTCTACTCCTTCTTCTCCTTCTACATCTTCTTCTTCTTCTTCTACTTCTTGCACATCTTGATCTTCTTCTTGTTCTTCTTCTTCTTTTTCTTCTTCTTCTTCTTCCTCTTCTTCTTATTCTTAGTCATCTTCTTCGTCTTCATTGCATTCTTCCTGTTCTTCTTCTTTTTAATCTTATTCTTCTTCTCCTTTTACTTCTTCCCTTTCTTCTTCTTCTTCTTCTTCTTCTTCTTCTCTTTTTCTTCTTCTTCTTCTTCTTCTTCTTTTCTTCTTCTTTGTATTCTTCTTTTTTCTTCATCTTCTTCTTCTCCTTCATCTTCTTCTACTCATTCCTCTTCCTCTTCTTCCACTTATTCATTTTCTTCTACTTCATCTTTGCCTTTTTCTTCTTCTTCTTCATATTCTTCTTCTTCTTATTCTTCTTCTTCTTCGTCTTCCTCTTCTTCTTCCTCCTCTTCTTCTTCTTATTCATCATCTTCTTCTTCTTCTACTACTTCTTCCTCTTCTTCTCCTTTGTCTTCTTCTTCTTCTTCTACTTCTTCTTCGTCTTCATCTTCTTCTTCTTCTTTCTCTTCTCCTCATCTTCTTCTTCTTCTTTCTCTTCAACTTCAACTTCTTCTTCTTCTTCTTCCTCTTCTTCTTCCTCATTTTTTATTCATGTTGTTTTCTTCTCCTTCTTCTTATTCTTCTTTGTCTTCGTATTTTTTGTCTTCTTCTTTTCCTTCTTTACCTTCTTCTTCTTCTTCTTGCTCTTCCTCTTCTTCTTCTTCTACTTCTACTTCTTCTTCTTCTTCATCTTTTTCTTGTTGCCTTCTTCCTCTTTTTCTTCCTCTTCTTCTTCTTCTAGTTCATCTTCTACGTATTCGTCTCCTACTTTTTCTTCTTCTTCTTCTTCGTCTGCTTCTTCTTTCCCTTCTTCTTCTTCTTGCTCTTCATCTTCTTCTTTGTTTTCTTCTTCTTCTCCTTCTTCTTGGCCTTCTTCTTCTTCTTCTGCTTCATGTTCTTCTTCTACTTCTTCTTCCTCTTCTTTTTCTTCTTCTTCTTTGTCTTCTTGTTCTTCTTCATCATCATCACCATCTTCTTCTTCTTCTTGTTCTCTTTCTTCATCTTCCTCTTCTTTGTCTTGTTCTTCTTAATCTTCTTCTTCTTCTTCTCCATTTTCTTCATCTCCTTCTACTTTTGCCCTTTGTTCTTCTTCTTCTTCTTCTTCTTCTTCTTCTTCTTGTCCTTCTTCTTCTTCTTCGTCTTCTTCTTCTTTTCTTCATCTTCTTCTCCTTTTTTTTCTTCACCTTCTTCTTCTTCTTATTCTTCTTCCTCCTCTTCTTCCACTTCTTCGTCTTCTTCATCTTCCTCTTCTTCTTCTTATACTTTTCTTTCATCTTTTTATTCTTCTTTTTCCTTCTCTCCTTTTTCTTCGCATTCTCCCTCTTACTCTTCGTCTTCTTCTTCATGATTTTCTTCTTCTTCTTCTTCTTCATCTTCCTCTTCTTCATAAACATCATCAACTTCTTCTTCTTATTCTTCTTTTACTTCTTTTTTTTCTTCATCTTAAACTTCTTCATTTTCTTCTTCTTCTTCTTCCTCTTCTTCTTCTCCATCTACTTTTTTTTCTTCTTTTTTTTCTTCTTTTTCTTCTTCATCTTCTTCTTCTTCTATTTCTTCTTCTTCTACTTCTTCTTCTTTTCCTTCTTCTCCTTCTTCTCCTCCTCCTCCTCCTGAAATTACTTCTTCTTCTTCTTCTTCTTCTTCTTCATCTTCTTCTTCTTCTATCTTCATCTTCTTTTTCTTCTTCTTCTTCTTCTTCATCTTTTTCTTCATCATATTATTCTTCTTCGACTTCCTCTTCTTCTTCTCCTTCTTCATCTTCTTCTTCTTCCTCTTCTTCTTCTTTGTTTTCTTCATCTTCTTCTTCTTCTTCTTCCTCGTCTTCTTCACCTTCTTCTTTTTCTTCTTCTTCTTCTTTGTCTTCTTCGTCTCCTTCTTCTTCTTCTCCGTCTTCTTCTTCTACCTCTTCTTCTTCTTTAACTTCTTCTTCTTCTTCTTCTTATTCTTCATCTTTTTCTTCTTCTACTTCTTTTCTTCCTCATCTTCATCATCTTCTTCTCTTTTTTTTCTTCTTCTTCTTATTCTTCTTGTTCTTCTTCTTCATCTGTCTTCCTCTTCTTCTTCTTCTTCTTCTTCTTCTTCTTTATGTTCTTCTTCTCCTTCTTTCTTTTCTTCTTCTTCTTGTTCCTCTTCTTCCTCTTCTTCTTCTTCTTCTTCTTCTATGTCTCCTACCAATTCTTCTCCTACTTTTTCTCCTTCTTCATTTTCTACTTCTTCCCTTTCTTCTTCTTCTTCTTCTTCTTCTTCTTCTTCTTCGTTTGCTACTACTTCCCATTCTTCTTTATCGCCTACTTCTTCTTCTTCGCCTTCTTTTTCTTCTACATTTTCTTCTTCTTCTTTTTCTTCCCCTTTTTCTTCGTCTTCTTTTTCTTCCCCTTTTTCTTCTTCTACTTTTCCTTCTTCTTCTTATTCAAATTCTTCTTCTTCATCAACTTCATCTTATTCTTTTCTTCTTCTTCTTCTACTACTTCTTCTTCATCATATTCTTCTACTTCTTCTTCTTTGTCTTCTTCTTCTTCGACTAGTTCTTCTTCTTCTTCTCCTTCTTCAACTTCTTCATCATCATCTTCCTTTTCTTCTTTTTTTTTCTTCTTCTTTATCTTCTTCTTTTTCAACTTCTTCCTCATCATCATCATCTTCTTCTTCTTCTTTGTCTTCTTCTTCTTCTTCTTCTTCTTCTTCTTCTTCTCCTTCTCCTTCTTTTTCTTCTTTTTCGGCTTCTTCTTCTTCTTCTTAATCTTATTCTTCTTCTTTTATGCCATCTTCTTCTTCTACTTCTTCTTCTTCTTCATCTTCTTCTTCGTCTTCTTCATCTTATTCTTTTTCTTCTTCTTCTTCTTATTCTTCTTCTTCGTGTTCCAATTCTTCTTCTTTTTCTTTTTCTTATTCTTCTTCTTCTGCTACTTCTTCTTTATCATTTTTTTGCTCGTCTTCTTCTTCTTCTTCTCCACCTTCTTCTTCTTCTTCTTACTTTGATTCTTCTTATTCTTCATCATCTCCCTCTTGTTTTTTTTCATCTTCTTCATCTTCTTCTTCTTCTTCCACTTCTTCTTCTTTTTCTTCTTTATCGTTTTCTTCTTCTTCTTCGTCTTCTGCTTCTTCATCTTCTTTTTCTTCTTCTTCATCATCATCTTCTTCTTAGTCTTCTTGATCTTCTTCTTCTTCTTCTTCTTCCTTTTCTTCTTCTTCTTCACCTTCTTCATCTTCTTCTTCTTATTCTTTTTATTCTTTTTCTTCTTGTTCTCCTTCCTTGTGTTCCTCTTCTTCGCCTACTTCTTCTTCTTCGACTTCTCTTTCTTCTTCTTCGTCGTCTTCTCTTTCTTCGTCATCTTCTACTTCTTGTTGTTCTTCTTCTTTTTGTTCTTCTTCTTCTATTTCATCTTCCCCTTCTTCTTCTTTTACTTCTTCTACTTCTTCTTCTTATTCTTCTTCTTCCACTTCTTCTTCTTGATCATCATCTTCTTCTTCTTCTTCAACATCTTCTTCTTCTTCGTCTTCTTCTTCTTCATCTTTATCATCCTCTTCTTCTTTGTCTTCTTCTTCTTCCTTTTCTTCTTCTTCTTCTTCTTCTTCTACTTCTTCTTCTGCTTCTTCTTCCTCGTCGTCTTCTTCTTATTCTTCTTCTTCTTTGTCACCTTCTTCTTCTTGGTCACCTTCTTCTTCTTCTTCATCATCTTTCTCTTCTCTGTCTTCCTCTGCTTCTTCTTCTACTCCTTCATCCTCTTCTTCTTCATCATTTCCTTCTTCATCTTCTTTTTATTCATGTTTTTCTTCTTCTTCTTCCTCTTCCTCTTCTTCGTCTTCATCATCATCATCATCTTCTCCTTCATCATCTTTATTATCTACATCATCTCCTTCTTCTTCTTTTTCTTGTTCGCCTTCTTCTACTTCTTCTTTTCTTCTTCTTTGTCTTCTTCTTCTTCTTTTTCTACATCATCTTGATATTCTTCTTCTTCCTTTGTTCTCTTCCACTTCTTCTTCATCTTCTTCTTCTTCTTTATCTTCTTCTTCTCCTTCTTTGTCTTCTTCTTCTTCTTCTTCTTGTCTTGTACCATTTCTTTTCCTACTTTTTCTCCTTCTTCTTCTTTTTCTACTTCTTGATCCCCTGCTTCTTCTTCTTCTTCTTCTTCTTCTCCTTCTTCTTCTTCTTCCTCGTTTGTCTCTTCTTCTCCTTCTTATATAACACCTTCTTCTTTTTCTTCGTATTCTTTTTCATCTTCTATTTCTTCTTCTTCTTCTTCTTCTTCTTCCACTTCTTTTTCTTCTTCTAATTTTTCTGTTTCGTCTTCTTCTTCGACTTCTGCTTGTTCTTCTTCTTCTTCTTCTTATTCATCATCTTCATCTTCTTATTCTTCACCTTCTTCTTTTTCGTCTTCTTCTTCTTAATCTTCTTCTTCTTCCACTCCTTTTCCTTCTTCCCCTTCTTCTTCTAAATCATCTTCTTCTTCTTCTTCTTCTTCTTCATCATCTTCTCTTTCTTCTTCTTCTTCTACTTCTTTTTCTTCTTCTTCATCTTCCTCTTCTTTTCTTCTTCTTCTTCTCCTTCTTCTTCTTCTTCTTCTTCTTCATTGTCTTTTTCTTCTTCGTCTTCCTCTACTTCTTCTTCCTCTTCTACTTCTTCTTCTTCTGCTTCTTCTTTATCATCTTCTTCTTCTTCATCGTCTTCTTCTCCAGCTTCTTCTTCTTCATCATCTTCCTCTTCTTCCTCTTCTTCTTCCACCTCTTCTTCTTCTTCTTTTTCTTCTTCTTCTCCTTCTCCTTCTCCTACTTGTTCTTCATCTTCTTCTTCTTCATCTTCCTCTTCTTCTTCTTCTCCTTCATCTTCTTCTACTTCTTCTTCTTCTTCTTCTTCTACTTCTTCATTTTCTCCCTCTTTTTCTTGGTCATCTTCTTCTTATTCATCATCACCTTCTTCTTCTTCTTCTTCGCCTCCTGCTTCTTCTTCATCTTCATCGTCGCTTACTTCTTCTTCTTCTTCGTCTTTGTCTTGTTCTTCTACCTCTTCGTTTTCTTCTTCTTCTTATTCATATTTTTCTTCTTCTTTGTCTTCTTCTTCTTCTTTTTCTTCACCTCATTCTCCTTCTTCTTCCCCTTGTTCTTTCTCTCCTCCTTCTCCTTCTTGTTCTTCATCTTCTTGTTCTTCATCTTTCTCTTCTTCTTCTTCTCCTTCATCTTCTTCTGCTTTTTCTTCTTCTTCTTCGTCTACTTCTTCATATTCTCCCTTTATTTCTTGGTCGTCTTCTTCTTATTCGTCATCGCCTTCTTCTTCTTCTTCTTTTTCTTCTTCGCCTCCTCCTTCTTCTTCTTCATCTTCATCTTCGCCTTCTTCTTCTTCTTCTTTGTCTTTGTCTTGTTCTTCTACCTCTTCATATTCTTCTTCTTCTTCTTCTTCTTCTTATTCATCTTTTTCTTCTTCTTTGTCTTCTTCTACTTCTTTTTCTTCAACTCATTCTCCTTCTTCTTCTTCTCCTTCTTCTTCCTCTTATTCTTTCTCTTCTCCTTCTTCTTCTTCTTCTTCTTCTTCTTCTTCCTCTTCATCACCTTTTTATTCTTCTTCTTCTTCTTGATTGCCTTCTTCTTCTTCTTCTTCTTCTTTCCTTCTACACCTCCTTCTTCATCTTCTTCTCCTTCTTCTTCTTCTTCTTCTACTTCTTGTACTTCATGTTCTTATTATTATTCTTCTTCTCTTTTTCTTCTTATACTTCTTGTTCTTCTTCTTCTTCTCCTTATTCATCTTCTTTGTCTTCTTTGCATTCTTCTTCTTTGTCTTCTTCTTTTAAATCTTCTTCTTCTTCCTCTCCACATTCTTCTTCTACTTTTCTTCTTCCTCTTCTTCTTCGACTTTTACTTCTTCTTCTTCTTCTTCTTCTTATTCATCATCTTCATCTTCTTCTTCTTCACCTTCTTCTTCTTCGTCTTGTTCTTCTTTTTCTTTCACTCCTTTTCCTTCTTCCCCTTCTTCTTCTTCTTAATCTTCTTCTTCCTCTTCTTCTTCTTCTTCTTGTTCTTCTTCTTGTCTTTCTTCTTCTTATTCTACTTCTTTTTCTTCTTCTTCATCTTCTTCTTCTTTTCTTCTTCTTCTTCTCCTTCTTTTTCTTCTCCTTCTTCCCTCTACTTCTTCCTCTTCTTCTTCTCCTTCTTTATTGTCTTCTTTTTCTTCATCGTCTTCTTCTCCATCTTCTTCTTCTTCTTCTTCTTCTTTTTCTTCTTCTTCTTCTACTTCTTCATATTCTCCCTCTTTTTCTTTGTCATCTTCTTCTACTACTTCTTCCTCTTCGTCATCACCTTCTTCTTCTTCTTCTTCTTCTTCGCCTCCTCCTTCTTCTTCGCCTCCTCCTTCTTCTTCGTCTTATTCTTCTCCTTCTTCTTCTTCTTCGTCTTTGTCTTGTTCTTCTACTACTTCGTATTCTTCTTCTTCTTCTTATTATTCATCATCTTTTTCTTCTTCTTTGTCTTCTTCTCCTTCTTCTTCTCCTTCTTCTTCCTCTTGTTCTTCTTTGTCTCCTCCTTCTTCTTCTTCTTCTTCTTCTTCTTCTTCTTCCTCTTCTTCACCTTCTAATTCTTCTTCTTCTTCTTCTTCTTCTTCTTCTTTTCCTTCTACTCCTCCTTCATCTTCTTCTCCTTCTTCTTCTTCTTCTTCTTCTTCTTATTCTACTTCTTGTACTTCTTCTTCTTATTATTATTCTTCTTCTCTTTTTCTTCTTCTTCTTCCTCTTCTTCTTCTTCTTCTTCTTATTCATCTTCTTCGTCTTCTTTGCATTCTTCTTATTTGTCTTCTTCTTTTTAATCTTTTTCTTCTTCCTCTCCTTTTTCTTCTTCTCCTTTTAC
>JAIUJO010001024.1:267500-272500 GCA_023846275.1 Vanilla planifolia
CATTCTTGTTCTTCTTCTTCTTTGTTTTCTTCTTCTTCATCTTCTTCTTCTTCATCTTCCTCTTCTTCTTCTTCTTCTTCTTCTTCTTCTCCTTTTTCTTCATGTTCTTCTTCTTCATCTTCTTCTTCTTCTTTTTTTCCCTTCCTCTTAATCGTCTTCATCATGATCATCTTCTTCTTCTTCCTCTTCTTCTTCCATTGACTCTACTTCTTCTTCTTTGTCTACTTTGCCTTCTTCTTCTTCTTCTTCTTCTTTGTCTTCTTCTTATCTTCTTCTTCTTCTTTGTCTTCTTCTTCTTCTTCCTTTTCTTCTTTTTCTTCTTCTTCTTCTTCTTCTTCTTCTTCTACTTCTTCTTAGTCGTCTTCTTCTTCTTCTTCTTGTTCTTCTTCATGATCACCTTCTTCTTCTTCTTCTTCTTCAAATTCTTCTTCTTCATCATCTTCCTCTCTTTGTCTCCCTCTTCTTCTTCTTCTTTTTCGTCATCTTCTTATTCTTCTTCTTCTTCTTCTTCTTCTTCATCTTCTTCTTCTTCTTTTTCTTCTGCTTCTTCTTCTTCTACTTCTTCTTCTTCTTCTTCTTCTTCTACTTCTTTTTCTTCTTTTTCCTCTTCTTCTTCTTCTTCTTCTTCTTCTTCTTCTTCTTCTACTACTTGTTCTTCTTCTTCTTCCTCTACTTTGTCTTCTTGTTCTTCTTCTTCTTTTTCTTCTTCCTCTTCTTCGACTTCTTCTTCTTCGACTCTCTTTCCTCTTCTTCTTCTTCTTCTTCTACTTACTCTTCTTCTTCTTCCTCTTCTTTGTCTTCGTCTTACTCTTCTTCTTCTTCTTCTTCTTCTTCCACTTCTTCATCATCATCATTATCTTCTTCTTCTTCTTCTACTTCTTCTTCTCCTCCTCCTCCTCCTCCTCCTCATCATTCTTCTTCTCCTCCTCCTCTTTCTTCTTCTTCTTCTTCTTCTTTTTCTTCTCCGTCTTCTTCTTCTTCTCCTTCTTCTTCTTTTCTTCTTTATCTTCATCTTCTTCTTCTCCTTCTTCTTCTACTTCTTTTTCTTCTTCTTTTTCTTTTTTTCTTCTCCTGTTTCTTCTACTTCTTCTACCTCTTCTCCACTTTCTTGTTTTTCTTCTTCTACTACTTCTTCTTCTACTTCTTCTTCTTCATCATCTTCTATTCTTATTCTTCTCCTTCTGCTTCTTCTTTTTCTTCTATTTCTTCATCGGCTTCTTATTCTTCTTCTTCTTCTACTAATACTTCTCCTTCTTTCTCTTCTTCCTCTTCTTCTTCTTCTTGTTTTTCTTCTTTCTCTTCCTCTTCTTCTTCTTGTTCTTCTTCTTCAAGTTCTCTTTTTTTCTTCATCATCATCATCATCTTCTTCTTCTTCTTCTTCTTCTTCTTCTTCTCCTTCTTCCTCTTCACCTTTTTCTTCTTCTTCTTCTTCTTCTTCTTTTCCTTCATCTTCTCCTCCTCCTCCTTCTCCTTCTTCTTTTTCATCTTCCTCTTCACCTTTTTCTTCTTCTTCTTCTTCTTCTTTTCCTTCTTCTTCTCCTCTTATTCCTCTTTCTTCATCTTTTTCTTCTTCTTCTTCTCCTTATTCTACTTCTTCTTCGTCATCTTCTTCTTTATCTTCTTCTTCGTCTTCTTCTTCTACTACTATTTCTTCTTTTTCCTCTTCTTTTTCTATGTCTTCTTCTTCTTCTTCATCATCATCATTACGTTCTTCTTCTTCTTCTTCTTCTTCTACTTCTACTACTACTACTACAATTGCTACTACTTCTTTTTCTTCTTCCTCTTCTTCTTATTGTTTTTATTCTTTTTAATCTTCTTCTTCACCTTCTACTTCTTCTTCTTCTACTTCTTCTACTTCTTCTTCTTTTACTTCTTCTTCTTTTACTTCTTCTTCTTCTTCTTCTTCTTCTTCTTCTCCTTCTTTTTCTTCTTCTTCTTCTTCTTCATCATCTACTTCTTCTTCTTTTCTTTTTATTCTTCTTCTTCTTCTTCTTGTTCTTCTTGTTCTTCGTCTTCTTTTTTTCCTTCTTTGTCTTCTTCTTCTTCGTCTTCTTCTTCTTTTTTTTATTCTTGTTCTTATATTCTTCTTCGTCTTGTTTTTTCTTATTCTTCTACTTCTCCTTCTTCTTCTTCTTCGTCGTCTTCTTGTTCTCCTTCTTCTTTTTCCCTCGTCTTATTCTTCTTCTATTCTTCTTCTTCATCTTGCACTTCATCATCCCCTTCTTCTTCTTCTTAGTCTCTATTTCTTCTTTTTCTTAGAATTCTTTTACTTCTTCTCTTCTTCTCTTCTTCTTCTTCTTCATCTTCTTCTTATTTGTCTTCTTCTTCTTCTACTTCTTCTTCCTCATCATCTTCTTCTCCTCCTCTTCTCCTTTCTCCAACTTTTTCTTCTTCTTTTTTTTTCTTCTTGTTCATCCTTTTCTTCTTTTTTCTTCCACTTTTCTTCCTTTTCTTTTTCTTCTTCTTCTTCTTCTCCTTCATCTTCATCTTCTTTTTCTTCTAATTCTTCTTCTTCTTCTTCTTCATCTTCTTCTTCTTCTTTTTCTTCTTTGTCTTCTTCTTCTTCTTCTTCTTCTTCTTTTTCCTCTTCAACTTCTTCTTCATTTCTTCTTCTTTGTTTTCATCTTCCTCTTACTCTTTTTCTTCTTCCTCTTCTTTTTCTTCTGCTTATTCTTCATCTTTTTCTTCTACTTCTTCTCCTTCTTCATCTTCTTCTTTGTCTTCGTCATCTTCTTCTTCTTCTTCTTCTTCTTCTTCTTCTCCATCTACTTCTTCTTCTTCTTCTTCTTCTTCTTCTTCTTCCCCTTCTTCATATTCCTCTTCTTTGCCTTCCTCTTCTTTTTCTCTTCCTTATTTTTCTTCTTCTTCTCTTGTTCTTCTACTTCTACTTCTTCTTCTTCCTCCTTTTCCTCTTCTTTTTCTTCCACTTCCTTTTCTTCCAATTCATTTTTTCTTCTTCTTTTTCTTCTTCATTTTCTTCTACTTCTTCTTATTCTTCTTCTTTATCTTCTTCTTCTTCCTCTTCTTTGTCTTCATCTTGTTCTTTCTCTTTTTCTTTTTGTTCTTCTTCTTTTGTTCTTCTCTTTTTCTTCTTCTTCTTTCTTCTTCTTTTTCTTCTTCTTCATCTTTTTCTTGTTCTTGTTCTTCTTCTTCTCCAGCTTCTTGTACATCTTCTTCTCCTTCTTCCACTTATTCTACTTCATCTACTTATTCTTCTTCTTTTTCTTCTCTTCCTCCTTATTCTTCATCGTCTTCCTCATCTTCTTCTTCTTCCTTCCCATCCTCCTTTTATTCATCTTAATCTTCTTCTTCTTCCTCTTCTTCTTCATATTCTTCTTCCCCTTCTTCTTCTTCTTCATCTTCCTCTTCTTCTTCTTCTTCTACTACTATTACTTCTTCTTCTTCTTCTTCTTCCTCTGCCTCTTCTTCTTCTTCTTCTTCTTCTTCTTCTCCTTCTTATTTTTCTTCATGTTCATCTTCTTCTTCTTCATGTTCTCCTTCTTCCTAATGTTCTTTTCCTTCTTCTTTTACTTCTTCTTCTTACTCATTTTCGTCTTCTCCTGCTTCTTGTTCTTGTTCTTCTTCTTCTTCTTCACCTCCTCCTTCTTCTAATGCTTCTTCTTCTTCTTCTTCTTCTCCTTCTGCTTCTTCTTCTTTTTCTTCTGCTTCTTGTTCTTCATCTCCACCTTCGACTTCTTCTTCTTTTCCTCTTCTTCATCGACTTCTTCTTCTTCTTCTTCTTTGTCTTCTACTTCTTCTTCTTCTTCTTCTTCTTTATCAACATTTTCATTTTTTTCTTCTTTGTATTTTTCTTCTTCTCCTTCTTCTTCTTCCTGGTCTTCTTCTTCTTCTTCTTCTTGTTTTTTTTCTTCTTCTTATTCTTCTTCTTATTATTCTTTTTTTTTTCTTCTTCTTCTTTCTCTTCTTCTTCTTCATCTTCTTCTTCTCCTTCCTCCCCTTCTTTTTCTTCTTCTTCTTCTTCTTCTCCTTCTCCTTCATAGCCTTCATATTCTTCTTCTTCATCTTCTTCTTCTTCTTCATCTTCTTTTTCATCTTCTTCTTCATCTGCTTCATTATCATCTTCTACTTTTTCCTCTTTTTCTTTTTCTTCTTGTTCTCCTTCTTCTTCTTTGCCTTCTTCTTCTTCTTCATCATCTTTTTCTTCTGTCTTCTTCTTCTTCTTCTTCTTATTCTTCTTCTTCTTCTTCTTCTTTTACTCCTCCTTCTTTTTCTTCTTCTTCTCCTTCTTCTTCTTCTTCTTCTTCTACTACTTATTCTTCTTACTCTTCTCCTTCATCTTTTTCTTCAACTTCTTTTTCTTCTTCTTCTTTCTCTTATTATTATTCTTCTTCTTCTTTTTCTTCTTCGTCTTCTTCTTCTTCTTCCTCCCCTAAATCTTCTTTCTCTTCTTTTCTCTTCTTTTTCTTCATCTCTTCTTCTTCCTCTTCTCCTTCTTCTTCTTCTTCATCTTCATTCTCTTTTTCTTCTTCTTCTACTTCTTCTTTTTCTTCTTCTTCTTCGTCTTCTATGTCTTCTTCTTCATCTTCGTCCTCTTCATCTTCTTTCTCGTGTTTCTCCTCTACTTCTTCATCTCTTCTTCTTCCCCTTCTTTCTTCTTCTTCTTCTTCTTCTTCTTCTTCTTCCTCTACTTCTTCTTCTTCCTCTTCATCACCTTCTTCTTCATCTTACTCCTCTTCTACTTATTCTTCTTCTATTTCTTCATCTACATCTTCTTCTTCTTCTTTTTCTTCTTCTTCTTCTTCTTCAGCATCTTCTATTTCTTGTTCTTCCTCCCCTTCTTCTCCTTCTTCTTCTTCGTCTTCTTCTTCGAATTCTTATTCTTCTTCTTCATCATCATCATCAACAACATCATCTTCTTTTTTTCCTTGTCTTCTTCTTCTTCTTCTTATTCTTCTTCTTTTTCTTCTTCTTCTTTTACTTCTTCTTCTTCTTCTTCTTCTTCTTCTTCTACTTCATCTTCTTCTTCTTCTTCTATTTCA
>JAIUJO010001024.1:280000-285000 GCA_023846275.1 Vanilla planifolia
CTCTTCTTCGTCTTCCATCTTATCTTCTTCCTCTTCTTAATTTTTTCTTCTATTTCTTCTTCTTCATCTTCTTCTTGTTCTTGTTCTTCGTCTTCTTCATTTTCTTCTTGTTTTTTTGTTGTTGTTCTTCTTCTCTTCCTTTTCTTATTCCTCTTCTTCTTCTTCTTCTTCTTCTTCTTCCACATTCTTTTCTTCTTCTTCTTCTTCTTCTGCATCTTCTTCTTCTTCTTCTTCTTCTTCTTCTTTTTCGTCTTCTTCAACATCTTCTTCTTGATCTTCTTGTTCTTCTTGTTCTTCTTCTCTTCTTCGTATTCGTCATCTTTCTCCCTCTCTTCTTCTTCTTCATCATCATCCTCTTTTTATTCATCTTCATCTTCTTCTTCTTCTTCTTCTTCCTCTTCTTCTAATTCTTCTTTTTTTTCTTCTTGATGTTCTTTTTTTTTTTTCTTCTTCTTCTTCTTAATCTTCTTCTTCCATATCTTCTTCTTCATCTTCTTCTTCTTCTTCTTTTTCTTCTTCTTCCTCTTCTTCTTCTCCTTCTTGTTCTCCTTCTTGTTCCTCTCCTTTTTCTTCGTCTGCTTCTTGTTCCCTTTTAGGTTCTTCTTCTTCTTTTTCTTTTTCTTCTTTTTTTCCTCACACTTCCTCTTCTTGTTCTTCTTCTTCTTCTTCTTTTCCTTCTTCTTCTTCTTAAGTTTGTTCTTAATCTTCTACTTCTTCTTCTTCTTCACCTTCTTCTACTTTTTCTTCATATTCTTCTTATTCTTCTTCTTCATCATCTTCTTCTTCTTATTTTTCATCGCCTTGTTCTTCTTCTTCTTTTTCTTGTTCTTCTTCTTCTTCTACTACTACTTCCTTTTCTTCTTCTTCTTCTTATTCTTCTTCTTCTTCTTCTTCTGCTTCTCCTTCTTCTTGTTCTTCTTCTTCGACTTCTTCTTCTTCGACTTCTTCTTCTTGACCTTCTTCTTTTTCTTCTTCTTCTTCTTCTTCTTCTCCTTCCTCTTGTTCTTCTTATTCTTCTTCTTCCACTTCTTCGTCTTTTTTGTCTTCTTCATCTTCTTCTTCTTTTTCTTCTTCTTCTTCTTCTTCTTCTTCTTCTTCTTCTTCTTTGACTTTGCCTTCTTCTTGTTCTTTTCCTTCTTGTTGTTTTTCCTCTTCGTCCTCTTCTTCTTCTTCTTCTTCTTCTTCTTCTCCTTCTCCTTTTCTTCATCTTCTCCTTCTTCTTGTTCTCCGTCTTCTTCTTCTTCTTATTATTATTATTATTATTTTTCTTCTTCTTCTTTTGCTCCTTCTCCTCTTCTTCTTCTTTTCCATCGTCTACTTCTTTGTCATATTCTTCTTCTTCTTCTTCTTCTTCTTCTTCCTCTTTTTTGACTACTTCTTCTTAGTCTTCTTCTTCTTGTTATTTTTATTCTTTTTCTTCTTCTTCATCATCTTCTTCTTCTTCAACTACTTCTTCTTCATTTTCTTCCTCTTCTTCTTCTACTTCTACTACTACTACTACTACTTCTTCTTCTCCTTCTTCTTCTTCATCTTCTTCTTGTTCTTCTTCTTCTTCTTTTTCTCTTCTAAAACTTATTCTTCTTCATCATTAACTTTTTCATCATCATCATCTTCTTCTTCTTCTTCTTCTTCTTCTTCCTCCTCTTTTCCTTCTTCTTCTTCTACTTCTACTTCTTCTCCTTCTTCTTCTTCTATTTCATGTTCTTCTCCGTCTTCTTCTTCTCCTTCTTCATCTTTCTCTTATTTTTCTTCTTCTCCTTCTTCACCATGTTCTTTTTCTTGTTTTTTCTTCTTCTTCCACCTCTTCTTCTTCTTGTCCTTCTTCTTCTTCCTCTTCTACCTCTTCTTCTTTGTCTTCTTGTTCTTCCTCTTCTTCTTCTACTTCTTCGCTTCTTCTTCTTGGTCTTATTCCTCTTCTACTACTACTACTTCTTCGTCTTCTTCTTCTTCTTCTTCGTCTTCTTCTTCTTCTACTTCTTCTTTTATTTCTTCTTCTTCTTCTTCTTCTTCTTCTTGATCATCTTCTTCTGCTTCTTTTTCTTCTTCTTCTTCTTCTTCTTTAGCTTATATTTTTTTACATCTTGTTCTTCTTCATCTTCTTCTTCCATTTCTTCTTTTTTTTGTTATTCGTCTTCTTCTTCATCATCTTTTTCTTCTTCTTCTTCTTCTTCTTCTTCTTCTTCTTCTTCGCCTTCTTCTTCCTCTTCGTCTTCTTCTTCTTCTTCTAGATCTTTTTCTCCATCATCATCATCTTGTTCATGTTATTCCTCTTATTCTTCTCTCTTTTCCTTCTTCTACTTCTTCTTCGTCTAATTCTTCTTCTTCCTCTTCTTCTTCTTCTTTGTCTTTTTCTTCTTCTTCTTCCTCTTCTTCAACTTTTCTTCTTCTTCTTCTTGTCCTTCCTCTTCTACTTCTTCTCCACCCCCTTCTTCTTCTTCTTCTTCTTCTTCTTCTCCTTCTACTTCTTCTTCTTCAACTTCTTTATCTTCTTCTTCCTCTTGTTCGTGTACTTCGTCTAGCTTTTCTTCTTCTTCATGTTCTTCTTCTTCTTCTCTGTCTTCTTAAAATTCTTCGTCATCATCATCTTCTTCTCCTTCTTCTTCCTCTTCTTCTACTATTACTTTATCTTCTTCTTTAGCTTCTTCAACTTCTTCTTTTTCTTCGTCGTCCTCATCATCATAATCTTCTTCTTTTTCTTCTTCTTCTTCTTCTACATCTTTGTTATTTCTTCTTCTTCTTCCTCTTCCTCTTCTTCTAGCTCTTCCTCTTCTTCTTCTTCCCCTTCTTCATGTTCCTCTTCTTCATTTTCTTCTTCTTTAGCTTCTCCTTCGTTATCTTCTTCTTCTTTCCTACTTCATCATGTTCTTGTAGTTTTTCTTTTTCATCTTCTGCTTCTCCTTCTTTATCTTCTCCTCCTTATTTTCTTCTTCTTCTTCTAAGTCTTCATCTTCCTCTCTTCCTAATCATCATCTTCATCTTCTTCTTTATCTTCTTCATTTTTTCTTGGACCTCCTCGGCTTCTCCTTGTTCTTCTTCTTCTACTTCATTTCCTCCAACTTCTTCATCTTTTTCTTCTTCTTCTTCTTCTTCTTCTTGTTCTTCTTCTTCTTCTTCTTCTTATTTTTCTTCTTCATCTCGTTCTTATTCTTCATCTACTTCATCTTCCTCTTCCTTTTGTTCGTCTCTTTCATCTTCTTATACTTCTCCTTCTAAATCTTCTTCATTTTGTTCTTCTTCCTCTTCTTCTTCTATAATCTTCTTTTTCTTCTTTTCATCTTCTTCTTCTTCATCAACATCTTCTTCTTCTTCTTCTTCTTTGCCCTCTACTTCTTCTTCTTCTTCGCCCTCTTCTCTTCTTCTTCTTCTTCATCGTCTTTTTCGTCTTCTTCTTCTACTACTTCACCTTCTTCCTCTCTTCCTATTCTTCTACTCTTTATTCTTCATCATTAGCTTCTTCTTCTTCTTCTTCTTCTTTTTCGTTTTCTTCTTCTTGTATTTCTTGTTCTTCTTCTCCTTCTTCCTCCTCTTCTACTTCTTCCTCTTCTTCTTCATCTTTGTCCTCTTTTTATTCCTCTTTATCTTCTTCTTCTTCTTCTTATTCTTCTTTTTCTTCTTCTTCTTCTTCATCTTCTTCTTCCTCTTCTCCTTCTCCTTCATCTTCTTCTTCATCCTCTTCTTCATCTTCTTTTTCTTCTTCTTCTTCTTCTACTTCTTTTCTTCTTCTTCCTCTTCTCCTTCTTCTTTTTCTCCATCTTCTACATCTTCTTCTTCTTCTTCTACTACTTTTTCTTCTTCTTTTCTTCTTCTTCTTCTTCTTCTTCTTCTTCTCCTTCTTCATCTTCTTCTTCATCTTCTTCTTCCCCTTCTTTTTCTTCACCATCTTCTACCACTACTTTTTCTTCCTCCTCTTCTTCTTCTTCTCTTCCTCTTCTTCTTCTTCTTCTTCTTCTCTTCTTCTTCTTCCTATTCTTCTTCTTCTTCTTCTTCTTCTTCTTCTTATTCTTATTCTTCTTCGTCTTCTTCATCTTCTTCTTCTTATTAGTCTTCTTCTTCATCGTCTTATTCTACTTCTTCTTCTTCTATTTCTTGTTCTTCTTTTACCAATTCTTCTTCTTCTTCTTCTTTTTCTCCTTCTCCTACCCCTTCTTCTTCATCTTCTTCCTTTACTACTTCTTCTTTGTCTTCTTCTTCTTCTACTTCCTCATCTTCTTCATCTTCTTCTTGTTCTTATCCCTCTTCTAAATCTTCTTCTTCTCGTCCTGCTTTTTCTTCTCTTTCTTCTTCTGTAATTCTCCTTCTTCTTCTTCTTCTTCTTCATCCTCCTCTTCTTCGTATTTATTTTCTTCATTTTCTTCTTCTTCCTTGAATTCAACTTCTAGTTCTTCTTCTTCATCCTCCTCTTCATCTTCTTCTTCTCCTCCTCCTACTACTTCTTCTTCTTACCCTTCCTCTTCTTCTTCTTCTTCTTCTCTTCTTTTTCTTCTCTTCCATTTCTTCTTCTTGTTTATCTTCTTCTTCTCCATCATCTTTTCTTCTTCTTCTTCTTCTTCTTCTTCTTCTTCTTCTTCTCCTTCTTCATCTTCTTCTGCATCTTCTTCTTCTTCTTCTTCTTCCTTTCTTTCGTCATGTTCTTCGTCTTCACTTCATATTCTTCTTCTTCTTCTTTTTCTTCATATTATTATTATTATTATTGTATTTCTTCTTCTTCTCTAAATTCTTGTTCTTCTCCTTCTTCATCTTCTTCTTCTTCTCTTCCTTCTTTTCTTCTTCTTTGTCCTCTTCTTCTTCTTCTTACTTTTCTTCTTCTTCTTCTTCTTTTTCTTCACCTTCTCCTTCTTCTTCTTCTTCTTCTTCTTCATTTTCCTTTTTTTCTTCTTCTTCTTTTTTCATCATATTCTTCATCTTCTTCTTCTTCTTCTATTTTGTCTTTGACTTCTACTACTTATTATTATTATTATTATTATTCTACTACTTCTTCGTCGTTCTTCTTGTTCTTCTTC
>JAIUJO010001024.1:290000-292500 GCA_023846275.1 Vanilla planifolia
CTTCTTCTTCATCTTTTTCGTCATCTTCTTCTTCATCTTCGTCTTCATAGTCTTCGTCATCTTTCTCTACTTCTTCGTCTTCTTCTTCTTTTTCTTCTTCATCTTCTTCTCTATCTTTTTCTTCTTCCTCTTCTTTCTCTTCTTCTTCTTCTTCTTCTTCTTTGTCTTCTTCATCTTTCTCTTCTTCTTCTTCTTCTCTATCTTTTTCGTCTTTTTCTTTGTCATCTTCTTCTTCTTATTCTTCTTCTTCTTCTTCTTCTTCTTCTTCTTATTCTTCTACTTCTTCTTCTTCTTCTTCATCTACTTGTTCTTCTTATCCTTCTTCCCCTTCTTTTTCTTCTTTTTCCTTTTTTTCTTCTTCTTCGCCTTCTTCGTCTTCTTCTTCTTCTACTACTTCTTCTTCGTCTTCTTTCTTTTCTTCTTCTACATCTCCCCTTCTTCTTCTTCTACATCTCCATCTTCTTCTTAGCCTTCTTCTTCTTCTTCTTCTTCTTCTTCTTTTCCTCTTTCATCTACTTCTTTTCCTTCATCTTTTTCTTCTTCTTCTTCTTATTCTTCTTCTTCCTCTTCTTCTTTGTCATCTTCTTCTTTGTCTACTTCTTCTTCTTCTTCCTCTTCTTCTTCTTCCTCTTCTTCCTCTTTTTCTTCTTCTTGTTCTTCTTCTTCTTGTTCTTCTTTTACTACTATGGCTACTTCTTCTTCCTCTTCTTCTTGTTCTTCTTCTTTTTTCTTCTTCTTTTTCTTCTTCTTCTCCATGTTCTTCTTCTTCTTTTTCTTCTTCTTCTTCTTCTTCTACTACTTCTTCTTCTTCTTCTTCTTAATTTTCTTTTTCATCTTCTCTGTCTTCTTCGTTATCTTCTTCTTCATCTTCGTTGTCATCTTCTTCTTCTTCCTTTTCTTCTTCTTCTTCTTCTTCTTCTTCTTTTTCTTCTTCTTCATCTTCTTCTTTTTCTTCTCCTTCTTCTTCTCCTTCTCCTTCTTCTTCTTCTTCTTCTTCTTCTTCTTCTCCTTCTTCTTCTTCTTTTCCTTCTTCTTTTTCTTCTTGTTCATCTTCATCTTCTTCTTCTTCTTCTTCGTCTTCATCTTCTTATTCATCATCTTCTTCTTCTTCGTCTTCTTATTCGTCTTCTTCTTCTTCTTCTTCTCCTCCTCCTCCTCCATGTTCTTCTTCTTCACCTTCTTGTCAACTTCTCCTTCTTATTCTTTTAATTCTTCTTCGTCATCTTCTTCCTCTTCTTCTTCTTCTTCCACTACTTCTTCCTTTTCCGCTTCTTCTTCTTCTTCTTCCACTACTTCTTCCTTTTCCTCTTCTTCTTCTTCTTCCTCTTCCTTTTCTTGTTCTTCTTCTTCTTCATGTTCTATTTCTTCTTCTTCATCATCTTCTTCTTCTTCTTCCTCTTCGTCTTCATCTTCTTTTCTTCTTCCTTTTCTTCTTTTCTTCTTCTTCTTCTTGTCCTTCTTCTACTTCCCCTTATTTTTGTTCTTCTTGTTCTACTTTGTCTTCTTCTACTTCTTCTTCATTTACTTCTTCTTGTTATTATTATTATTATTATTATTCTACTTTTTCTTCTTCTTCTTCTTCATCTTCTTCTTCTTCTTCTTCATTGTCCTCTTCTTTTTCTTCTTTTTCTTCTTCTTCTTCTTCTTCTACTTCTTCTTCTACTTCTTATTTTTCTTCTTCCTTGTCTACTTCTTCTTGTTCTTCATCTTCTTCTTCTTGTTCTTCTTCTTTGTCTTTTTCATCTACTTCTTTGTCTTCTTTTGTTTCTTGTTCTTCTTCTTATTCTTCTTCTTCTTCATCTACATCTTCTTTTTCTTCTTCTGCTTCTTATTCTTTCTCTTCTACTTGTTCCTCTTCTTCTCCTTCTTCTTCTTGTTTGTCTTGTTCTTCTTTTTCTTCTTTTTCTTCTTCTTCTATTCTTCTTCTTCTTCTTCTTTTTTATCTTCTTCTTCCTCTTCTTCTTCTTCTTCTTCTTCTTCTTCCTTTTTTTTCTTCTCTTACATCTTCTTCTTCTTCATCTTCTTCTTCTACTCCTTTTTCTTCATCCCCTTCTTCTTCTTCTTCATCTTCTTCTTCATCTCATTCCTCTTCTTCCTTTTCTTCTTCTTCTTCTCCTTCTCAATCATCTTCTTCACTTCTTCTTTTTCTTCTTCTTCATCATAATCATCGTCATCATCTTCTTCTTCTTCTTCTTCTTCTTCTTTGCCTTCTTTGTCTTCTTCTTCTTCTTCTTCCTCTTCTTCGTCTTCATCCTCTTCTTCTTCTTCTTTGTCTTCTTTTTCTTCGCCTTCTTCTTCTACTTCTCCATCTACTTTGACTTTTTCTTCTTCTTCTTCTTCTTCTTCCTCTTCTTCTACTTCTACTTCTTCTTCCTCTTCTACTTCTTCTTCTACTTCATCTTTTTCTTCTTCTTCAAAATCTTCTTCTTCCTCCTCTTCTTCTCCTACTTCTTCTTCATCTTCTCAATTTTCCTCATCCTCTTAGTCGTCTTCTCCTTCT
>JAIUJO010001024.1:297500-300000 GCA_023846275.1 Vanilla planifolia
TCTTCTTGTGCCTCTTCTTCTTCTTCTTTTCCTTCTTCTTTTTCTTCCTTTTCATCTTCATCTTCTTCTTCTTCTTCTTCTTCTTCTACTTCTTCTTCAACTTCTTCTTCTTTTTCTTCTTCCTTTTCTACTTCTTCTTGTTCTTCATCTTCTTCTTCTTGTTCTTCTTCTTTGTCTTTTTCATCTACTTCTTTGTCTTCTTCTGTTTCTTGTTCTTCTTCTTATTCTTCTTCTTCTTCATCTACATCTTCTTTTTCTTCTTCTGCTTCTTGTTCTTTCTCTTCTACTTGTTCCTCTTCTTCTCCTTCTTCTAGTTTGTCTTCTTCTTCTTTTTCTTCTTTTTCTTCTTCTTCTCTTCTTCTTCTTCTTCTTTTTGGGCTTCTTCTTCCTCTTCTTCTTCTTCTTCTTCTTCCTCTTCCTTTTTTTTTCTTCTCCTACATCTTCTTCTTCTTCTTCTTCTCCATCTTCTTCTTCTTCTACTCCTTTTTCTTCATCCCGTTCTTCTTCTTCTTCGTCTTCTTCTTCATCTCATTCCTCTTCTTCCTTTTCTTCTTCTTCTTCTCCTTCTCAATCAACTTCTTCACTTCTTCTTTTTCTTCTTCTTCATCATAATCATCATCATCATCATCATCATCATCATCATCATCTTCTTCTTCTTCTTCTTCTTTGCCTTCTTTGTCTTCTTTTTCTTCTTCTTCCTCCTCTTCTTCGTCTTCATCCTCTTCTTCTTCTTTGTCTTCTTTTTCTTCGCCTTCTTCTTCTACTAATCCATCTACTTTGACTTTTTCTTCTTCTTCTTCCTCCTCTTCTACTTCTACTTCTTCTTCCTCTTCTGCTTCTTCTTCTACTTCTTCTTTTTCTTCTTCTTCAACATCTTCTTCTTCCTCCTCTTCTTCTCCTACTTCTTCTTCATCTTCTCAATTTTCCTCATCATCTTAGTCGTCTTCTCCTTCTTCTTCTTCATTTCTGGTTCTTCTTCTTGTTCCTCTTCTTCTTCTTCATCTTCTCCCTCCTCTTCACCATCTTCTTCTTCTTCTTCTTTTCCTTCTTCTTCGTCTTCTTCTTCTTCTTCTTATTTGCATTCTTCTTCTTCTTCTTCGCCTTCTTCTTCTTTGTCTTCTTCTTCTTCCCCTTCTTCTTCTTCTTCCTTCTCTTCTTCACATTCTATGTCTTCTTCTTCTTCTTCATATTCTTTTCTTCTTCTTCTTCTTCTTGATTTTCCCCTTCCTCTTCTTCTGCTTGTTTTTCTTCTTTTTCTACTTCTTCTTCTTCTTCATTTTCTTCGTCTTCTTACTCTTCTTCTTCTTCTTGCTCGTCTACTACTAATTATTATTATCATTATTACTATTATTATTGTTATTATTATTATAATTATTAATTGTCTTCCTCTTATTCATCTTCTTCTTCTTCTTCTACTTCTTCTTCACTTCTTCTTTTTCTTCATCATCATCATCATCTTCTTCTTCTTCTTCTTCTTCTTTGCCTTCTTTGTCTTCTTCTTCTTCTTCTTCTTCTTCTTCCTCTTCTTCGTCTTCATCGACTTCTTCTTCTTCTTCGTCTTCTTTTTCTTTGCCTTCTTCTTTTGCTTCTCCATCTACTTTCCCTTATTGTTCTTCTTCTTCTTCTTCTTCTTCTTCCTCTTCTACTTCTTCTTCTTCTTTTCCTTCTTCATCATCTTCTTCTTCTTCTTTGCCTTCTTCATCTTCTTCTTCTTCTTCTACTTCTTCTTTTTCTTCTTCTTCAACATCTGCTTCTTCTTCCTCTTCTTCTTCTCTTACTTCTTCTTCATCTTCTCCATTTTCCTCATCCTCTTCGTCTTCTTCTTCTTCTTCTTCATTTTCTTCTTCTTATTCTTCTTCCTTTTCTTCTTCTTCCTCTTCTTCTTCTTCTTCTTCCTCTTCTCCCTCTTCTTCACCATCTTCTTCTTCTTCTTCTTTTCCTTCTCCTTCTTCTTCTTCTTCTTCTTCTTTGCATTCTTCTTCTTCTTCTTTGCCTTCTTCTTCTTTGTCTTCTTCTTTTTCTTCCCCTTCTTCTTCTTCTTCTTCTTCTTCCTTCTCTTCTTCATCTTCTATGTCTTCTTCTTCTTCTTCTTCTTCTTTTCTTCTTCCTCCTCTTCCCCTTATTTTTCTTCTTTTTCTTCTTCTTCTTCTTCTTTTTCTTCTTCTTCCAGCTCCTCTTCTTCTCCTTCTTCTTGCTCCACTTCTATTATTAATTATTATTTTTATTATTATAATTATTATTATTCATGTTCTTCCTATTCTTCTTTTTCTTCTTCTTCTACTTCTTCTGCTTCTTCATCTACTTCTTCGTTTTATACTTCTTCTTCTTCTTTTTCTTCATCTTTTTCTTCTTCTTCTTTGCCTTCCTCTTTTTCTTTTTCTTCTTGTTCTTCTTCTTCTTTCCCTTCGTCTTCTTTTTCTTCTTCTTCTTCTTCTTCTTCTTCTGCTTTTTCTTCTTCTTCTTCTACTTGTTCCTATTCTCCTTATTCTTCTACTTCTTC
>JAIUJO010001024.1:305000-317500 GCA_023846275.1 Vanilla planifolia
TCTTCTTCTACTTCTTATTTGACTTCTTCCTTTTCTTCTTCTTCTTCTTCTTCTTCTTCTACTTCTACTTCTACTTCTTCTTCTTCTCCCTCTTCTTCTTCTTATTGTTCTTCTTTATCTACTTCTTCTTCCTCTTCTTCATTTTCTTCTTCTTCTTTGCCTTCTTCTTCTTCTTCTTCTTCTTCTTTGTCTTCATCCCCTTCTTTTTCTTCTTCTTTGTTCTTTGTATCCTTCTACTTCTTCTTCTTCTTCTTTTTCTCCTCCCCATCTTCTTCTTTTTCTTCTTCTTCTTCTCCTTTTCTTCTTCTTCTTCTTATTCTTCTTTTTCTCCTTCTTCATCTTCTTCTTCTTCTCCATCTTCATCTTCTTTTCCTTGTTCTTTTTCTTCTTCTTCTTCGTCTCCATCTTTGTCTACTAATTCTTCCTTTTATTCTTCTTCTTCTTTTCTTCTTCTTCTTCTTCTTCTTCCTCATCATCTTCTTGTTCTTCTTCTTCTCCTCCTTTTTCTTCTTGTTCTTCTTAATCTGCTTCTCCTTTTCATTCTACTACTTCTTCAACGTCTTCTTCTTCTTCTTCTTCTTCTTCTTCTTTTCTTCTTCTTCATCTTGTTCTTATTTGTCTTATTCTTTTTCTTGGTCTTCTTTTTCTCCTTCTTCTTGTTCTTCTTCTTCTTCTTCTTCTTCTTCTTCTTAAACTTCTTATTTGTCTTCATCTTCTTCTATTTCTTCTTCTTCCTCCACTTCTTCTCATTTTTATTCTTCCCTTCTTCTTCTTCTTCATGTTTTTCTTCTTCCTCTTCTACTTCCACTTTTTTTGCTTCTTATTCTTCTTCTTCTTCTTCTTCTTCTTTTTCTCCTTTTTCTTCTTCATCTTTTCTCCATCTTCCTCTTTCTCTTCATCTTGTTCTTCTTCTTCTTCTTCTTCTTCCACTTCTTGTTCTTCAACTTGTTCTTCTTCTTTGACTTCTTCTTCGACTTCTTCTTCTTCTTTTTCTTCTTCTTGTTGTTTTTCTTCTTTTTTTCTTCTCCTTCTTCTTCTTCTACATCTTCGTCTTCTTCTTCTTTTTAGGCTTCTTCTTCTTCTACTTCTTCTTCTCCTCCTCCTCCTACATCTTCTTCTTTTACTTCATCTTCTTTTTCTTCTTCTCATTCTACTTGTTCTCTTTCTTCTTCTTCTTATTATTATTCTTCTTCTTCTGGTTCTTCTTCTTCTTCTTCTTCTTCTTACTCTTCTTCTTCTTCCTCTTATTTTTCTTCCACTTCTTCTTCTTCTTTTTCTTCTTCTTTTTCATCTACTACTTTCTTCTTCTTCTTCTTCAACTTCTTGTTCTTCTTCTTCTTGTTCTTCTTCTACTAATTCTTCTTCATCTTCATCTTCTTTTTCTTTTGCTTCGTCTTCTTCCTGTTCTTCTTCTTCTTCTCCTTCTTCTTCTTCTTCTCCTTCTTCTTCTTTGTCTTCTTCTTCTTCTTCCTCTTCTCCTCCTCCTCCTCCTCCTTCTCCTTCTTCTTCTTCTTCTACTTCATCTTCCTTTACTTCTTCTTCATTTTCTTCTTCTTCTTGTTCTTCTATCTTCTTCTTCTTCTTCTTTTGCTTCTTCTTCTCCTTCTTTTTCTAATTCTTCTTCTTCATCATCTTCTACAACTTTGTCATCTTCGACTTCTTCTTCTTCTTCTTCTTCTTAATATTCTTTTTCTTTGACTTCTTCTTTTTCTTCTACTTCTTCTTCGCCTTCCTCTTCTTTGATTTCTTCACCTTTTTTTATGTTTTGTTATTCATCTTCTTCATCATCTTCTTTTTCTTCGTCTTCTCCTCTTTTTTGTCTTCTTCTTCTTCTTCTTCTTCCTCCTCCTACTTCTCTTCTTCTTCCACTTCTTCGTCTAACTTTTCTTCATCTTCTTCTTCTCAGTCTTCTTTTTCTCGTTCTTCTTCTTTTTCTTCTTCTCCGTCATCTTCTTCTATTCCTTCATCTTCTTCTTCTTCTTCTTCTCCTCCTCCTACTCCTTCTTCTCCTACATCTTCTTCTCCTTCTCCTTCCTCTCCTTCGTCGTCTTCCTCTTCTTTATCTTCCTCTTCTTCTTCTTCTTCTTCTTCATCTTCTTCCACTTTTTCTTCTTCTTCTTCTTTTTCTTCTTCGTTTTCTTTTTCATCTTCTTCGACTTCTTTTCCTTCTTCTCTTTCTTCTTCTCCTTCTCCTTCTTCTTCTTCTTCTTCCACTTCTTCTTCTTCTTCCACTTCTTCTTCTTCTTCTTCTTCTTGTACATCTTCTTCTTCTTCTTCTTCTTATTCCTCTACCTCTTCTTTTACTTCTACTTCTTTTTCTCATCCTCTTCAACTTTTAATTCGTCTTCTTCTTCTTCTTCTTCATCTTTTTCTTCTTAATCTCCTTCTTCTTCTTCTTCTTCATCTCCTTCTTCTTCTTCTTCTTCTTCTTCTTCTTCTTCGTCTTCTTCTTTTTCTTGTTCTTCCGATTCTTCCTCTTCTTGATCTTAATCATCTTTGTTTTCTTCTTTGTCTTCTTTTTCTTCGTCTTCTTCTTCTTCTTCTCCTTCTTCTTCTTGTTCTTCTTCGAGTTTTTCTTTCTCTTCTTTTTCTTCTTCTTGTTCTTCTTCTTCGTCTTCTTCTTTTTCTTCTTCCTATTTTTCCTCTTCTTCATCTTAGTCATCTTCTTTTTCTTCTTTGTCTTCTTTTTCTTCGTTTTCTTCTTCTTCTCCTTCTTCTTCTTCTTCTTCTTCTTCTTCGAGTTTTTCTTTCTCTTCTTCTTCTTCTTCTTCTTCTTCTTCTGCTTCATCTTCTTCCCTTTCTTCTTCCTCTTCTTCTTCTCCTTCTTCTTCTTGTTTGTCATCTTGTTCTTCGTCTTCATCTTCTTCTTCTTCTTCTTCATCGTCTCCTTTAAAAACTTCTTAAAAATGTTCTTCTTCTTCTTCGTCTTCTTCTTCATCTTCACCTTCCCCTTCTTCTTCTCCTTTTCCTTCGTCCTCTTCTTCTTCTTCCTGTCTTCTTCTTCTTCTTTTCTTATTCTTCTTCTTCTGCTTCTTCTTCTTCTTGTTCTTCTTCTTCTTAGCCTTCTTCTTCTTCTGTGCTTTTTCTTCTTCTTCATCATAGTCTTTTTTCTTCTTTCTCTTCATCATCATCTTCTTATTCTTGTTCTTCTTCCATTTCTAATTCTTCTTCTTCTATTTCATCTTCTTCTTCATCTTCTGTGCAATCTTCTTCTTCTTCGTTTTCTTCATTTTCTTCTTCATCTTCTTCTTCTTTGCCTTCCCCTTCTTCTTTTTCTTCTTCTTCTAGTTTTCCTACATCTCCTTGTTCTTTATCATCATCATCATCCACTTCTTTTTCTTCTTGTTCCACTTCTTTTGCTTCAACTTATTCTTCTTCTTTGACTTTTCATGTTCTCTTCTTTATTTTCTTCTTCATCTTCTTTGTCTTCTTCTTCTTCTTCTCCTTCTCCTTCTTGTTCTTGTTCTTGTTCTTGTTCTTCTTCTTCTTATTCTTCTTCTTCTTCTTCTTCTTCTTCTTGTTCTTCTTCTTCTCCTCCTCCTTCTTCTTGTTCTTCTTCTTCTTCTTCTTCTTCTTCTTCTTCTTCTTCTTCTTCTTCTCTTTCTTCTCCTTCTTCTTCTTCTTCTTCTCTTCTTCCTCTTCTTCTTCCTTTTCTTCTTCTTCTTCTTCTTCTTCCTCTTCTTCTTCTTCTTCTCCTTCTTCCTCTTCTTCTTCTTCTTCTTTTTCCTCTTCTTCTTCTTCTTCTTTTTCCTCTTCTTGTTCTTCTTATTCTTCCTCCTCTTCTTCTGCTTCATCTTCTCCTTCTACTCCTTCTCCTTCTTCTTCTCCTTCTTCTTCTTCTCCTCCTTCTCCTTCTTCTTTTCCTTCTTCTTCTTCTTCTTCTCCTTCTTCTTCTTCTTCTCCTTCTTCTTCTCCTCCTTCTTCTTCACCTTCTTCTTCTCTTTCAACTTCTTATTCTCCTTCTTGTTCTTCTACTTCTTCTCCTTCTTATTTCTTTCTTCTACTTCTTCTCCTTCTTCTCTTTATTCTTCTTCTTCTTCTTCTCCTCCTCCTCCTCCTCCTTCTTCTTCTTCTTCTTCATCTTCTTCTTCTTCTTCTTCTTCTTGTTCTTCTTCTTCTCCTTCTTCTTCTTCTTCTTCTCCATCTTCTTCTTCTTCTTCTTCCTCTTCTTCTTCTTCTTCTTCTCCTTCTTCTTCTTCTTCTCTTTCTTCTTCTTCTTCTCCTTATTCTTCTTCTTCTTCATTTTCTTGTTCTTCTCCGTATCCTTCTTCTTCTCCTTCTCTGTCTTCTTCTCCTTCTCGTTCTTCTTCTCCTTCTACTCCTTCTTCTTCTTCTTCTCCTTCTTCTTCTTCTCTTGTCCTTATTATTCTTCTTCTTCTTCTTCTCCTTCTTCTCCTTCTTCTCTTTTTTCTCCTTCTTCTTCTTCTTCTTCTCCTTCTTCTTCTCCTTCTTCTTCTTCTTCTCCTTCTTCTTCTTCTCCTTCATCTTCATCATCACCATCTTCTTCTTCTTCTTCTTCTTCCTCTTCCTGTTCTTCTTCTACGTCTTCTTCTTCCTCTTCTTCTTCTCCTTCTTCTTCTTGTTCCACCTCCTCTAACTCTTCTTCTTCTTTCTCTTCTTGCACTTCATCTTTTTCTTCTTCTTCGTCTTCTTCTTCTTCTTCTACGTCTTCTTCATCATCTTCTTCTTCTTCTTCTTCTTCTTCTTCTTCTTCTCCTTCTTCTTCTTCCTCCTCCTTTTCTTCTTTTTCTTCTTCTTCTTTCTTCTACTTCTTCTTCTTCTTCTTTTTTTTCTACCTCTTTTTCATCTTCAACTTCTCTTTCTTTTTCATTTTCTTCTTCTTCTTTTTCCTTCTCCACCACCTCCTCTTCTTCTTCCTCCTCTTCTTCCTTTTCCTTTTCTTATTCTTCCACTACTTCCTCTCCTTTTCTTCTTCTTTTTCTTCTTCTTATTCTCCAACTTATTCTCCTTCTTCATCTTCTTCTTATTCATCTTCTTTTGATTCGTCTTTTTCTTTTTTCCCCTTCTTCTTCTCCTTCTTCGTCTTCTTGTTACTCTTACTGTTCTTCTTGCTCTTATTCTTCTTCGTCGCTCTCTTGTTGTTCTTATTCTCTTTCTTCTTCTTCCTCCTCTTTTTCATCCTCGCCTTCTTCTTCTTCTTCTTCTTCTTCTTCTTGTTCAACTCCTTCTCCTTCTTGTCCTTCTTCCTCTTTTCCTTCTTCTCTTCTTCTTCATTTTCTTCATCTTTTCCTTCTTCTTCTTCTTCTTCATCATCATCATCTTATTCTTCTTCTTCTTCCTCTTCTTGGTCGTCTTCCTCCTCCTCTTCTTCTTCTTCTTCTTCTTCTTCCTTTTTTTTTCTTCTTTTTACTCTTCTTGTTCTTCCTATTCTTATTCTTCTTCTTCCTCTTCTTCTTCTTCTTCTTCTTCTCCTCCTCTTTCTTCTTCTTCTTCTTCTTCTTCTTCCTCTTCTTCTTCTTCTTCTTGTTCTTCTTCTTCTTCTTCTTCTTCTTCTTCTTTTTGGTCTTTCTCTTCTTCTTCTTCTTGTTCTTTTTTTCTTCTTCTTGTTCTTTTTTTCTCCTTCTTCTTCTTCTTCTCCTTCTACCTCTTCTTCATCATCTTCCATCTCATCTTCTTCTCCTTCTTCTACATCTACTTGTTCTCCTTCTTCTTCTTCCTCTTCTTCTTGTTTTGCTTCTTCTTCTTCTTCTTCTTCTTCTTCTTCTCGTTCATCTTCTCTTCCTTATTCTTCTTCTTCATCTTCCTCTTCTTCTTCTTCTTCTTCTCATTCTTCTTCTTCTTCTTTTTCTTCTTCTTCTTCTTCTTCTTCTACTTCTTCTTCATTTTCTTCTTCTTCTTCTTCTTCTTCTTCTTTCTATTCTTATTCTTCTTCTTCTTCTTTCTCTTCTTCTTCTTCTTCTTCTTGTACTGCTTCTTATATTCTTCTTCTACTTCTTCTTCTTCTTCTGCTTCTTCTTCTTCTTCTTCTTCTTCTTCTTCTCCTCCTCCTCCTCCTCCTCCTCCTCCTCCTCCTTCTTCTACATCTTCTTCTTCTTTTTGGTTCTTTTCTTCTTCCTCTTCGTCTTTTTCTTCTTCTTCTTCTTCTTCTTCTTCTTCTTCTTCTTCTACTTGCTCTTCTCCTTCTACCTCTTCTTCAGCTTCTTCCTCTTCTTCTTCTTCTCCTTCTTCTCACTTCTTCTCCTCTTTTTTCTTCAGTTTCTCCTTTGTCTTTTAATCTTCTTCTTCTGGTTCTCCTTCTTATTCTCCATCACCTCCTATTTCTTATTCTTTTCTTTCTTCTTCTTCTTCTACTTCTTCTTTTCATTTTTCTTCTTCTTCTTCTTCTTATTTTTCTTCTTCTTGTTCTTCTTATTCTTCTTCTTCTACTACTACTTCTTCTTCATTTCTATAACAGCCTTTGTTTTCCCTTATTTTATGCTTCTAAGAGGAAGTTCTCTTTGAGATGAGTCCAAAGTTGTTTAGTTTGTAATTTTTGAAGCCCTAAGGAATAAATTATTTATTTTTAATGATATAAGATAAATTCTTAATGTTGACAGTAGATTTGTAATTTTGTAAATGTTAGCATAGCTCAAATTCATTTTGGGGGAAGGTGTATTTGCAATTTTAAAGATGTTGGCTATGGTTGGTAAATGTGCAATTTTAAGAATTTCAGCAAAGGTCTATCTCTTGAGGCAAAGGATCTAGGTGCAAATAACGAATTTGGAGTAGTGTTATGAAATAAGCCAGTTCTTGAGCCTTCTGGCATTCGGTGCACCTGGATTCGAGAAATTTTAGTCGTGGGTATAAAAGCTGGCTAGGGTGTGTTTTAAAAAGCACTTCTGTGAAAACTAATCTGATTATGGGGAAAGTGTTCGAAAAGCTTTTCTGTGTAAACACGAGTGTGGGGAGATTGTTGGAGTCTGAGGCTCTGCGAAATTATGACTGTAGCAAGAATTCAATAAGCGCAGGATTTTGGCTAGCCGCCACTATGGTCTTAGAAGATTTCGTAAGGTCCGTATGGTGATAGTGAGAGTCGACGAGGATTTCGAGAGTTCTGTCATGCGACAGTGACGGTCGGCGAGGATTTTTTCGTAAGGACATCAAGAAGAGGTAGATAAATTCTTAACCCTATGATGTAACATATTAATATATATTTTTACATGGTTTTCTAACTATCACATGGTGTTTTGGTTTTTGTTATTTATTTCAATTTCATAAAAACTAAAAAAAGAAGTATGGTAAAAGAAATAATAGGGAATGAAATGGTCTTTTGATATAGCTCAATTATCTAGATTAAGTTTTGAAAAAATGACAATAACAAAAAGGGATTCCATAGAACATTATTCTCACCACTAGGTCCAGCGTGTGGGATCGCAGGTTATCGATCTTCGGATTAGATATCTGCCTAGTGTTATGTGTTATGATTCCATGATAATTTACATCAGGCTCAGTGCGTTGGATCACAGGGAATAGGTACCATACCTTCTTTATGGCACTAGGCCTAACATGTAGGATCACAGCGTATCGATCCTCAGATTAGATATTTGGCTAGTATTATGTGCTTGGTTGGATGTTAGCTGGAGGTCATTTCTTGATGATGATTGGATCCATAGAGGATAATGCATCCGAGGGAATTGGGCTCAGTAATGACAAAACTATAATCTAAAATAATAAGGAACTGGTATTTCTTTTGGTTTTTCATCTAGCTTTATATTTGACATCTTATATGGTTTTAATTTACGCATTTGATTCATCTTCACTGTTCATGGTATGTCTTTTCATCTACTTTGTCAATTATTATGGATTTATCTATTGAGATCTATAAAAATCTTATTAGTGATTACGTCATAGGTCATGCATCCCATGTATCCACTACGCCGAGAGCTGAAAAAGTTGCTAATATAGGAGAGCCTTTTCACCAGATGTGTGAGAGAGGAGAGGTTTTTGTGTGAGCAAACTTTTAAAACATATTTTGTTTATATTTTAGGATTTTAAGTCACTATGTAAATATTTTAGATCAGTTCCATGATTTATTTTTGAAATGGATTCGAATAAGAGTTGGGGTTTGTCTCATCATTAGGTCCCCACCTTGGGTTTTTGTTCCTTGTCCTCATTCGATGTTGTAACAACAAAAAATCTACAATGTTTTGTTTATGTAGTGGTACTTGTTTGAGGTGGGGGCTTGATAATTTGGTATCAGAGCTTTAGTTCAGGAATAAGTGAGAAATGGGAGTGAGGATACTAGCACAGCATATGCATTGCAATGGTAGTGTTACTTTTCACTTAGACATTAGTTGTCAAATATCTTATGTGGTTTTGTAAGATTCCAATATACTCAAAACCAAGGAAAGATCTGAATTTGAAAATATAGATAAGGGTAAAGAAAAAGAGCAGCAAGGAGATACACAATAAGAATTAGTGAAAACCTTAGTCTCTTTGTGTGATCAATTACAAGCATTGGTAGCCATCGAGGAGAGGCATCCATCGACTTGACCAACTTCAACGGATGCATCCCCCTTCTTTTGCTAAGGAAGAGGATCCTATGATTGTGGAAAACTGGCTAGAGCAAATGAATGTTATCTTTGAAGGGATGTCTGTCCAGATGATAGAACGGTGGCCTTGGTAGTTTTGGTACTAAGAGATGCTGTCAGACTGTGGTGGAGTTCTTGACATCGACTTCAATTTTTAAGCCGACCAATAAAAGACATCTCTTGAGAAGAATTCACAAAATAATTTGAGCAATGGTTTATGCCCCTTTCAATTAAAGCAAAAAGGAGGGAGGAGTTGAATAATTTTAGGCAATATGTCAGTTACCATGTATGAAATCAAATTCTCCCACCTGGCTAAATATGTGCCTCATTTAGTAACACCAAAAGAACAACGATGTTACATGTTTCCATGAAGCCTACAAGACGAAATTCAAGCAGTTTTGGTAGAAGTCTGATCAACAAACTATGTGGAGTTATTAAAGCATGCCTACAAGGTTGAGTTGGAACTCAGTTTGCTGGCAGCTAGTAAAGAAGAAGAGAAGAAAATATTTTATTCTCTATAGTCTCAATTTAGATTCACAAGAAAAAGAGATGGCCCAAGTTTTTCAAGAGGAGAAACTTCTACTTATTCAAGATCTACTAGGTTCAGACCATATGAATCAAGCATTACCACGATTAGTTGGAGTTCAAGTGGAATGAGTGGATGCAGGAAATGTGAAAAATGACATAAAGGAGAATGTAGAACTGAGTCTATCTAACCAATCAGATGCTAACTATGCAAAGAACCAGGGCATATTGCTAGAGATTGCCCAAACTTTTTAGAATTTAAAATTATCAGTGTTTCAACTAATGGAGATAGGTGTGATGCAAGTGGAGGTAGTGGCCACGGATCTACGACAACTTCAGGTGCTACGGTTAGAGGAGAAGCGACAGGAAGGGGAGGTCAGATGCGTATTTATTTGTTCACTCAGCAAGATACTTTGTACTCTCCTGACGTAATTACAGGTATGCTAGTGTTACAAAAATTACCTGTTTCTGTACTTTTTGATTTTGGAGCCTCACATACTTTTATATCCACTAACATTATTATAGATATGCTAGAATTATACAAATTACCTGTTTCTGTACTCTTTGATTATGGAGCCTCACATTTTTTTATATCCACTAATGCATCAAGGCAAATAAATATCTTATTACACTCCATGAAAGATCTATTAGTAGTAAAAATGTCAGATGAAAATAATATCAGTGTACAAAAGTTTATTACAGATGCGATAGATATCGGAGGAAAGAAATTCCTAGTATTGCTACACAACCTACCTCTGATGGAATTTGACATAATTCTTGGCATAAATTGGTTGGTTGAGCATAAAGTAAAAATAGATTGCTATGAAAAAAGGATTGAAATCTCAATCATTGGAGAAGATAAATTAATCTATTTTGGCCAAGGGAGAAAAATTCCTATCATAGTTATGCTCAAAGCCCAGAAGCTACTGAAGAAAGGATGTGAAGGATGTCTGGTAATCATTGTGGATTTGGATAGATAATTTTGTCAACCCTCAGAAGTATCGATAATTAAAGAATATTTGGATGTTTCCTGGAGAAATTATCAGGGTTACCCCCAGATAGGGAAATTAAATTTGAAATTCAATTGATTCCCAATACTGAGCCAATTTTAAAATCTCCCTATCATATGACACCTATTGAACTACAAGAAATCAAAATACAAGTACAAGAATTATTAGACAAAGAATTTATTAGGCCAAGTGTGTCCCCATGGGGGGCACCCATCCTATTTGTGAAAAAAAGACTGTAGTCTTCGTATGTGTGTTGACTATCGAGAAATCAATAAAATCACTATCAAGAACAAATATCCTTTGCCACAGATTGATGAGTTATTTGATCAGTTGTATAGAGCAGTTGTATTTTCCAAAATTGATCTACGATCCAGATATCATCAGTTAAAAATCTAGTAAGAAGATGTTCTAAAGAGAGCTTTTAGAACTAGGTATGGATACTATGAATTCTTAGTCTACCCTTTGGGCTAACCAATGCACCAACAACCTTCATGGATTTAATGAATCGAGTGTCCAAGAAATATTTGGACCACTTTATTATTGTCTTTATTAATGATTTCCTATTTTATTCCAACTTCTTGCAAGAATATGATACACATTTGCATTTAACATTACAGACTTTGAGAGGAAATCAATTATATGCCAAATTTTTGAAATGTTATTTTTGGTTATCCAAAGTCATTTTCTTAGGACATGTTGTCAATGCAAAAGGGATTTCTATAGATTCACAAAAGATTTCGACTACAATAGATTGGCCAAGACCCACAACCGTGACTGAGATCAGAAGCTACTTGGGATTGGCCAGATATTATAGGAAGTTTGTTAAGGGTTTTTCATAGATTGTTGCACAATTAACCAATTTAACAAGGAAGACAACAAAATTTGGATGAGAAACAGCTTGTGAGAAGAGCTTTGAAATACTGAAAGAGAAATTGACTATAGCTCCAATTCTAGTTATGCCAGAAGACCCAAAGGGTTATCAAATATACAATTATGCCTCATTTAAGGGCTTTGTTGTGTATTGATACAACATCAGAAGGTAATTGCCTTTGTATCTAGACAACTTAAATCACATGAAAAGAATTATCCTATGCATGATTTGCAGCTAGTATTTATAATTTTTGTATAAAAATTTGGAGATATTACTTATACAGAGTTAAATGTATGATATTTACTGATCATCAAAGCTTAAAATATATCTTCACTAAAAATAATTAAATTTTAGGCAAAGAAGATGGTTGGAATTTATTAAAGATTATGATGTAGAAATCACATATCATTTAATTAAAGCAAATGTGGTAGTAAATACTCTCAGTAGGAAAGCCAATGTTAACAGCTTATTAACTATCCCAGAAGAAAAGCAATTGATCTTTGAGATTGATAAGTTACAATTAAAATCTAAAATATGATAAAATACGATGTTACTAGCTCACCTATCTATAAGCCTAGATTGGTTGATGTCGATTAAAGAAGACCAGGCTGAAGATCCAAAACTATAAAAGATAATCCAAAGGGCCCACAAAAGATGAGAATCTAAATTTAAATTAGATCAGGATGGTCTACTCTGATTTTAAGATAGATTATGTATACTAGCACATCAGTAACTCAAAGAATTACTATTAAAAGAAGCTCACAACTCTCACTATTCCATCCATCTAGGAAGGAATAAAATATATCAAGAGCTAAGACAATAACACTGGTGGCTAGGGTTGAGGAAAGATGTGACTAATTTGGTTCAAAAGTGTTTAATTTGCGAGCAAGTTAAAGGAGAACAACAAAAGGCTGAAGGATTACTACAATCATTGCTAGTACCAGAATGGAAATAGAGAAAGTGGCAATGGATTTTGTAGTTGGATTACTAAGATCACCTATAGGTAATGATGTAATTTAGGTAATTACAGATAGACAAACAAAAACTACTTATTTTCTTACTATAAAGATGACTTATTGCTCTATAAACTTAGCTCAACAATATGTAAGGCAAAATTATCAAGTTGTATAAGATATCAAAAGTTATTATCTCTAATAGAGATCCTAAATTTTACTTCCAACTTTTGAAAGAGTATACATCAAACTTTTGATACAAGTATAAGGTTCAATATAGTCTTCCATACTTAAACAGATGGTTAATCAGAATGAACTATAAAAATCTTAGACGACTTGTTGTAACTTTATATTTTAGATTTGGAGGAGATTAGGAAAGTCACCTACATATGGTAGAATTTGCCTATAATAATAGTTGTCAGTCTAGCATTAGAATGGCTCCATATGAAGCACTTTATGATAGAAAATGTCACTCACCTCTTTGTTAGAGTGAGGGAAAGGAAAGAAGCTTACTTGGTCAATTATTATGGATTTATCTACGAAGATCTATAAAAATTTCCTTAGTGCTTACATCAAAGGACATGCATCCCATGTATCCACTACACCAAGA
>JAIUJO010001024.1:335000-337500 GCA_023846275.1 Vanilla planifolia
AGGAAGAAGGAGGGGAAAGAAGAAGAAGAAGAAGAAGAAGGGGAAGAAGAAGAAGAAGAAGAAGAAGAAGAAGAAGAAGTTTGAAGAAGAAGAAGAAGAAGAAGAAGAAGTGGAAGAAGAAGAAGAAGAAGAAAAACTAGAAGAAAAAGAGGAAGAAGAAGAAGAAGAAGAAGATGAAGAAGAAGTAGAAGAAGAAGTAGGAGAAGATGAAGAGAAAGAAGAAGAAAGAAAGGACGAGGAGGAAGAAGAAAAAGAAGAAGACGAAGTAGATGAAGTAGAATAAGTATATGAAAAATTTAAAGAAGAAGAAAAAGAAGAGGAAAAAGTAGAGGAAAATGTAGAAGAAGAAGATGAAGAAGAAGAAGAAGAAGGGGGATGAGGAGGAGGACAAGAAGAAGAAGAAGAAGAAGAAGAAGAATAAGAAGATTGAGAGAAGAAGAAGATTAAAAAGTAGAAGAAATAAAGAAGGAGAAGAAGAAGAAGTAGAAGAAGGAGGAGAAGAAAAAGAAGACAGAAGAAGAAGAAGAAGAAGGAGAAGAAGCAAATTAAGAAGATGAGATTAAAGGTTGAAGAAGAGAAGAAAAAGAAGAGAAGAAGAAGAAGAAGGAAGAAGATTGAAGAAGAAGAAGAAGAAGAAGAGTTAGAAGAAGAGGGAGTAGGAAGAACAAGAAGAACAAGAAAAATAAGAAAAATAAGATAACAATGAAGAAGAAGAAGTAGAAAATGAGCTAGTATTGCAATAACAAGTAGAATTAGTAGTAGTGGTAGAAGAAGAAGAAGAAGAAGAAGAAGAAGGCAAAGTAGATATATAAGAAGAAGAAGAAGAAGAGAATGTAAAAGAAGAAGAAGTAGTAGAAGAGGAAGATCAAGAAGTAAAAGAGGATGATGAAGAAGAAGTAGAAGATGACAAGTAGAAAAGGAAGAAGAAGAAGAAGAAGAAGAAGTGAAAGAAGAAGATGAAAGAGAAGAAGAAGAAGAAGAGGAAGATGAAGAAGAAGAAGAGGATTGAAGAAGAAGAAGTAGATGAAAAGTAGAAGAAGAACAATAAGAAGAAGAAGAAGAAGTAGAAGAAGAAGAAGAAGAAGAAGAAGCAAAAGTAGAAGAAGAGAAGAAGAAGAAGAAGAAGAAGAAGAAGAAGTAGAAGAAGTTGAAGAAGTAGTAGTAGTAGTAGAAGAAAGAAGAAGAAGAAGAAGAAGAACTTGGAGAAGAGAAAGAGAGAAGGAAGAAAAGAAGAAGAAGAAGAAGAGAGAATTAGACAAGAAGAAAAAGAAGAAGGACAAGAACATAATGAAGAAGTAGTAGTAGTAGAAGAAGAAGAAGAAGAAGAACAATGAAGAGAAGAAAAAAATGGAGTAGAAGAACAAGATGTATGGGAAGAAGAAGCAAAAGAAGGAGGGTTAAGCTGAAGAAGAAAATGAAGAAGAAGAAAAATAAGAAGAAGTAGAAAAAGAAGAAGAAGAAGAGGTAGATGGAGAAGAAGAAGAAGAATAAGAAGAAGAAGAAGAATTTGATGAAGAAGAAGAAGAATACAAGAAGTACAAGAAGAAGATGAGGAAGAAGAAGAAGAAAAATAAAAATTTGAAGAAGAACAAAAAGAAGAAGAAGAAGCGGAGGAAGAAGAAGAAGAAGAAGAGAAGAAGAAGAGGAAGAAGAAGAAGACGAAGAAGAACAAGAAGAAGAACAAGAAGAAGAACAATAAGAAGAAGAAGAGGAATTATAATAAGGAGAAGAAGTGGAAGAAGAAGAAGAAGATAATGATGATGTTGGTTATGAAGAAGAAGAAGATGATGATGAAGAGGAAAAAGGAGGAGGAAAAGAAGAAGAACAAAAAAAGAAGTAGAAAAAGAAGGGGAAGAAGGACGAGAAGAAGGAGAAGAATAAGAAAAAGAAGAAGAAGAAGAACTAGAAGAAATTAAAGAAAAAGAAGAAGAAGAAGAAGAAGAAGATGAAGAAGAAGAAGAAGAAGAAGAGGAAGAAGTAGTAGTAGCAGTAGAAGAAGAAGAATAATAAGAAAAATGAGAAGAAGGAGAAGATGATGAAGAAAAAAAGAACACAAAGAATAATAATTATAATAATAATAAGGAGAAGAAAAAGAAAGAGAAGAAGAAGAAGGCGAGGTAGAAGAAGAAGAGTTAATAGTAGTAGTTGTAGTAGTAGAAGAAGAAGAAGAAGAAAAAGAAACAAGAAGAAAAGAAGAAGAAGAAGAAGGAGAAGTAGAGGATGAAGAGTTAATAGTAGTAGTTGTAGTAGTAGAAGAAGAAGAAGAAGAAAAAGAAAAAAGAAGAAAAGAAGAAGAAGAAGATGTGGAGGAGGAAGAAGAAGAAGAAGTAGAAGAAGGAGAAGTAGAAGAAGAAGAAGAGGAAGAAGAAGAGGAAGAAGAAGAAGGAGAAGTAGTAGTAGTAGAAGAAGAAGAAGATTAAGAATAGGAAGAAGAAGAAAAAGATGAAGAAGAAGTAGAAGAAGAAAAAGAGGAGGAGGAAGAAGTAGTAATTGTAGAGGA
>JAIUJO010001024.1:350000-352500 GCA_023846275.1 Vanilla planifolia
GAAGAGGTAGAAGGAGGAGAAGAAGAGGAAGAAATAGAAGGAGACAAAGAAGAAGAAGAAGAAGAAGAAGAGGAAGTATAAGAAGAATAAGAATAAGTATAAGAAGAAGAAGAAGAAGAAGAGGAAGAAGAAGAAGAAGAAGAAGAGGAGGTGAACGAAGAAGAAGAAGAAGAAGAAGAAGAATTGGAATAAGAATAATAATAAGTAGAAGAAGAAGAAGAAGAAGATGTTGAAAAGAAGAAGTACAAGAAGAAGAGGGAGAATAAGAAGTAGAAGAAGACGAAGATGAAGAAGAAGAAGAAGAAGTTGTAGAAGAAGAAGAAGTAGAGGAAGAAGAAGAAGAAAAAGAAGAAGAAGAAGAAATAAAAAGTGGAAGAGGAGGAAGAAGAGTATATGGAAGAAGTTGAAGAAGAACAAAAAGAAGAAGAAGAAGTAGAAGAAGAAAAAGAAGAAGAAAAAGTGGAAGAAGAAGAAGAGGATGAAGAAGAAAGATGAAGAAGAAGAAGAAGGAGAAGGAGAAGAAAGAAGAAGAAGAAGAAGAAGAAGATGAAAGTGAAGAAGTGGAATGAGGAGAAGGAGAAGGAGAACAAGAAGACGAAGATGAAAGAAGAAGAAGAAGAAGAAAAAAGGAGTAGAAGAAGAAGAAGAAGAAGAAGAAAAAGGAGCAGAAGAAGAAGTAGAAGAAGAAGAAGAAGAAGAAGGAGAAGGAAAAGAAGAAGAAGAAGAAGTAAAAAAGAAATAAGCTGATGAAGAGGAAGAAGAAGAAGAAGGAGAGGAAGAAGAAGAAGTAGAAGAAGAAAAAGAAGAAGAAAATTAAGAAGAAGATGAAAATGAAGAAGAAGAACAAGGAGGAGAAGAAGAAGTTTAAAGCAGAAGAAGAAGAAGTAGAGCATGAAAAAAGGAGAAGAAGAAGAAAAAGAAGAAGAAGAGAAGAAGAAAAAGAAGAAAGAGAAGAAGAAGAAGAAGAAGAAGAAGAAGACGACGAAGAGGAAGAAGAAGAAGAAGAGATAGACGAAGAAGAAGAAGAAGAAGAAACAAAAGAAGAAGAATAAAAAGCGGAAGAAGAAGAAGAAGAAGAAGAAGAATAAGAGGAAGAAGAAGAAGAAGAAGAAGAAGAAGAACAGGAAGAAGAAAATTAAGAAGAAGGAAATTAAGAAGAAGATTAAGGACGCGAAGAAGAGGTATAAGTAGAAGAAGAAGCAAGTAGAAGTAGAAGTAGAAGAAGAAAAACATAAAGAAGAGGAAGAAAAAGGAGGAGAAGAACAAAAAAGATGGAGATTGAAGAAGAAGAAGTAGAAGAAAAGGAAAAAGAAGAAGAAGAAGGGGAGGAAGAAGAAGAAGAAAAGGTCGGAGAAGTAGAAGAACTACGTGAAGAAGAAGGACAAGATTTAGAAGTGAAATAAGAAGATGAAGAAGAATAAAAAGAAGAGGAAGGAGGAGAAGAAGAAGTAGAGGATGAAGAAGAAGAAGAAGTGGATGAGAAAGATGAAGAAGAAGAAGTAGTCAAAGAAGAAGAAGAAGACGAAGAAGAAGAAGAAGTTGAAGAAGAACAAGAAGAAGAAAAAGAAAAAAAATAGAAAAAGAAGAAGAAGAAGAAAAAAAGAAGAAGTGGAAGAAGAAGAAGAAGAAAGAGAAGAAGAAGAAGAAGAAAAAAAAGAAGTAGAAGCAGAAGAAGAAGAAGAAGAAGAAGTATTATAAGATGGTGATGATGTGGAAGAAGAAGAAGAAAAAGAAGGAGAAGAAGAAGAAAGAGAAGAAAGAGAAGGAAAAGAAGTAGAAGAAGAACAAGTAGGAGAAGAAGAAGAAGAAGAAGAAAAAGGTGAGGAAGAAGAAGAGGAGAAAGAAGAAGAAGAAGAAGAAGAAGAAGACGAAGAAGAAGAAGAACCCGAAGAGGAAGAAATGTACTAGAAGAGGAAAAGAGAAGAAGAAGGAGAGGAAAAGAAGAAGAAGAAGATGAAGAAGAAGATGAATAAGAGGAGAAGGAAAAAAAAAAGAAGAAGAAGTACTAGAAGAAGAAAAAGTAGATGAAGAAGTGGAAGAAAAAGTAGAAGATGTAGAAGAAGAAGAAGAAGAAGAAAAAGAAAAAGAAGTTCTAGAAGAAGTGGAAGACGAAGAAGAAGGAGAAGAAGAAGAAGAAGAAGAAGAATAGGAAGAAGTAGGAGGTGAAGAAGAAGAAGAAGTAGAAGAAAAATAAGAAAAAGAAGAGGAAGAAGAAGAAGAAAAGAGGAAGAAGGAGAAGTAGAAGAAAAGAAGTAGAAGTTGAAGAAGAAGTAGAAGAAAATGAAGAAGCGGGAGAAGTAGAAGAAGAAGAAGAATAGGAAGTAGAAGAAAAATAAGAGGAATAGAAAAATGAAGAAGAAAAAGAAGAAGAAAAGGAAGACCCAAAATTCAAAGAAGAAGAAGAATAATAAGAAGGAGAAGTAAAGAATGGAGGATCAGAAGAATAAGAAGAATGAGGAGAAGAAGAAGAAGGAGAAGAAGTATAACAAGAAGTAGGAGA
>JAIUJO010001024.1:372500-377500 GCA_023846275.1 Vanilla planifolia
ATGAAGAAGAAGAAGAACAAGAAGAAGAAGAAGAAGATGAAGAAAAGATGTAGAAGAAGAAGAATAAGAAGAATTAGAAAGAAGGAGAAGAAGAAGAATAAGAAGTAGAAGTAGAAGAAGAAGAATAAGAATAATAATAATAAAAATAATAATAATAATAATAATAAGATGAAGAAGAAAAGGAGGAGGAGGAGGAAGAGGAGGAGGAAGAAGAAGAAGAAGAAGAAGAAGAATGGGAACAAGAAGACAAAAATGAAGAAGAAGAAGAATAAAAGGAAGAAGAAGAAGAAGAAGATGATGATGAAAATGAAGAAGAAGATGAAATGCAAGATGAAGAAGAAGATGAAGAAGAAGAGGAAGATGAGGAAGAAGTAGAAGGGGCAGAAAAAGTACAAGAAGGAAAAGAAGAAGAAGAAGAAGAAGAAGAAGAAGAAGAATATGAAGAAGAAGAAGAAAATTTAGAAGAGGAAGATAATGAAGAGGAAGAAGAAGAAGAATAAGGATAAGAAGAAGAAGACGACAGAGAAGGAGAGAAGAAGAAGATGAAGAAGAACAAGAAGAAGAAGAAACGGAGAAGAAGAAGGCGAAGGAGGTCGAGAAGAAGAAGTAGAAGATGAAGAAGAGGAGGAGGAGAAGAAGAAGTAGAAAATAAAGAAGGAGAAGAAGTGGAAGAGGAAGATTAAGAAGACGAAGAAGTTAAAAAAGAAGAAGAAGAACAAGTTGTAGTAGAAGTAGTAGTAGTAGAAGAGAAGAAGAAGAAGAAGAAGAAGAAAAAGTAGAAGAAGAAGATGAAGATGAGGGAAGAGAAGAAGAAGAAGAAGAAGAGAAGAAGAAGAAGATAAGAAGAAGAAGAAAATGAAGAAGTACAATATGGTGATGATGATGAAGAAGAAGAAGTAAAAGAAGGAGAAGTAGAAGAAGAAGAAAAGAAGAAGGAGAAGGAGAAGGAGAAGATGGAGGACAAGAAGAAGTAGAAGGAGAGCAAGAAGGAAAACGAAGAAAAGAAGAAGAAGAAGAAGACGGAGAGGAAGAAGAAGAGGCAAAACAAGAAGGAGAACAGAAGAAGAAGTGCATGGAGAAGAAGAAGAAGAATTGAAAGAGGAAAGAGAAGAAGAAGAAGAAGAAGAAGATGATGAAGAAGAAGAGGAACAAGAGGAAGAAGAAGAAGAATCGGAAGAAGAAGAAGAGGAAGAAGAAGTAGAAGAGGTAGAAAAAGAAGAAGAAGAAGAAGAAGAAGTAGAATAAGAGGAAAAAAAAGAAGTAAAAGAAAAAGAAGTAGAAGAAGAAGAAGATGATGACAACGATGAAAAAAGAAGACGAAGAAGAATAAGAAGAAGAATAAGAAGAAGAAGGAGAAGAAATAGAAGGAGGAGAAGGAGTAGAAGAAGAGGAAGGAGAAGAAGAAGAAGAAAAAGAAGTTGAAAGAGGAAGAAGTAGTAGAAGAAGAAGGGAGAAGAAGAAAAAGTAAAAGAAAAAGAAGAAGAAGAAGAAGGAGAGGAAAAATTAGAAGAAGAAGAAGAAGAAGATGATGATGATGAAGAAGAAGAAGAAGAACTAGAAGAAGAAGAAGAAGAAGATGAAGAAGAAGAGGAGGAAGAAGAAGTATAAGAGGAATAAGAAGAAGAAAAGAAGCAGGAGAACAAGAAGAAGAAGAAGGAGGAGAAAAGTAGAAGAAGAAGAAGGAGAAGAAGAAAAAGTAAAAGAAAAAGAAGAAGAAGAAGAAGGAGAGGAAAAATTAGAAGAAGAAGAAGAAGAAGATGATGATGATGAAGAAGAAGAAGAAGAACTAGAAGAAGAAGAAGAAGAAGATGAAGAAGAAGAGGAGGAAGAAGAAGTATAAGAGGAATAAGAAGAAGAAAAGAAGCAGGAGAACAAGAAGAAGAAGAAGGAGGAGAAAAGTAGAAGAAGGAGTTTGTAGAAGTAGTAGTAGAAGAAGAAGAAGAATAGGTAAGAAGAAGAAGAAGGAGAGGAAGAAGTAAAAGAAGAAAAGAAGAAGAAGAAGAAGAAGAAGAAGAAGAAGAAAAAGAATAAGAAGAAGAAGATGAAGAATAAGAAGAAGAAGAAGAAGAAGATGAAGAAGATGAAGAAGAAGAAAAAGAAGAGGTAGAAGAAGAAGAAGAAGATGAAGTAGAAGAAGAAGAAGAAGATGAAGAAGAAAAGAAGTAGAAGAAGAAGAAGTAGAAGAAGAGGAAGAAGAAGAAGTAGAATGAGAAGAAAAAGAAGGAGGAGAAGAAGAAGAAGAAGATGAAGAAGAATAAGAAGAATGTGAATAAGAAGAAGAAGAAGAGGAGGAGGAAGAAAAAGAAGAAGATGAAGAAGAAAAAGGAGGAGGAAGAGGAAGAAAGAGAAGAAGAAGAAGAAGAAGAATGGGAAGAAGAGGATAAAGATGATGAGGAAAAAGGGGAATAAAAAGAAGAAGAAGAAGAAGAGGAAGAAGTTGAAGAAGAAGAGTAAGAAGAAGATTAAGAAGAAGACGAAAATTAAGGAGAAGAATAATTGGGAGAAGAAGAAGTATAAGTAGAGGTAGAAGAAGAAGAAGTAGAAGTTGAAGAAGAAAAACAAGATGAAGAAGAAGAAGAAATCAAAGAAGGACCAGAACAAAAAGAAGAAGGAGAAGTAGAAGAAGTTGAAGGAGAGGAAAAGGAAGAAGAAGAGGAAGAAGAGGAGGATGAAGAAGAAGAAAACAAAGGAGAAGAAGTAGAAGAAGAAAAACAAGGAGAAGAAGGAGAAGGAGAAGAAGAAGAAGAAGAAGAAGAAGAAGAAGATAAAGAAGAAGAAGAAGAAGGAGAGGAAGAAGAAGAGGAAAAATAAGTACAACAAGAAAGAAGAAGAAGAAGAGGATGAAGAAGAAGAAGAAAAGCAAGAAGAAGAAGAGGAAGAAGAAGAAGAAGAGGTAGAAGAAGAAGAAGAAGAAGAAGAAGGAGAAGAACAAAAAGAAGAGGAGGAAGAAGAAGTACAAGAAGAAGACAATGAATAAGAAGCAAAAGAATATGAAGAAGAAGAAGAAAAATTGGAAGAGGAAGAAGAAGAAGAAGTATGAGAAAAATATGAAGATGACGAAGAAGGAGGTGAAGAAGAAGAACAAGAAAAAGAAGAAGAAGAATAGGAGAAGAAGAAGGAGAAGAAAAATAAGAACGAGAAGAAAAAAAGAAGAAAAAAAGAAAGAAAGAAAAAGAAGAAGAAGAAAACGAAGATGTAGAAGAAAAAAGAAAAAGAAGAAGCGAAAGAGGAAGAAGAAGAAGAAGAAGAAGAAGAAGAACAAGAACAAGAAGCAAGAAGAAGAAGAAGAAGAAGAAGAAGAAAAAGAAGGAAAAAAAAAGAAGAAGAAGAAGAAAAAAGAATAATAATAATAATAATAATAATAATAATAAGAAGAAGAGGATAAGGAAGAAGAAGGAGAAAGAGATGAAGAAGAGGAAGAAGAAGAAGAACAAGAAGTGGAAGGAGTAAAAGAAGAAAATAAGGAAGAATAGGTAGATGATGAAGAAGAAGAAAATGTAGTAGTAGTAGTAGCCGTAGAAGAGGAAGAGGACGAAGAAGAAGAAAAGGAAGAAAAAAATGAAGGCAAAGAAAAAGAAGAAGAAGAGGAAGAAAATGATGATGAAGAAGAAGAAGAAGAAGACGAAGAATAAGAAGAGGAAGAAGAACAAGATGAAAAAGAAGAATAAGAAGAAAAAGAATAAGAAGAAGAATAAGAAGGAGAAGAAGACGAACAAGGAGAAGAAGAAGATGAAGATGATGAAGATGAAGAAGGAGAAGAAGAAGAAGAAGATGATGAAGATGATGAAGAAGAAGAAGAAAAAGAAGGAGGGGAAGAAGAAGAAAAAAAAGAAGAAGAAGAAAAAGAAGAAGAGCAAAAGGAAGAAGAAGATGAAAAGAAGAAGAGGCAGAAGAAGGTGAAGAAGGAGAAGAGGAGGAAGAGGAGGAAGTAGAAAAAGAAAAAGAACAAGAACAAGAAGAAGACTATAACAAAGAAGAAGAAAAAGGAAGAAGAAGAAGAAGAAGGACAAGAAGAAGAAGTCTAAAAAGAGGAGAAGAAGAAGACGTAGAAGAAAAAGAAGAAGAAAAAGATTAAGAAGAAGAGGAAAACTAAAAGAAGATGAAGTAGAAGAAAAAAGGTGACGTAGAGGAATAAGAAGAGGAAGAAGAAGTAGAAGAAGAAGAAGAAGAAGAAGAAGAAGAAGTGGAGGAGGAAGAGGAAGAAGCCAAAGTTGTCGATGAAGAAGAGGAAGAAGCAGAAGTTGAAGGAGAAGAAGAAGAAGTAGTAGAAGAAGAAGGAGAAGGCGATGAAGAAGAAGAAGAAAAAGAAGAAGAAGCAGAAGAAGAAGATGAAGAAGGAGAAGTGGAAGAAGGAGAACAAGTAGAAGGATAAGAAGAAGAAGAAGAAGAAGAAGAAGATTAAGAGAAGTAGGAGAAGAAGAAGAAAAAGATGAAAAAGAAGAAGAAGAAGAAGAAGAAGAAGATGAAGAAGAAGAAGATGAAGAAGAAGAAGAAGAAGAAGTCGAAGAAGAAGAGGAAGTAAAAGAATAAGATGAAGAATAAGAAGGAGAATAGGAAGAAGAAGGAGGAGAAGAAGAATAAAAACAAGATGAAAAGATGAAGAAGAAGAAGAAGTAGAAGAAGAAGTAGTAGAAGGAGAAGAAGTGCAATGTGAAAAAGTCAAGAAGGAGAAAGAGAAGAAGAAGATGGAGAAGAAGAAGGAGAAGGTAATGATGATGATGAAGAAGAAGAGGAAGGAGAAGAAGAAGATAAAGAAGAAGAAAAAGAAGAAGTAGATGACGAAGAAGAAGAAGAAGAAGAAGACTTTGAAGAAGAAGAAGAAGGAAGATGAAGAAGAAGAAGAAGAAGAAGAACAGGAAGAAGAAGAAGGAAAAAAAAGGAGAAGAAGTACAAGAAGGTCAAGAAGAGGAAGACGAAGAAGAGGAAGAAGAAGAAGAAAGAGAAGAAGAAGAAGAAGAAGTAGACGTAAACGAAGAAGAAGAAGAAGAAGAGAAGAAAAA
>JAIUJO010001024.1:387500-392500 GCA_023846275.1 Vanilla planifolia
AAATAGTGAAGAAGAGGAAGATGATGATGATTATGATGAAGGAAAAGACAAAGAAGAAGAAGAAGAAGAAGAACATGAAGAGGGAGAAGAATAAGAAGAAAAAGAAGAAGAAAAAGAAGAAGAAGAAGAAGAAGGGTAAGAAGAACAAGAACGAGAATAAGATGAAGAAGAAGAAGTAGAGGAAGAAGAAGGAGTAGAAAATAAAGAAAAAGAAGTAGTGGAAGGAGAAGAAGAAAAAGAAGGAGAAGAAGAAGAAGGAGGAGAAGAAGAAGAAGAATAAGATGAAGAAGAGCAAGAAGAAGGAAACGAAAAGGAAGAAGAAGGTGGACAAGAAAAAGAAGAAGGAAAACACGAAAAAGATAAGGAAAAGAAGAAGAAGAAGAAGAGAAAGATGTAGAAGATAGCAAAGAAGAAGAGCAGGAAGAAGAAGAAGAAGAAGAAGGAGAAGAATAACAAGAAGAAGAAGGAGAAGATGAAGATGAAGAAGGAGAAAAAGAAGAAGAAGAAGAAGAATAACACGAAGAAGAAGAAGGCGAAGAAGAAGGAAAAGAAGAAGAAGAAGAAGAACAACAACAACAACAAGAAAATGAAGTAAAAGATGATGATGATGATGAACAATAAGAAAAAGATGAAGAAGAATAAGAAGAAGAAGAGGGAGGGGGAGGATAAAGTAAGAAAGAAGGCAAGGGAGAAGAGGAAGATGAAGAAGAAGAATAAGAAGAAGGAGAAGAAGAAGAAGAGGAAAAGGAAAAAGAAGGAGAAAAAGATGAAGAAGAAGAAGAAGAAGATGATGAAGATGATAAAGAAGGAGCCGATGAAGAAGAAGAGGAAGAAGAACACAAAGAGGAAGAAGAAGACGAAGAAGAAGAAGATGATGGTGATCATGAAAAAAAGAATAAGAAAAAGAAGGAGGAGTAGAAGATGAAGAAGATGGAGAAGAAGAAGTAAAGACAAGAAGAAGAAGAAGAAGTAGAGAACAAAGAAGAAGAAGATGAAGAAGAGGAAGAAGAAATGTTGAAGAAGAAGAAGACAAAGAAAAAGAAGAAGAGGAATAGTACAAAGAAGTAGAAGAAGAAGAAGTTCAGGAAGTAGAAGAAGAAGAAGAAAAAAAAGAAGAAGAAGACAAAGTAGAAGAAGAAGAAGAAGAAGTAGAAGTAGAAGAGGTAGAAGAAGAGGAATAAAAAAAGACAGTAAAAAAAGAAGAAGAAGAAGAAAAAGAGGAAGAAGAAGAAGAAGAGGAAGAAGAAGAAGAAGAAGTTATTGAAGTAGAAGAAGGAGAAGAAGGAGTGGACAAAGTAAAAGAAGAATTATAAAAGGAAGAGGAAGAAAAAGAAAAAGAAGAAGAAATAGAAGAAGAAGAAGTCAAAGAAGAAGAAGAAGAAGTTGAAGAAGAAGAAGAAGAAGTCGAAAAGGAAGAAAAAGAAGGAGAAGAAGAAGAAGAAGAAGACGAAGAAGAAGAAGAAGAAGAAGAAGTAGAAGAAGAAAAAGATGAAGAAGAAGAAGAAGAAGAAGAATATGAAGAAGAAGAAGAAGGAGAAGGAGAAGAAGGAGGAGGAGGAGGAGGAGTAGAAGAAGAAGAAGAAAAAGTTGATTATGAAAAAGAAAGAGAAAAAAGAATAAGAAAGGGGCAAAGTAGTAGTAGTAGAAGAAGAAGAAGAAGAAGAAGAATAAGAAGAAGAAGATGAAGAAGTAAAAGAAGAAGATGAAGAAGAAGAATAAAAAGAAGAAGACAAAGAAGAAGAAGAATAAGAAGAAGAAGTAGAAGAGGAAGTAGAAGAAGAAGAAGTAGAACAAGAAGTTGAAGAACAAGAAGAGGTAGAAGAAGAAAATAGAGAAAAAGAAGACGAAGAAGAAGTTGAAGAAGACGAAGAAGAAGATGACAAAGGAGATGAAGAAGAAGAAGAAGAAGAAGAAGAAGAAAAAGAAGAAGAAGAAGAAGAAGAGAGGAAGAAGATGAAGAAGAAAAAGAAGAAAAAGAAGAAAAAGAAGAAGTTCAAGAAGAAGAAGAAGAAGGAGAAGAAGGAAAAGTTTAAGAAGATGTAGAACATGGACAGGAAGAAAAAAATGAAGAATAAGAACAAGAAGAAGAATGTGAAGAAGAAAAAGAAGAAGAAAGAAAGAAGAAGAAGAAGAAGAACAAGAAGGAGAAGAAGAAAAAGAAGAAGAAGAAGAAGAAGAAGAAGAAGAAGAAGAAGAAGAAGAGGAAGAAGAAGAAGAAGAAGAAGAAGAAGAAGGAGAAGAAGGAGAAGAAGAAGAAGAAGAAGAAGAAGAAGAAGAAAGAGAAGGAGAAGAAGAAGAAGGAGAAGAAGAAGTAGAAGAAGGAGAAGAAGAAGTAGAAGAAGGAGAAGAAGAAGAAGAAGGAGAAGAAGAAGAAGGGGAAGAAGGAGAAGAAGAGAGGAGAGGAGAGAGAAGAAGAAGAAGAAGAAGAAGAAGAAGGAGAAGAAGAAGAAGAAGAAGAAGGGGAAGAAGGAGAAGAGAAAAAGGACAAGAAGAAGGAGAATAAGGAGAGAAGAAGGAGAAGAAGGAGAAGAAGGAGAAGAAGGAGAAGAAGAAAGCAGACGAAGAAGAAAGAAGAAGAAGAAGAAGAAGCAGAAGAAGCAAAAGAAGGAGAAGAAGAAGAAGAAGAAGAAGAAGAAGTAGAAGAACAAGAAGAACAAGAAGAAAATGAAGAAGAAGATGATATAAAAGAAGAAGAAGAGAAGACACAGAAGAAGAAGACAAAGAAGAAGAAGAAGAAGAAAACGAAGAAGAGGGAAGAAGAAAATTTAAGAAGAAGAGATGGAATAGAAGAAAAAGAAAAAGAAGAATAAGAATAAGAAGAAGAAAAAAGAAGAAGAAGAAGAAGAAGAAGAAAAAGAAGACATTGAAGAAAAAGAAGAAAATGATGTAGAAGAAGAAGACAAAAAAAGAAGAAGAAGAAGAAGAAGAAGAAGAAGTAGCAGGAGAAAATGAAGAAGACGAAGAAGAATAATGCAGAGAAGAAGATGATGTAGAAGAAGAAGAAGACGAAGATTAAAATGAAGAAGAAGAAGAAGTAGAAGTTTGAGAAGAACAAGAAGTAGGAGAAGAAGAATAGGAAGAAGAAGTAGAAGAGAAAGAAGAATAAAAGGACATAGAAGAAGAAGACAAAGAAGTAGATGAAGAAGAAGAAGAAGAAGAAAAAGAAAAAAGAAGAGGAAGTAGAAGAAGAAGAAGAAGAAGAAGATGACGAACAAAAAGGAGATTATGATGAAGTAGAAGAAGAAGAAGAAGAAGATGAAGAAGATGATGACGAAGAAGAAGGAGAAGAAGAAGAAGAAAAAAGAGAAAGAAGAAGAAGAAGAAGAAAAAGAAGAAAAAAGAAGAAAACAAAGAAGAAGAAGGAAAAAGCAAAGAAGTAGAAGAAGATGAAGAAGAACAAGACGAAGAAGTCAAAGAAGAAGAAGATGATGAAGAAGAAGAAGAAAAGAAGAAGAAGAAGAAGAAGAAGAAGTAGAAGAAGAAGAAAAGAAGAAGAAGAAGAAGAAGAAGAAGAAGAAGAAGTGGAAGAAGAAGAAGAAGTAGAAGATGAAGAAGAATAATACGAAGAAGACGAAGTAGAAGAAAAAGAAAACGAAGAAGAAAAAGAAGAAGAAGAAGAAGTAGAAAAAGGTAAAGAAGCACAAGAAGTAGAAGTAGAAGAAAAGAAGAAGTAGAAGAACAAGAAGAAGTAGAAGAAGAAGAGAAAGAAAGAGGAGCAGAAGATGAAGAAGAAGGGGAAGAAAATGATGAACAAAACGATGAAGAAAAATAAGAAGAAAAGTGCAAGGGAAAGAAAAAGACGAACAAGAAGAAGAAGAAGAAGAAGTAGAAGAAGAGGAAGAAGAAGAAGAAGTAGAGGAAGAAGAAGAGAGAAGAAGAAGAAGAAGAAAAAGAAAGAGAAGGAGGAGAAGATGAAGAAGAAGGGGAAGAAAATGATGGACAAAAAGGTGAAGAAAAATAAGAAGAAAATGTGCAAGAGAAAGAAAAAGACAAAAAAGAAGAAGACGAATAAGTAGTAGTAGTAGAAGAAGAAGAAGAAGAAGAAGAAGAAGAAGTAGTAGAAGAAGAAGAAAAGAAGAAGAACAAGAAGAAGAAGGCGAACAAAAAACTGATGAAGAAGAAGAAGAAGAAGAAGAAGAAAAAGAAGAGGAAGAAGAAGAAGAAGAACAAGAAGAAGCACAAAAAGAGGAAAAAAAAAAGAAAAAAACAAAGAAAAAGAAGTAGAAGGCAAATAAAAAGTAGTAGAAGAAGAAGAAGAAGAGAAAGAAGTCGAAAAGAACAAGATGGCGACGAAGAAGTAGAAGTTGATGATGAAGAAGAAGAATAAGGAGAAGAAAAAGATGAAAAAAAAACAAGAAGAAGACGATGAACAAGAAGAAGAGCAAGAAGAACTAGAACTAGAAGAAGAAGAAGAAGAAGAAGTTGATGATGATGATGATGAAAAAGAAGAATAAGAAAAAAAAGAAGAGGAGAAGAAGATAAAAAAGAAGAAGAAGAATAAAGGGAAGAAGTAGATAGAGAAGAAGAAGAAGAAGAAGAAGAAGATGAAGAAGTAAAAGACAAAGAAGAAGAAGAAGAAGAAGATGAAGAAGAAGAAGAAGAAGAAGATGAAGAAGAAGTAGAAGACAAAGATGAAGAAGAAGAAAATGAAAAAGAAGAGAAGAAGAAGATGAAAGAAGTTGAACAAGAACAAGATGAAGATCAAGAAGTCAAAGAAAAAGAAGAAGAACAATAGTACAAAGAAGTAAAAGAAGAAGAAGACGTAAAGGAAGTAGAACAAATATAAGAAGAAGAAAAGGAGGAAGAAAGAAGTAGAAGTACTAGTAGTCATAGTAGAAGAAGAAAAAGAAGAATAAGATGATGAAGAAGAAGATGATGATGACGATGAAGAATGAGCAGGAGAAGAAGGAGGAGGAGGAGAAGAAAACGAAGAAAAAGAGGAAGAAGAAGAAGGTGAAGAGGAAGAAGATGAAGAAGAAGGTAAAAGAACAAGAAGAAGA
>JAIUJO010001024.1:405000-407500 GCA_023846275.1 Vanilla planifolia
AATAAGAAGAAGGCAAAGAAGAAGAAGAAGAAGACGAACAAGAAGAAGAAACAAAAAGAAGAAGAAGATAAAGAAGAAGCAAAGTAAGATGAACAAGTGGAGGAGGCTTTGAAAAGAAGAAGAAGACGAAGAAAAAGATAAAGAAGAAGACAAAGATGTTGAGAGCAAAGAAGTGGAAGAAGAAGAAGAAGAAGAAAAAGAAGAGGAAGAAGAAGAGGTAGAAGAAGAAGAAGAGGAAGATGGAGAAGAAGAAGAAGAAGAAGGAGAAGAAGAAGAAAAAGAAGAAGAACAAGAAGTCAAAAAAAAAGAAGAAGAGGAAAAAGAAGATGGAGAAGATGAAGAAAAAGAACAAGATGAGGAAGAATAAGAAGATGAAGTTGAAGAAGAAGAAGAAGAAGAAAAGAAGTGCAAGTTGAAGAACAAGAAAAAGAGGAAGAAGAAGAAGAAGAAGAAGAAGAAGAAGAAGTTGAAGAAGAAGAAGATGATGATGAAAAAGAAGAAGAAGAAGGAGTTGAAGGAGAAGCAGTAGAAGAAGAAAAGGATGAAGCTGAAGTAGAAGAAGAAGAAGAAGAAGTTGTAGAAGTCAAAGAAGAAGAAGAAAAAGATCTCAAAGGAGAAGAATAAGTCAAAGAAGAAGAAGAAGAAGAAGAAGAAAAACAAGAAGGCAACGAAGAAGAAGAAGAAGAAGAATTAGAAGAAGAAGAAGAAGAAGATGAAAAAGAAGAAGAAGAAGTAGTAGAAGAAGAAGAAGCAGAAGAAGAAGAAGAAGAAGAAGAGAAGGAGGAGGAGGAAGAAGAAGAAGAAAAAGAAGAAGAAGAAGAAGACAAAGAAGATGAAGAAGAAGAAAAGAAGAAGAAGAATAAAAACAAGAAGAAGAAGAAGAAGAAGAAGAGGAAAAAGAAAAAGTAGAAGAACAAAAAGAAGTAGTAATAGAACAATAAAAAGAAGAAGAACAAGAAGAATAAGATGAAGATTAAGAAGATGAAGAGGAAAAGAAGAAGAAGAAGAAGAAGAAGAAGATGATGACGATGAAGAAGAAGAGGACGAAGAAGAGTTAGAAGATGATAAAGTAAAAGTAGAAGAAGAACAAGACGAAGAAGAAGAAGAAGACAAAGAAGAAGAAGAAGATGAAGAAGTAGAAGAAGAAGAAGAAGAAAATGATGAAGAAGAAGAAGAAAATGAAGAAGAGTTAGAACATGCTAAAGTAAAAGAAGAAGATGAAGGACACATAGAAGAAGTAGAAGACAATGAAGAAGAAGAAGAAGATGAAGAAGAAGAAGATGAGGAAGAAGAAGAAGAAGAAGAGGAAGAGGAAGGCAAAGAAGAAGATGACGAAGAAGAAGATGAAGTAGAAGAAGAAGGAGAAGTAGAAGAGGAATATGAAGAAGAAGAAGAAGGAGAAGGAGAAGTTGAAGTGGAAGAAGGAGAAGAAGAAGAAGAAGAAGAAGATGATGAGATGATGAGGATGAAGAAAAAGGAGAGGAAGGAAAAGAAGTAAGAGAAGAAGAAGAAGAAGAAGAAGAAGAAGAACTAGAAAAAGAAGAAGAAAAAGAGTTTAAAGAAGTGAAAAGAGAAGAAGAAGAAGAAGAAGAAGAGGAGGAGGAGGAGGAGGAAGAAGAATTAGAAGAAGACAAAGAAGTAGAAGAAGAATAGGAAGAAAAAGATTGGAAGAAGAAGAAGAAGATGATGAAGACAAAGAAGAAGAAGATGAAGAGGAAGAAGAAGAAGAAGATAAAGAAAAGGAGGAGGAAGAAGAATAAGAAGAAGAAGGTAATGAAGAAGAAGAAGTAAAAGAGGAAAAAGTTGAAGTCAAAGAAGAAGAAAACAAAGAAAATGGAAAAAGAAGAAGACAACTAAGAAGAAGAAGAAGAAGAATTAAAAGATCATGACAAAGAAGAATTGAAGTAGAAGAAGAAGAAGAAGAAGAAGAAGAAGGAGAATAAGAAGAAGAAGAAGAAGAAGAAGAAGAAGAAGAAAAAGAAGAAGAAGATTAGGAGAAGAAGAAGAAGAAGTTGAAGAAGAAGAAGAATAAGAAGTAGAAGAAAAACACGAAAGAAGAAGAAGATGAAGATGATGAAGAAGAAGACGCCTGAAATGAAGAAGAAGAAGAAGAAGAAGAAGATGAAGAAGAAGAAGAAGAAGAAGAGAAGAAGACAAGAAGAGGAAGAAGAAGAAGAAGGTGAAGAAGAAGTAGACAAAGAATAGGAAGAAAAAGAAGATGAAGAAGATAAAGATAAAGAAAAAGAAGAAGAAGAAGAGGAAGAAGAAAAATACAAGAAGAAGAAGAAGAAGAAATTGAGGAAGAAGAAGAAGAAGAAGATGGTAAGATGAAAAGAATAGAAGTAGATGATGATGGTGATAATGATCATGAAGAAGAAGAGGAAGAAGAAGAAGAGGAAGAAGAAGAAGAAGAAGAAGAACGAGAATAAGAAGAGAAGTAGTAATAGAAGAAAAGAAGAAGACAAAGAAGTGGAAGAGAAAGAAGAGAAGAGGAAGAGGA
>JAIUJO010001024.1:420000-422500 GCA_023846275.1 Vanilla planifolia
AGAAGAAGAAGAAGAAGAAGAAGGAGAAGAAGAGGAAGAAGAAGAAGTAGGAGAAGAAGAAGTAGCAGAAGAAGAAGGAGAAGAAGAAGAAGGAGAAGAAGAAGAAGAAGAAGAAGAAGATGGAGATGATGAAGAAGAAGAAGAAGAAGAAGGAGAGGAAGAAGGAGAAGGAGAAGAACGAGAAGATAAAGAAGGAGAAGGAGAAGAAGGAGAAGGTGAAGAAGGAGAAGGAGAAGAAGAAGAAGAAGAAGAAGTAAGAGAAGAAGAAGAAAGAGAAGAAGAAGAAGGAGAAGAACGAGAAGAAGAAGAAGGGGAAGACGAAGAAGAAGAAGAAGAGGAAGAAGAAGTACAAGTCGAAAAAAAAGAAGACAGAAAAGAGGTATAAGAAGAAGAAAAAAAGGAAGAAGAAAAGTAGAACAAGAGGAAGAAGGAGAAGAAGAAGAGAAGAAGAAGAAGGGGAAGAAGAAGAAGAAGAGTAAGAGGAAGAAGAAGAAGATGAAGAAGATGAAGTAGAAGAAGAACAAGAGGAAGAAGCTGAAGACAAGTTGTAAAAGAAGAAGAAAAAGATGAACATGATGAATAAGTGGAAGAAGAAAAAAAAGAAGAAAAAGTAGTAGAAGAAGAAGAAGCAGAAAAAGAAGATGGTGAAGAGGAAGTAATACAAGAAGATGAAAAAGAATAGGAAGAAGAAGGAGAATATTGAGAAGAAGAAGGAGAAGAAGAAGAGAAAGAAGAAGAAGAAAGAGAAGAAGTTGGAGAAGAAGAAGAAGACAAATAAGAAAGAGAAGAAGAACAAGAGAAAGAAGAAGAAGAAGAGGAAGAAGAAAAGGAGAAAGAAGAAGAAGAACAAGATAAAGAGGAAAAGACAAAGAAGAAAAAGAAGAAGAAGATGAAGACGAAGAAGAAGTTGAAAAAGAAGAAGAAGAAAAAGAAGAAAAAGACGACGAAGAAGAAGAACAAGTAGAAGAAGGAGAAGGAAGAAGAAGAGGAAGAAAAAGTTGATTAAGAAGAAGATGAAGAAGAAGAGGAAGAATAGGAAGAAGAAGAAGAAGTAGAAAAAGACAAAAAAAAGAAAAAGAATAAAAAGAAGGAAAAGAAGAAGAAGAAGTAGAAGAAGAAGAAGAAGAATTAGAAGAAGAATAGAAGAACAAGAAGATGATGATGATAATGATGATGAAGAAGAAGAACAAGTAGTAGAGGATGAAGAAGAAGAAGACGAAGAAGAGGAATAAGAAAAAGAAGAACAAGAAGACGATGAAGAAGAAGAAGAAGAAGATAATGATGAAGAGGAAGAAGAAGAACACGAAGAAGAAGAAGAAGACGAAGAAGAAAAATAAGAAGAAGAAGAAGAAGAAGAAGAAGGAGAAGACGAAGATGAAGAAGAAAACATAGAAGCAAAAGAAGAAGAAGAAGAAGAAGAAAAGAAGAAGAAGAAGAAGAAGAAAAAGAAGAAGAAGGTGAAGATCAAATAGGAGAATAAGAACAAGAACAAGATTGAGAATAAGAATAGGAAGAAGAAGAATATAAGAAGAAGATGATGGAGGAGGTGAAGATGATGAAAAAGATGTAAAAGAAGTAGAAGAAGTAAAGGAAGAATAAGAAGAAGAAAAAGATGCGAAAAAAGGAAAATGAAGAAGAAGAGGAAGGAGAAGAAGTTGAAGAAGAAGAAGAAGAAAAAGAAAACGACGAAGAAAAAGAAGATGATGATGATGAAGAAGAATAAGAATAAGAAGAAGAAGAGGAAGAAGAGAAAGAAGAAGAATAAGAAGAAGATAAAAAACAAAGAAGAAGGAGAAGATGAAGAAGAAGGAGGAGAAGGAGAAGAAAAAGAAGAAGAAGAAGAAGAAAAGGTTGAAGTAGAAAAAGAGGTTAATGAAGAAGAAGAAGAAGGAAGAAGAAGAAGAAGAAAAGATGATGAAGAAGATAAAGAAGAAGAAGACGAAGTATAGGAAGAAGAAGAACAAGAAGATGCAGAAGATTAAGAAGAAGAAGAAGAAGAAGAAGAGGAAGATTTGAAGGAAAAATAAGAAAGAAAATAAGAAAAAGAAGAAAATGAAGAAGAAGAGGAATAAGAAGAAGAAGAATAAGAAGAAAGAAGAAGAAGAAGAAGAGAAGAAAAACACGAAGAAGAATAAGATGATGAAGAAGAACATGAGGATGAAGAAGAAGAGGAAGAAGAAGGGTCGAAGAAAAAGAAGATGAAGAAGTGGAAAAAGAAGAGGAAGAAGAAGAAGAAGAGGAAGAAGAGGAAGACAAAAAAGTAGAAGATGAAGAAGAAGATGAAGAAAAAGTAGAAGAAGAAGAAAAAGAAAAAGAGGACCATGAAGAAGAAGGAGACGAAAAAGAAGTAGAAGAAGATGAACATGAAGAAGAAGAACAACAAGAAGAAGAAATAGAAGTAGGAGAAGAGGAAGAAGAAGAATAGGAAGAGGACGTGGAAAAATGAGAAGAAGAAGAATAAGAAGAAGAAGAAGAAGTAGAAGAAGATTGAGGAGAAGTA
>JAIUJO010001024.1:427500-429030 GCA_023846275.1 Vanilla planifolia
AAGAAGAAGAAGAAGAGGAGAAGAAGAAAATGAAGGAGGAAAGGAGGAAAAGAAAGGGAAAAAGGAGAAGAAGAAGAAGAAGAAGAAGAAGAAGAAGAAGGAGAAGATGTCAAAGAAGAAGAAAAAGAAGAAGAAGAAGAAGAAGTAGAGGAAGAAAAATAAGAATAAAAAGTGGAAGAAGAAGAAGTAAAAGAAGGAGAAGAAGAATAAGAGGTAGAAGGAGACGAAGAAGAAGAAGTAAAGGAAGAAGAAGAAGATGATGAAGAAGCTAAGAAGAAGAAAAAGAAGAAGATGAAGAAGAAGAAAAAGAAGAAGATGAAGAAGAAATTAAAAAGATGAAGAAGAAGAAGAAGATAAAGAAGATAAGAGGTAGAAGGCGAAGAAGAGAAAGAAGATGAAGAAGAAGAAGAAAATGTAGAAGAAGAAGAAGAAGATGGAGAGAAAGAAGAAAAAAAACAAGAGTGATAGAACAAGAAGGTGAAGAAGAGGAAGAAGAACAAGAGAAAAGACAAGAAGAAGAAGACAATTGAGAAGAGAAAGAAGAAGAAGAAGTAGAAGTTGAAGAAAAAGAGAAAAAAGAAGAAGGAGAAGAAGACGAAGAAGATGATGAAGAAGAAGAAATAAAGAGGAAGAAGTAGAAGAAGAGCAAGAAGGAAAAGAAATTGAAGAAGGAGAAAAAGAAGAAGAAGAAAAGGAAGAAGAAGAAGAAGAAGAAGAAGAAGAATAACAATAAGAAGACGAAAAAGAAGAAAAAGAAGTAGGAGAAGTAGAAGAAGAAGAACAAGAACAAGAAGAAGGGGAAGTAAAAGAAAAAAATTAGAAGAAGAAGAAGATGATTATGAAGAAGAAGAACTAGAAGAAGAAGGTGAAGAAGATGAAGAACAAGAGATGGAAGAAGAAGAATATGTAGACAAATAAGAACAGTACAAAGAAGAAAAAGAAAAGAGGAAGAACAAGAAGAAAAAGAAGAAGACATAGAAGTAGAAGTAGAAGTAGTAGAAGAAGAAGAATAAGTAGAAGAAGAAGAAGAACACAAAGATGAAGAAGAGGAAGAAGAAGTTGATGAAAAAAAGTAGAAGAAGAAGTGGAAGAAGAAGTAGAAGAAGGAGAAGAAACAAGAGAAGGAGGAGAAGAAGAAGAAGAAAAAGAAAATGATGAAGAAGGGGAAGAAAAAGAGGAAGAAGAACAACAACAAAAACAAGAAGGAAAACACGAAGAAGAAGAAGAAGAAGAAGAAAAAGAAAAGAAGAAGAAGAGGAACGAGAAGAAGAAGGAGAAAAAGGAGTTGAAGAAGAAGAAGAACTAAAAGAAGAAGAATAATAATAATGATAACAATAATAATAAAAATATTAATAACAATAACTATAACAATAATAATAATAATAATAATAATAATAATAAAATGAAGAAGAATAAGAGGAAAAAGAAGAAGAAGAAGAAGTAGAAGTAGGGGAAGAAGAAATTTAAGTTGAAGAAAAAGTTAAAGAAGAAGATGAAGATGATGATGAAGAAGAAGAAGAAGAAAAGAAG